>CAXKVY010018649.1:0-518028 GCA_964058915.1 Tetropium fuscum
GAATTGAACTTTTGGCAAGGTGTGCAAAATTCGGTATAGGGTGCGCAAAATGTGTGTAAAAGACGTACATTTCGGTTTGGTTACTGCAGTTGCGGGGGGGGGCAACTTGAAGGACCCGCTTATACCACAGAATTAGCTGAACATATGAGCACGAACGCGTACGACGCAAAGCGAGGCAGAACGAGTACCTTCTAAGTAACCGAGACAGAGAATAAGAAGCAATCGTATTATGTGACCCCGGCCCAAGGAGGATAGTTCGATTCCTATCTTTAAGTACTGGCACGTTTCTCCACCCTAATCTGACGTCATCGCGGACCCAACTGTCAACTGTGTGTGTTCTGTGCTGTGCTGTGTGTTAGAGTGTCGTTGCCGTTTAAATTGTGTATAATTAAACAAGTTTCTCTTTTATATAAGCAATATAGCGATATTTTAGACATTGGACGATTTTAGATTGTATATACGTTGTTGTTCGTTTTAACTTTGGATAAGTTGTATGTTCGTTTAAATTATTTTGTCTATTAATTGGAAAAAACATTTAAAAGAATAGTAATTTCAAAAGAAGTTTCTGCGGACTGGAAAGTAGGCATACAGAAAAGGTGTAAGTAATAAGAAAGTGTCACTGAAATTAATTCGGCATTTCAAGTCTATTTAAATTGTAGTAAAATGAAATTGTTCACAAGCTTATAGGTCTTGCCCTGTAAAACTCGTCTCCAACATTTAAACATATGTAGTAAGATATGCTACTAGTAGACGCTAAAGTTTAAAGGATATGTTTTAGTTTACCAATTTTTCATTATGATTTTTATAGGTTAAACCCTAAACTAAATATTTATTTAACCTATTTGGTCTTTCATTAAAGTATTAGGCAAGTATTAATTTGGAAATAAAATTAACACCCGAAAGGCGTTCCATTCCCTTATAAATCCCATATAAATTCGTATTTTATGGTCCGCGGTGACGTCACAGCACCTCCATTACGTTCGGCGAAGATATTCGCACGTCCGGCAATCCTATTCCTCTATACGATCCTTGACCCCGGCCTACTTCGTTCGCATCTTTACAGGATATACAACCAACGATGCATCCGTTTCTGCCTCGTGTGCGTTGCTGCTCAGATGTATACACTAGGGATGGGTAATCCAAAGATTTTTATGGATCAGGTCCAACCTGATCCGGTTCCAAACATATACCTGTTCCATGGATCAGTTCCGAGTACGCGTACGCGCGCGTACACATTGGGAGTTTCAGTTCCGCGCAATGCAACGGCCAAATCGGTACTCTTACTGGCCGCATGCGTCCGGACTGATTAAGACTGTACTGTAGTGTGTAGTACATAAGACTGTACTGTACGTGTATCTGCTCTGTATAGATTAAATATAATAAATTATTAACATATTTAGTTTTTTTTTAGGTTCTTACAACTATGACATTTCTTATTCATTTTCAAAGCGTTGTTATAGCAATTGTAAATACACAATCAATAAATACACGATTGTATTAGAAACGAATGAAACGATACACTCCGGTCCGGACTGGAAAAATGTCGAATCATCAATCATCCGACAAATCAGAATCTGGCGCTGCGCCGATCGCACATCATCCCTAGCTCGTATCAATTGTTTTTACGTATGAATACGCGTACGACGCGTATCAGTTCTGCGTCCGAGTCCGAGCGACTAAGTTCAACTAAGTTGATCCTGCACTCGTTAGATCCTCAATCACCAACTGCGGCTCGTTGGACCTGTTGGACTCGTACGCGTACGCGTTGTTTTATCTATGGATCAGTTCCGCTGATCCCAACTGTAATACCTGTTCCAAAGTATCAGTTCCAGTATTGGGTTCCCATCCCTAGTATACACGCACTTAATGCGAATGGGCTAGCTAATTCTAACTTCTAACAACTGTTATTGTTAATAGATCAGTAATTGCAGCAATAATACATATTGTATTATATTCTCAATAATAGTACAAACTTACTTCTTATCGCCCAATCGTCCATTTTAGGCAAACTCTCAATTAACATTTGCAGCTGATCCGAGCACTGGTCTTGTGGAAAATTGTCAGCTACATGTTTAAGTTTCTTCTGCAGTTCTGTATATATTTTCAGCACATCTACCAAATTAGCAAGGCTTGTATAATTATTGCCATTAAGTTCGTCCTGTATCACAGATGATGTGAGAATATCTATCCAAGTAAACGGTTCATTTTTTCCAAGATATTCATTCACATTGATCAGTAGATTAGAAAGTAAGAATTGCGATGGTACAGTCACAGTTGTATTATGATCTGCCAATTGCGTAGCTGCAATGGAGCTTAAAGTCAAAATTAAAATCAGTAACCTCATATTTTCATGTACCTCACAATGCAACTAAACTATAATAATTCACAAAAATGTATTTAAGTTTAAGTATTGTTTTTGTTATCAGTAAAAATTAAGAGGCCCTGTAAATAAACTACTACACGAGAAGTTACTGTTCTTAGATTATTTACTTAACATTAACGAAATGTGGCATTGAAAATATTATTTACCCAGATTAGATTCCAAGAACATGTCTTATTAAAAATATTGTCATCCAAATATTCGTTCAAATATTGTTTTCCTCAGTTCAGTATGAAGTATTGCCAATGGTATTATCCATAAAACAAATTACCTACTATAAACATAAATTAAAAGTAGGTATGTAGGTAGGTATTCCACGAGTGTACAGCAAATCATCAGAGATCGCAGTTGGAATTTGCTTTGACCGTCGTGACTGGTTCGCGATTTTACAACTAGATACAAAATGGTAGCCACTGTATTTTTTAAATGGAACACCCTGTTTATCATGAAATAACCTGAAAGACAATAAAATCTCCTTTCAAATGATGTATCATATTCCTATGCCTAAATGGTAAGGTTTCGGAAATAAAAGCAAAATTTCTGTAAAAATCGGATTATTTTGTCAAATTGTTTTAGAGAGCCATGATATGTCATTAGGAAGCCATTCAAATTTGACGCAAGTGACTCGAAAATAATTGAAATGGAGTGAAATAAAATAATCAAGTAAAGTTTCGATGAAATTATGTTTATTCTTTATGTACAACGTGATCAAATTATAGCAATGAACTAGAGAAGGCTTGTATCGTTATAAAATCATTTCATTAATAATTATGGATCTAAACTGAAATCGGAACTACATTTTCCTGAAGCCTGTAACTTTTGATGAAGACAACATTGTAAATGTTCTAGCCTATTTTCACGCTTATCCCCAAGCCTCCACAGAAGTACAGAAGATAATTCAGGCTTAAGTGAAACACCCTGTATATATATACTCATCTGCATGGAAAAGTAAAGATGTTTATTTTAAATATATTCATTGAATTTGTATCATACCTTACCAGATATACAGATGGTTGTATAATTGGTTGCATACACTTATCAAAGCCAACAAGAGTATTTTATATATATTGTAAATACCTAGTTTGTTAAACAAATTTGATTCAAGAACTGGTATTGCCCTGTTGTGCACGCAAAAGAGAAATCATGAATCACCAAGTCTGTAATTCGTTCTCTCGGAGACGCGGATTTGGAAACTGGAATTCTCACATTTGAAATGGTTCAGTTAATCCGGATTAAACATTAAACAAACATAAGTGCGGTTATGGTTAGAATATAGTTTATTAAGGTCGTCCGTTGTCCCATATTTCTGTGTTTTTAGTTTTATTTTTAGTTTAGCGTGTAACTTCGTAATGTAAGTGAAAATTTTAATCATGTATAATTAGTTAAATGAAGCTAAAGTGATTCATATCTACATGTTGCATTAAGTTATCAAACAATATTTTGTGGAGATAAGACATACTTAAATCTGATTATTTTAACAAATATTGTGTTTCTTAACTACCTACACGTCTCGTTATAAATCGTTTTAGTATTAGGTATTTAAATAAATGTCAGAAACTAACATAGTTTGGTAAACTTCTGCTACTTACTTTATACTTTAGGCAGTTTAGGTAGGTACCTATGTACGTTAGTGAATAAATAGTGATTATAATTTTTAGTTATAACTACCTATATAAATATAGGTATATAATTATACTACAGAAAAATACAGCAAATAACTAAAGTCATACTTTCTACTCATTGTAGTATGGCAAGTGATGAAAATAGTGGCGAGTGTAATGAGATTTCGCTCACAAGGCCAAGCTTGGGATCCGATGCAGATTATGACGACGAATTGGGAGTTCCGGAAGCTATCAAACTGGTTGATATGGGTAATGGCCCTATTGCAATTGAAAATTCAGATGAAGAGCTTGAAAGTAAATATTAAGTACTTGC
This sequence comes from Tetropium fuscum, assembly GCA_964058915.1. Taxonomy (NCBI): domain Eukaryota; kingdom Metazoa; phylum Arthropoda; class Insecta; order Coleoptera; family Cerambycidae; genus Tetropium; species Tetropium fuscum. The sequence goes on from CAXKVY010018649.1 coordinate 4,316, forward strand.
TTTTATTTATTTATTATACCTATTTAACTGCAAATTATGAACTCGTTCTTCGTTGTCGTCAAAAGGAAATTCAATACAAAACTAATTTTGGCCGTACTGCCCCATTCTTCACTTGACATGAAAAGTTGTTCCCGAAAATCAAGTAGTCTAAGTGTCCAGGAACAAGCGTGTTGCCTTGTCAATGGCCTACTCTGTATATTCTCAATATTAGGAAAACAAATGAACTTATTTTGTCTTAGGTGAGCAAGATGGCGTGCCATATAATACAATTCAGAACTATAAGAAATTCAAATCATATCATAGAGATGTCTTTGTACCTGGTGTGGATATAGTAGCTGCTATTACAGGTTATGAAAGGAACTTGACCACTCATATGCTTAATCCAAACTTGTAAGTATAATTTCTTCACTAACAATAGATGAAAATGGGTAAACTTGATTTAACGATAGAAAATCTGATTTGCCAGCAAGTATTTTTGACATCGACACCAACCCATAAAAATTAATAAACTAAAATGCATTATTTCTCTAAGAGATTCTATTAGTTGCCGACATAATTTTGCAGAAAAATATGTTACTAAAAATAGAATGTCAATTATCGCAATAGATTTTCTATCGTTAAATATACTATAGTACAGTTTCAAGATGTGAGGACAATCAGACTTCTTCTGGAGAAAGACACATGTGAGTCTGAAAAAAAAATTCTCATTATTTGACGGTGTTTCCACAGATTTACAGGCTATGCACAAGTTTGGTGCCCCTATTACCTTGTGTAATATGTTCCTAAATAAGCTAGAAGTATAATGACAGTTCTATATACCTGTAGAAACATGTTTTCAATGTTTTTTCTATATTTTAATGTGCTGAAATATGGTTAATTGTTTATATTAATTATATTTTTATGATTCAAAAAATAGAGTAATAAAAATAGAGAATATGAAGTCAAAGATAAGACAAGCGTGCAGCCCGGCACAAAATGAACACCCGGTATAACATTTTTTTCCAAAACTATAGTAGGAATTATTTACTTTGCTTTTGATAATAGCATATAAAAAAATAAGTAAAATCTAGCCGTTGTTTTCTTTTATAATACACAATTGACGATTTTCCCTAAATTGACATTTCCTTGCTGCCATTATTTTGTGTAAGCCCCGTACAAACTTTTGTGCCACATTTTAAGCTTCGTAATGCCATGGTGAATAAGTCACGTTAGTTCCCACGCGGGGTATTGGGATACAGTACTTTTTTTTTATTGGCTAAGGCCAATTCAGGTAAAATGTCTGAACCTGTACTCTTTTCTCATTACCTGTGGCCAATTAAGGTAAAATGGCTGAGCCAGTACTCTTTTCTCATTACCTGTGGCCAATTCAGGTAAAATATCTGAACCAGTACTCTTTTTTCATTACCTGTGGCCAATTCAGGTAAAATGTCTGAACCAGTACTCTTTTCTCATTACCTGTGGCCAATTAAGGTAAAATGGCTGAGCCAGTACTCTTTTCTCATTACCTGTGCCCAATTAAGGTAAAATATCTGAACCAGTACTCTTTTCTCATTACCTGTGGCCAATTAAGGTAAAATGGCTGAGCCACTACTCTTTTCTCATTACCTATGGCCAATTAAGGTAAAATGGCTGAGCCAGTACTCTTTTCTCATTACCTGTGGCCAATTCAGGTAAAATATCTGAACCAGTACTCTTTTCTCATTACCTGTGGCCAATTAAGGTAAAATGGCTGACCCAGTACTCTTTTCTCATTACCTGTGGCCAATTAAGGTAAAATGGCTGAGCCAGTACTCTTTTCTCATTACCTGTGGCCAATTAAGGTAAAATGGCTGAGCCAGTACACTTTTCTCATTACCTGTGGCCAATTCAGGTAAAATATCTGAGCCAGTACTCTTTTTTCATTACCTGTGGCCAATTCAGGTAAAATATCTGAACCAGTACTTTTTTTCATTACCTGTGGCCAATTCAGGTAAAATGTCTGGCAGTTTTCTTTTTTCCTTACCTGTGGCCAATTCAGGTAAAATGGCTGGCCAGTTTTCTTTTTTCATTACCTGTGGCCAATTCAGGTAAAATGACTTCATTGAATCATATTTTGCTTATTTTTTTTGTGCAATGAATGATCCTCATTACATCGGCGAATAATATTATTCCTCACCAATTGTTGGCCTGGTTCTAATAAGAACATTCTTCTTTTATCTATTTTTAGCAATATGATCAGGCTGTAATGTATCAACGTGTTCAGGAAAAGCTTCTTGACAGCATAATTTTGTTGGGTGAGGGCTCCTAGACGTATGTTTTTCAATATTCTGCTTTTGGTTTTAGATATACAATTGCATTAACGCACAGCAATTTCACATGGCAAATAAAGAGACGATATAAACAGTTACAAGCATTGCATCAGCAACTTGTTTTATTCAGGACTAGTTTAAATATTCCTTTTCCCAGCAAAACCCATAAAAATAAAAGGAAAAGCTTTAAGGCAAATTCTCCTATTTCGCCCAAGGGGAAAAGAAAAAGCGCACTTCCACGGTAAGAATTTGTTTGATAGTAAGTGTTTCTCCTTCTAGATCAACAAAATTACACTGCCAAATTTGCTCTGATTTTGGAACAGAATAAATCAAAGTTGAACCAAATCTGCATAACTCTCAAAACCTAGTATTCTGAGAGACTTCAATTAACCCTGTATATTGAAACTTTGCCTGGAGTCGATTACCTTTATCGTGCTTTATTAACTGCAGTTTCAGCTTCAATATGAGGCCTTGATTTTGAGAGTCGGTTCACGAGTAAAAACGTTATCAATGCAAGGCCAAAAATGGATGTTTTTGCGGTCACTGTGTAAATAAGGCAAATCAACGAAAATCGCAAAAACCGTTTCGAGATATGAGGTTCTAATTTATGACATTCATGTTGAAATCCAGAAAAAAAATTTTTGCTGAAATGGGACGAGGCCGAAATTTCAGAAATTTAGCACTGTTTTATTTTCCGCCCTGTAGAATCTTTATATGAAACATATATCCTTGGTACAAACAAGGGCCGGCAGACAAAACATTGTACTAGCTAACACTTCAAACAGAAACTAAATAGGCGGCGGCAATCCAGATTTATTCTGTTCCAAAATCAGAGCAAATTTGGCAGTGTAACGTTTATTTTGTTGATCAGTTTAGTTTCAGTGTGCTGTATTCTCTCTTCCTTCTTCAATGGATTTCATCCTACTATTATTTTTTTTCACTTTTTATCATTTTCAAAGGCCAGTCTATCTATTCTATTATGTTATATGATTGTTTACTTCATTTTGAATGAATATGTCTTTGTAACTACACTGCGCAACTTATTTAACGCACAACCAAAAAGTTAACTCAAATTTGACGTTATGTATTTTCGACAATTTTTGTTCGTTTTGGTCGATTTTTTTTAAATTGTAGGTTTTTCTCTTAGGAATATCACTGTGCTGAGTTTCAGTGTGCTGTATTCTCTCTTCCTTTTTCAATGGATTTCATCCTACTATTATTTTTTTTCACTTTTTATCATTTTCAAAGGCCAGTCTATCTATTCTATTATGTTATATGATTGTTTACTTCATTTTGAATGAATATGTCTTTGTAACTACACTGCGCAACTTATTTAACGCACAACCAAAAAGTTAACTCAAATTTGACGTTATGTATTTTCGACAATTTTTGTTCGTTTTGGTCGATTTTTTTTTAAATTGTAGGTTTTTCTCTTAGGAATATCACTGTCTTAGTTGTTTTGGTAAAACAATTGATTTTGATATTATACCAGGTGCTATAACCTACAATACAGAAAAACCTACAATTTGAAAAAAAAATCGACCAAAACGAACAAAAATTGTCGAAAATACATAACGCCAAATTTGAGTTAACTTTTTGGTTGTGCGTTAAATAAGTTGCAGTGTTATATATTCTTTTATCTAAAGTTAGATTACTTATTTCCATTATTTGTTAATTATTGTGCTAATAATTATACTCCAGGCAATACAAACAATACATAAAACTCGCCTGGAAAAAATAAGACGATTTAGTTTTATACGTTAACATTGTCTTTTGGATCGCCGAATTTTTCACTTCCCACCAAAAAATCACCACTGAAAGAACGGCCCCAAAATTTTTTTTTCAAAATAACTCAATATTCGTTAATTAAAAAAAATGGCTTGAAATAAAGAAAAAAAAATTTACAAAAAGCTTCCCAGTGCTTTTTTGACAGATCAAACTCAAAGGCTCGTGTGTCGTAAAAGTTGCGCTCTGAGACGCAGCGCAACGCGAATTATTTGAACCTCGACCGATTTACGTGAAATTTGGTTAGGGTTAGGGAAAAGTAGTTAGGGGATGGCTCAATGAGCAAGAGTGACATAGCGCCGATGTGTGCCGATGAAAACGTTAATAAAATATTTTCAAAACTATTCTAAAAAACTGCATTAAAAAGTAAAAAATAATTACGTCATTCATCTTACTTAAAATACAATCAATTTATTAGGCTAATAATATACAATTATTATTATTTTTGGACTCTGTGTCAGCCAAGTAGTCGTTTTATATGAATGTGAGTTATCTGTGACAACTAATGTCACATAAAAGTGTCACTGTGAGAATGGTAGGTGTAAAAACTAAAAAAAATACAATTAACATACATCACATTATTTGAAGAAAGGGTCGCTCTTACCTAAAAGACCCGGCAGAATAACTATCAGAGATAACTCTGTTCGTTTGCCTTTTACCACAGGGCTCTTTCAGCTTCTTACTTTAGCTTGCGTAGGTATAATAGTTTGGATACAACGCTATTAACCACCTTATCTGATGTGTTTCTTTCTCTCGACACTTTTACCGTAGGCCGTGGTTTTTTGGCCGGCAGGAAGGAATGAACGCAAATAAGTTTAACCGTACGCACACGGTTGGTCTAGCTACTAGGTATAATACGTATCAGCTAGAGCACTACCGACGTTTCGTTCTGCCACACATAATAACTAATTTTCGGAACAAATTACATAAAATACATTTTATTTTATTTTATTTCAATAATATCGTTTTTTTTATTTGAAAAATTATGGAATTCCAGAACTTTTCTTATGGAATTTCGCAACTAAAAGGCATTTTGTATAAATGGATTATTCATTGAAAGTCTGAAGTGCCATGAAAACACGTGTCCTTGAAAAGGTCTAACAAGGCATATCTAATATTTCGGTAGTGATGCTCTGACCCTCCCCTCCAAAAATGAGATCCTGGCTACGTCATTGGGTTTGGACGTATTGAAATTTATATAATATTGTAGCCCTTGAGGTTACCTGTGAAATGGTTGTAGCTTCGGAAACCAAAATGAAAAACCAATCACATTTTTTGGAGCATATTTTTTTTAATAATTGTTTTATAAGTGTTTAGCTTTTTCTGGTTTCATCTAATCATTTTATAGTAATCATAAATCATAAATTGTTTTTTTAAATTAACGAAAATAAAATAGTTGTAATAATACTCGTTTTTGGCGCAATTCTTTAAAAAATTGCTATATTTCCATTACAAAATTGTGGTGGGAAGTTCACAATAGGCGACCCAAAACACATAAGATAAGCTTATAAAACTAAATCCTATTCTTTCCCGGTAATTATTCTCTATTTCCTGGAGTAATATTATCAGAACTGTATATATAATAGACAGACTAGATATTGACTAAATTAACCGGAAAAAAACAATACCGGACTATTGAAAACTAATAATATTATAAGATTATTGCAAAAAAAACTTTATTACTGTTATACTTTTTGTACATTCAATGTTTTAGGTTTCCCAAAAAACCTGAAATTCTTGTGACGTATGATAATTTAGGAAATAGGATGAAACAGATAGAGAGCTACTTAAATAATTTGCTTTCTATAACAATTTATCGATATCATCCTGCTACCGTAAGTCATTTTATTATACACATACTTCCGCAGGTCAGAGATTTTGATTTGGACTTTGGGGACAGATCGTTGGAAAAACTTTAATATCGCGACCTAAGGACGAGTACGAGACGTTCACTTTTTATCGCGTAGCAGTCGTTCTAATTAATTTATACATTTGAAACTTAAATAAGTAGGAGGCTTAAGCTATATACTGAATTTTTTTCCGAGCAATGTTTTATGGCGAAATCGTTGTTTGTAGGGCGTAAACGTGCGGTCACGCGGTCGTTCATCTGCCTCTGTCAGCCGATAGTGCTGCTTATTTTACGCGCAATCAAGTAGGTATTTATATAACCTACAATTTTTTGTGTTTTTTCGTGGGATAATGTTTTGTTTAATGCATGGGGTCGCCCGGTTATAAATGAATAAACAAATGTTTACAATTTAGAGGATATACAAGAAGAAGAAGAACGAGCATAAAAAACCAGACTACTACAATTTTTCGTATTCTTACGACACCGTATATAATTTTAATGTCTCTTTTAAATAAATAATAGTACTAGGCAGTTGGAATTAATAAAAAAAAGGTGGTTTCAAGAAGACGCATCTTTTAGGTATAAAAACTTGAAAAATCATAGTCTCTACGCACAGAATGATGGGGAAAGTACCTAAAAATGCGTGATTGCATTGTTTGCTGTTTTTGTGCATTTTTCAAGGTTTTTCAAAGATATTAAATTTTTTCAAAGTATTATACAAGCCTTAAGTAAAATATTGGGTCATTTAAGACCCTTTATGGGCCGAATGTAGCCATTAAACGTATCCAAAAGGCATCCGTTTAAAAAGAAAATTAATAATTGTTCTATTATTAATAAAATATCGTTCAAATTTTATATTCGGGTGTTTTCGAGGTCACTAATTACGCATTTAAAGAGAAAATCGGAAAATTCAAAATGGCTGACTGATAATTACCCGAAATGCAATTTTAAAAGTACATTTTTTTCCTTTTTTTTCACAGAAAACGTATACAAAACCAATAAAAAATGAAGTTAAGCCCTTTTTTTAACAAAATTTTCCATTTTTTTTGCAAATCCTGACATTTTGCGCTGCCATTTAAAAAAACTTTTCAGTTTTTTTTAAATGGCAGCGCATAGAATTGGAAATGGAATTTTCCGATTTTCTCTTCAAATTCGTAATTAGTGACCTCGAAAACTTCTGAGAATAAAATTTGGACCTGTTTTTTATTAATTTTAGAGCAATTATTAATTTTTTTAAACGGAAGCAGATTATGCACTTTTGGATGTTACTTAAGGCTTGTAGAATACTAAAACAAACCATTTTTCTTAAATTTTTATGAATGTTATATGAATATCTTTGAAAATACACAAAAACAGCAAAAAATGTACTTTCTTGCCATGATTTTTCAAGTTTTTATACCCAAAAGATGCTTTCTATGCAATAAAATCTTTTGGAGATAAAACTAATCACTTTTTTTTATTCCAACGGCCTATAAATTGACTTCTGTGGAAATATGGTACTTTTTCATGACACACAGTGTTCATAATATAGTGATGCAATCAATTTTTTCAGATAGAATTTTTAGAAGTATCTCACTTGTCATTTATAAAGAGTTTGGGAATAAAAGGAAAGGAGGGTTTAGTGAAAAAGAAAACCGGAAGTACCCATCCCGGTCAGTCTGGTTGTAATTGTTTTGGATTATATCACTGCTTTTTCTGTGTCAGGTAAAGAAAAATTTGACTAATATGAGAAAGTGTTTCGTGTGTACGTTTGTAAATATATTCAAATTTAGGAATTGTTCAAATACCAAATTTAGTGCATGCAATTCTAATTAAAAATAATAGCTCTTTGTGCGTCACAGAAAAATTATTTTGTTATTAGTATGGCCCATAAAAGAAGACAATACTCACATAGTCACATTATATTTTCTAATTAAAATATGAGTTAAAAATTTAATAAAACTGTTGGTGAAAATGTAAGAAATTTTATATAGTAGTTTAATAATGTCAGTGGCCTTAAATGGCTTCTAATATGTATCTGTAGTTCAACGACCGGCAACCCTGACCTATACAATGTTTTTCATTGGCGTAGCCATTTTTTTTCTTAGGGAGGTGAAAGTAGAAGGTTTTTATATGCATATTTTCAACACCACAGATGATAACGAATACAAGTTTCTACACCACTCATGAAGTATTGCTTTCAGCGCGTTACCATTTTAGTGGGTGGTTGGCAAGTAGCCATATTTCTCACAAGAAACAAAAATAATATGTACAAAACAGCTAAGTAGCCGTGAAAAATAAACTTTAAAACGGAAAAATAAATACACTTGCAATTGAAATACAGTCATATTTATTGTGTAAGTAGGTACCTACCTAACCTACCAAATCGTCGACACTCAACGCCGATTTACTTTGACTCAATGCTTTGACAAAGATCAGAGCTTGTTTGTTAATAGGTACCTACATAACTAAACCGAGATTAAATACAACACATTTTTAAAAATAATTACAAATGCAAAACATACCTACCTACCAGCTTCTCATCGCAAAGCGATTTCCAATACACACACTTTTTACAGCCAATCAAAATTAAAAACTGACCTTGAGGTATTTTACCGTCATTGTAAATTTTCATTTCATTCGTTTTAATTTTATAAACAGTCTTTAGAATTTTTAATTTTGCCCGCTAATGTAAATTATTAATTTGTGATCTAGGATGGTAAGTTTTTTTATTTCGACCCTCGTAGCGGTGTATACCTACATAGGTAGGTATATAAATAATATATAGGTAGGTAAACGGTAAACGTCTTGCTTCGTCGTTTTGACTTTTTGTATAAGTTCCAGGATAAAAATAATTTAAAAAACGGGAGATAGAATTTACCTACCAACACTAGGAGGTACTTACACTGCTCGATCATCCAGTATTCCGTCTACGGTAGAGCGGCGTTGCCGCTTTTAACTATAAAAATAAATGTTTAGGGAATTTCCATAATTTAAAGTAGAAAATAAATGTAAAAATGGCTAACATCTTGGGCTATAATATTATTGTATGCGCAATAATTCTTTTATGACATTCATATCATAAATAATATATATAATTTTTATATAGTATTGTGGAATATGATGGTTTAATTGAATATTGAGAAATTTGAGAATTACATGTGGCAACTGCGCGGTATCTTATATGCGGTCAGTTAACTACACATACATATTAGATAAGCTTGTAGTCGGTTTCAATCCACTTATAGGTGGCAGGCAATGTTTGAAATTGAGTGTTTGCTTATTGAAAAATTTCTTATTGTTCGTCCTGAATTAAATACTGAATTGCCTATCGTATTATTTGCTGGTCTATTCGGTTCATTTATTTTAAATCTAGAAACAATTATTCCATATTTATGGTGCTAGTATTTTATAGATGCCAACATGTATGCAATGACGTAATATGTTCCCGATGGGTGAGCAGATGGTTTTTTTTAAAAGATACTTTCTTCGGTTACATAAACCCGGATAATGGTAGAGTGAAATGTATAATATTATTTGATCAGGGATTTGAGGTAGCTTCTGGGATGTACGCACTGGGTCTACAGACGGGATTTCAGATTCAGACTCTTAGTAGGCAACTGACGATGAAGTGTTGGACTAGAAGAAAAAGTAAAGAGTGGATTGAGGCTTTGAAGGAAATCGCAGCATCCTCAGGTGATAACTTACATAGGGTGAATAGAATAGAATATATTTATTATAATGTGTTTATTAGTTTTTTTTTATTTTTTTTTGGGTACCATTGGCTAATGATTTTAGCCTCCTAGATAAAACCTGTGAACGGCGCTAACTGAGTTTGTTTCCCATTTAATTAACATGGGAAAATCGACGTTTTAACTCAAACATGAATAACTAGCAGATATTTTTTTAAAAAAAAGTCTGCTAGATATTTAGTACTAAGGATTTCTTGTAGGAAATTATCAATTATCTATAAAAGGCTGCCATCATAAATTATTATTAAAAAAAATTTACTTTAATTTTGTTTAGTGGTCTCTTAGATAAAACGTATAGTTTTCGAGATATAGGCGAGAAACCAAAAAAGGTCCCAAAATTTTCAATTTATTTTCAGCCCTCAAAAAAATTAAAATACCTGAAAAATGTAGGAAATTTTGTCTACTTTAATTTTGTATAGAATGGTGTTTTAGATAAAACGTATAGTTTTCGAGATATAGGCGAAAAAACGAAAAAGGTGCCAAATTTTTTTAATTTTTTTCGGCCTTAGAAAAAAATTAAAATACCTGAAAAATATAGCAAATTTTGTCTACTTTAATTTTGTATAGTGGTCTTTTAGAGAAAACGTATGGTTTTCGAGATATAGGCGACAAACCGATAAGGTCCCAAAATTTTCAATTTATTTTCAGCCATTGAAAGAAAATTAAAATACCTGAAAAATGTAGAAAAAATTTTGTCTACTTTAATTTTGTATAGTGGCCTTTTAGATAAGACGTATAGTTTTCGAGATATAGGCGAAAAAATGAAAAAGGTGCCAAAATTTTCAAATTTTTTTCGGCTGTAGAAAAAAAAAATACTTCAAAAGTGTAGGAAATGTTGTCTATTTTAGTTTTGTATTGTCTTTTAGATATAACGTATAGTTTTCGAGATATAAGCGAGAAACTGAAATAGGTGCCAAAATTTAAAAATTATTTTTGGCATTAGAAAAAATAAAAATACCTGAAAAATGTAGGAAATTTTGTCTACTTTAATTTTATATAGAGTGGTCTTTTAGATAAAACGTATAGTTTTCGGGATATTGGCGAGAAACCGAAAAAGGTGCCAAAAATTTCAAATTATTCTCGGCCCTCAAAAAAATTAAAATACCTGAAAAATGTAGGAAATTTTGTCTACTTTAATTTTGTATAGAATGGTCTTTTAGATAAAACGTATAGTTTTCGAGATATATGCGAGAAAACGAAAAAGGTGCCAAATTTTTTTCGGTCAGAAAAAAATTAAAATACTACAAAAATGTAGGAAATTTTTTCTACTTTAATTTTGTATAGAATGGTCTTTTAGATAAAACGTATAGTTCTCGAGATATAGGCGAGAAACCGAAAAAGGTGCCAAAATTTTTTTCGGTCAGAAAAAAATTAAAATACCACAAAAATTTAGGAAATTTTTTCTACTTTAATTTTATATAGAATGGTCTTTTAGATAAAACGTATAGTTTTCGAGATATAAGCGAGAAACCGAAATAGGTGCCAAATTTTAAAAATTATTTTTGGCATTAGAAAAAATAAAAATACCTGAAAAATCTAGGAAATTTTGTCTACTTTAATTTTGTATAGAGTGGTCTTTTAGATAAATCGTATAGTTTTCGAGATATATGCGAGAAACCGAAAAAGGTGCCAAAATTTTTTTATTTTTTTCGGTCATAGAAAAAAATTAAACTACCACAAAAATGTAGGAAATTTTTTCTACTTTAATTTTATATAGAATGGTCTTTTAAAATAAAACGTATAGTTTTCGAGATATAGGCGAGAAACCGAAAAAGGTGCCAAAATTTTAAATTCTTTAATTTTGTCTTTTACGGTCTTTTAGATAAAACCTATAGTTTTCGAGATATATGTGAGAAACCGAGAGAAGTGCCAAAATGTTCTAATTTTTTTCCGCCATAGAAAAAAATTAAAATACCTTAAAAATGAAATTTTTTTTACATTAATTGAGTTGCCTTTTATATAAAACGTATAGTTTTCTAGATATAGGCGAGAAACCGAAAAAGGTGCCAAAATTTTCAATGACTAACTTTCCGCTTACTAAACTATTTGATTTTAAACCCGAATTGACTGTATGAAAACCTACCAGAAAAAACTGTATAATTTCGGCTAAGATAGGCGCTCTAGCCTTCGTAGATGGCGGGATAAGGATGGCCTTTCATCCCCTTTAAGTAATACCACTTACCGGGGGTAATATCTCAACCAATAATACGGGATCTACTTTACCCCTTACACAATCTCATGAAACTATTCCCCTACGCTAACGACATCTAGGTGCAAATTAAGAACTAAACATTTTACACGAAATGGATAAATAATAACAATATTTTAGGGGTTTCATTGTGGGGTGCCCGTTATATACACATATGAAGAGAAAACCCCGCAGAAAAACTCTTCTTAGGCTTAAATCCTTCATCCTCCAACATAATACAATTGTGATATTTCTGAGATACTCTTTCTGCATTAATTAGTTAGCTGTGCCTTCATTTTATGAAATCATTATTCTAATATTATCTTCGGAGTAATGCTTGGCCATTTCGCTATTTGATTTGGTTTTGTAGCTAATGAATATTATACTGAATACTAATTTGCCCATAACGGAAACCATAAATTAAGTGACACTTCTAACTGCCAACTGACCCAAGGAATAAGAGTTTATGATTTTACTGTCATATCTCTAGGTGTCCCTGATTTTATGAGACGTACCGCACAGACGGGACAATAAGATTTTAGATATTTTACTTTTTGTCAGTTCCGCGTCACACATCTGTTTACGTTTTGAAATTTAACTGATATTGTCGCAAATTTAGTGTACTTTTGCCGCATAATGGGTCCTTATTGGTCAACATTGGCGAAAACTTAAAAAAAACAAAAATTGTATCCATATCTTAGAAACAATTTGGGCTACCAAGACCAAATTGTTTTCACTTTGTTACAAAAATTGATGGTCGATGATGGTAAAAATTGACAAAACGTGAAAAAGTGCCAAAATTTAATGGTTTTTAACAATGATCTGGCTCTTTAACAATGAACTATTTGCCTTTTTAATGAGCCCATATTACTCTTATTTCGTTTCCGAATTGACCATAACGCCGTATTATATTGATATTTCAGCCCGCGAATTTACGCAACCGAACCCACATCATTCGTTTGCACCTGTCAGAAATAACATAACCGCTTCTTGGTTTGTGGATGGTGCGAGTTACATGTCAGCCGTAGCTGATGCTATAGAAAATGCTACCGAAGAGGTATTTATAACCGATTGGTGGCTGAGTCCGGAAATTTACTTAAAACGGCCCGCCATAGTAGCGGATTATTGGCAGCTTAATAAGTTACTAGAAAGGAAGGCAGTAAGTAAGCACATATTTACATTGTTCATTTCAAAAAGGTACACCAACAATACCATATTTCAGGTTTTTTTTTGTATTTTTTCTTTTTTTTTTCTTTTTTTCTTTTTTTTTATTTTTTTAAAAAAATTTTTCTTGCAGAAAGAAGGTGTCAACATTTATATTCTACTGTATAAAGAGGTTGAAATGGCGCTCGGGTTAAACAGCTATTACAGTAAACAAAAGTTGCAGGAAGCTTCCGAAAATATCAAGGTCCTTAGGCATCCAGATCATGCAAGAGCAGGTGTATTTCTATGGGCTCATCATGAGAAAATGGTAGTCGTGGACCAGACATATGCTTTTGTTGGTGGAATTGATTTATGTTACGGTAGATGGGACGACAATGAACATAGGTGTGTAAATATTATTAATCACACAAAATATTTAATATAAGTAAGAAGTTATGAGGATATCTTCAGTGTTACTGCTTTGAAAATTTTCTTACTAAAATGCCTACAGCTCAATGAAGTGTATTCAACACAACTTACATTAAGATGGCTGTGCTGAGAAAACGGCAACGATTGTGAATCCCGTTGACAAGAAATCTGATGTTGAAATAAACAGACGCGGCGGCCATCTGTTGATTAATGAATTAATTTCTTGAAAACTTACCAATTAAGTGTCTTTAAAGTTTAACGAGTTATTAAATAGATCTTCCTTTATAATATGGGCAATAGAGACGCTGCACACTAGGATATTTAGGGTGTTAGTGTCTTAAAATATCCCCAGCGATACATGCGCCGCTTAAAATGTTACGCGGTGTCAAAGGTTATAATAAAGTTTTTCGCGAATATCTCGTTAATTAAATATCTTTTATCGAAAAAATAGTACTTATCAAATTTGAAGCCTATCAAATTGCCTACAAAGAATTGCCTCTTACTTTTTTTTGTAAGGCTTACGGTTTTCGAGAAAGTTCCATTTAAAGACTCATAATGTTTAGCGGTAGAGTACAAGAAGTATTTTTTAAGTGGTGTCGCCAATAGGCATAATCCACATGTATTTGTGATCGAAGCATGTTAATTTTGGCAGTAAACAAATTATCATTTTTTTATTATTTGAAAATTAGATTCTTCTTGAGATTCTGATGTTTGGTAATAAATAAAAATGTGGGTTGCATTATCACAATACCTCTACATCCCTCTCCTCATGTCACTACACTCAAAACTATTCTCCACGCGGGAGCAAAAAGCAAACTTTTAGTATTGAAAATACTTCTTGTTGGGTATATGGGAGCCGTCTAAGAAAACGTTCGAGAATGCGAGCGACCTCGACATGGTATGGTCACGTCCTCCTGGAGACGACCAAATTATATCGGCTGTTTCACCGAGCCGCCGCCGGTCAGCATTCATTGACGTAATGACGTCACAAAACTCATATTTTTTATACGGGGTGGTCACAAATTACAAAATCTCAAAAAATGTTTTCGGGAAAAAGCTATTATTTATAAAAGTTTTTGCTTGCCTAAGTAATGTCGACAAAAATTATATTTATTATACGGGGTGGTCAAAATTACAAAATGTTAAAATTCGGTAAGAGTAAAATTTGTACTTGATCACCACGTATAAAATTTTACATTGTCGAGAAAATGTCATTGTTTATAAAAGATTTTACTTGTCCACAAAATAGTATGACGTCGACAAAAATCATATTTTTTATACGGGGTGGTCACAAATTACAAAATCTCAAAAAAATCTTTGGTTTTCGGTAAAAGTGAAGATTCATGTTTTTTATACGGGGTGGTCACAAATTACAAAATCTCAAAAAATTTTTAGTTTTCGGGAAAACATTATTATTTATAAAAAGTCTTTGCTTGCTTAAGTAATGCCGACAAAAATTATATTTATTATACGGGGTGGTCAAAAATTACAAAATCTTAAAATTCGGTAAGAGTAAAGTTTGTACTTTTTGATCACCACGTATAAAATTTTACATTGTCGAAAAAATGTTATTGTTTATAAAAGATTTTACTTGTCCAAAAAATAGTAATGACGTCGTCAAAAATCATATTTTTTATACGGGGTGGTCACAAATTACAACATCTCAAAACATGTTTAGTTTTCAGGAAAACGTTATTATTTATAAAAGGTTTTGCTTGCCTAAGTACTGTCAACAAAAATTGTATTTATTGTACGGGGTGGTCGAAAATTACAAAATCTTAAAATTCGGTAAGAGTAAAGTTTGTACTTTTTGATCACCACGTATAAAATTTTACATTGTCGAAAAAATGTTATTGTTTATAAAAGATTTTACTTGTCCAAAAAATAGTAATGACGTCTACAAAAATCATATTTTTTATACGGGGTGGTCACAAATTACAACATCTCAAAACATGTTTAGTTTTCAGGAAAAGTTATTATTTATAAAAGTTTTTGCTTACCTAAGTACTGTCGACAAAAATTATGTTTACTATACGGGGTGGTCGAAAATTACAAAATCTTAAAATTCGGTAAAAGTAAAGTTTGTACTTTTTGATCACCGCGTATAAAATTTTGCATTGTCGAAAAAATGTTATTGTTTATAAAAGATTTTACTTGTCCAAAAAATAGTAATGACGTCGACAAAAATCATATTTTTTATACGGGGTGATCACAAATTACAAAATCTCATAAAATGTTTAGTTTTCGGGATAACGCTATTATCTATAACAGTGTTTGCTTGCCTAAAGTAATGTCGACAAAATTTCTGTTTATTATACGGGGTGGTCAAAAATTACATAATCTTAAAATTCGGTAAGAGTAAAGTTTGTACTTTTTGATCACCACAAATAAAATTTTACATTGTCGAAAAAATATTTTGTTTGTAATATTTTTACATTGTCATATTTTTTATACGGGGTGGTCACAAATTACAAAATCTCAAAAAAACTTTAGTTTTCGGGAAAACGCTATAATTTATAAAAAATTTTGCTTGCTTAAGTAATATTGACAAAAATTATGTTTTTTATATGGGGTGGTCAAAAATTGTAAAATCTTAAATTTCTGTAAGAGTAAAGTTTGTACTTTTTGATCACCACGTATAAAAAACTAATGATGATTTTGCCACAATTATATTTTTATACGGGCTGATCAAAAATCACAGTTTAATCTTAAAACCAAATTTTAAGATTTTGTAATTCTTAACCACCCTGTATATACAACACAATTTTTTACAAAGCCATCACTATTTTTGGGCAAACTAAAACATTTTTAAAGAATAGCATTCATTCGAAAACAAAAAAATAGACTGTAATTTTTGACGACCCCATGCAAGATAACCCGTTTAAAACGCAAGACCTTCAGGGTCAAACGAACAAAAAATCGTAACACAACTGAGTTTTATTTTTATTCAATTCACTTGAGAAATTTTTACCAGTTGTGTCTGGTATTTTCAATACCCCTGCGATACTTGCATAAGATGCAAGATCTGTGAATTTTTTTTAAGTTAAATAGATAAAATACAGAAGCCAAAAGAGAAGGTACCCCGGAGTGCTTTTGTATTTTTATACTCTAGGAGGAATGCGAGTTGCCAATGCGAGCGAATGCCAATGGTTTCGTTTGAGTAATAATCGCTCGCTTATAGTACAAAATGTGTTTGATTTATTACAACCTCAAATTTTCATTAATACTCTTGCATATTAATCAACATACATGTACCTAATGTCTTTTATTTAGATTAACAGACATGGGCAGTATAACGCCAACAATAAACGTGTCCACTTTAAAAAAGAAGACATCTAGCATCCCAAGTGGCGACATGATATACCCAATTCCAGTTCCATACTACAAGAGAACACCATTGCCTGCTGTTGAAGAACCTGATAAAGAATCTCAAGAAACTTGCGCCATACCTCAACTGGAACCGGGAGATCACCTTCTAATCCCCTGTAAAAATCCGGAGAAAATTAAATTGAACACGCCCAATTCGGAGAGAAAAAATATCATCTTTGACATTAAAGATAGCATCAAAAGTAAAGGAAAGGAACTCATGAATTTGGTTTACAATCCGTATGAAAACGCGGAGGAATCCGTGGATAAACCAGATGGTCCTGAGGAAAGTAGCATCAATCAACAGGATTTACAGACACCCGAGCAAATTATAGAAAGCCTTGATGGTTCCGCGAAATTTTGGATAGGAAAGGACTACGTTAATTTCATCGTGAAGGACTTTACAAATCTGGATTCTCCTTTTGATGACTTCATAGATAGGGTGACAACACCCAGAATGCCTTGGCATGACATTGGGATGTGCGTTCAGGGGCATACAGCGAGAGATCTCGCCCGGCATTTCATACAGAGGTGGAACGCCGCGAAATTAGAAAAAGCGAGAAACAGTAACATATATCCCTATTTGATGCCGAAGAGCTACAATAATTACGAAACGCTGCCAATTAACTATGCGAATATGACGCATAAAGTGACGTGCCAAGTGAGTAATATTTCGTTCGCTAAATATTTCTAGCTCTCTATAGATCGGCTCTCCTTGTCCCGTCTAGGTCCTTAGAAGCGTCAGCACTTGGTCGTGCGGTTTTCTCGAACCCGACACGGTAGAACAAAGCATTCACGAGGCGTATATTGACACGATTACCAGGGCGCAACACTATATTTATATTGAGAACCAGTTTTTCATCAGTTTGCCTTATAGGAACTCCAATATTCGAAACCAAATTTCTGATGCTTTGTATAAGAGAATTGTAAGGGCTCACAAGTAAGTGATTAAGTTTTTATTTTTTTCCCCCTCTCCCAGACACAAGTTAGACCAGGGCCTTTGAAAATGGCAGAAAGTGAAAAAAAATAATAGTAGGATGAAATCGATTGGAATAGGACGAGAATATTACAAAAATGAAAGGAAAAATAATTTACGGGCGATCTGAGGTCGGGAAGTGAAAGGGGGCGAGTTTTTAAGGGTATAAAACGGTTTATCTCGATTTCCGGCAAAACTACAAGTCCTATGAAAAAAAGTTAAATGGCAGAGTTGTAGGTAATAAAAAGATCTACAACTTTTCTATTTACACTTTTTTCACATAACCTTAAAGTTTATGTGAAAAATTCAAATATCCAAGTTTTTTGGTTTTTTATTTTTCTTTTACAAAAAAAATTTTTTTTTTGAATAAATTTTGGTGAAAACTTACCTTTTTATGTCCCAAACATACTGTAATTTTTTTGATATAAAATATTTATTTTTTCACCTTATTTTGACTTAATATCGAAAAAGCACCCTAATTTTCAATCGAAAATTCTCGCCATGAAATATCTGCTTTTTTAGAAAAGTCGGTGGTCGTTTTAATTCGTTGAAATCTCTACTTTCTGATGGTGTAAAAAAATACAATACTATGGTCAATGTTCTCATTTTTTTAAAATCATTATGTACAAGTTTGAGCTATTTATTAAACTTGCTTTATTATTTATTTACTCTTTAATTACTCGAAAAACGTAAGATTCCATGTTGCGTCGATAAACAAAAAAATTGCAAATCGAATTGATTTGATTTTGATCGAATTGAATTGATTTTAAAGTACTGCCTCTTTTCCCTGGGCGCCAGTTCTATGAACGTTTCATTCTTGTATGTATGGAAGTTCACTGCTGAGCATGAGTTCTCTATGGTCCGTTAGAGAAGGTTCAATTAGGTTCTCAATTTTTAAAGACTTGTGCTTGACCATTGAAGTTATATGGAATGGTAAATAGATATAATAATCTTAGTGTGAAATATTTAAATGTGGTAGTATTTAGTTAGTGGAACGCTGCTTTCTTTTTTACACTATGGCCAACTTCTTTAGTACACCTGCGGACATCTATCGGAACTATTCCGGACTGGAAAACTGCTATATTTGATACGTTTGTTATACCTTCTTATTGGATTTTGAACCTTACGTAACTTAATATCTCCAGAATTTCTACTCACTTTCTCGTATTTGAATCTTTTCTTTATATAAATCAGCTTGCCACACTCGTAGAATTTACTTTAACGCTGACACTTGAAAGTCGTGGTTTTTTACCGAATTTATTTAATTTTGTTTTTAAGAAGCGCTTAAGAATTTCCCAGTGGGATTCTGCACACCATTTTAACACCTCAAACTACTTTTAAACATTAAATTTTATGAATTTTAGCTCACATAAAACCAGCTAGCTGTTGATTACCACGCTATCACTGTTAAACTTCCTGTATTATTATGCATCTCTACCGAACTTCTTTCCGATTAAACAAATGCATTTCCTCCTGTAATCCAGCTTCTTGTTTTATCTTAGTTGTCAACTCTGGCCAATCACATCAATGCTATTTTTATAAATTAATTAGGTTTACCTTTAAATGCCATATTTTATCATACACCAAGTTTAAATTTCACTTCTAAGCTATAGACAATAATCACATTTACCTTTCGGAATGTAATTTCAATATTCACAATACAGCCGTCATGTCTTTCTTTTATCTGCTTCTAATTACAGCTCTCGAGGCCCCATTTTCACGTGACGCTAACGCAATTTTCTTTCTAAATACACATAGTTTATGTGGATGTTATATTACATAAATTTTGTTCAGACTTGTCTATTACGATTATTTGAGTTTTAGATTTTTGCGTCGATAAATAACTCTGATGTTAATATAAATAGACATTGACCAATCAGATTCATCGTTGCCGATTGACGTTTGTATTGCTCTTGAAACCCATAGAGATGCGTCCGTGAGCAATGTTACTAGAGCTGGGACTTTTTATTGAACACAAAATTTGCATTATTTAATGGTTTGATGTATTTATAATGTTTTAACCTTTGATTTGGGCTCTAAATATTCGTTTATCTCAATATATATATATATATATATATATATATATATATATATATATATATATATATATATATATATATATATATATATATATATATATATATATATATATATATATATATATATATATATATATATATATGTAATACGATTTAATCTTGCTTCACGTTTCTGGTCCACTCCGTACAAATCACCACTAACCGTTCCCAGCGCGAACCTGGCTCACTGTGTATGTGCTGGCGCCCTGGTCTTTCACGGGCGCATACCTTGCAAACGTTTCTGAAGGCATAGCTTATATTCGCTTCTAAAAATCTGTTTTAAGTAGATTTTCTTTGCAGGGCTAAAGAGGTTTTCAGAGTGTTTGTTGTGATGCCACTCTTGCCGGGATTTGAGGGCGAGGTGGGAGGTGCTTCGGGAACATCCCTACATGCAATAACACATTGGAATTACAGTTCTATTTCACAGTAAGATATCACTTTGGATTTATAGTGTCAAAGTTGTAATTTCTCTAAGATCATCGCCATATTGTTATTCAATATTTTTTATTTTAGAGGGCAGGGTGCGATTCTGAACCGATTAAAGGAAGCAGGCGTTGAGGATCCATCGGAGTATATAACATTTTATGGGTTAAGAAATCATGCAACTTTAAATTCAGAACCTATAACGGAGCTGATTTATGTACATTCAAAGCTTATGATTGTTGACGATAAAACAGTAATATGTGGTTCTGCTAATATAAACGATAGATCTCTTATTGGGAAGAGGGATTCGGAAATTGCTCTTATTATAGAGGTATGTATGAACAGAATAATCTACTCTGTTAAAAAATGTGTGTTGAGGATATTGTTACGCCAATGGGTTCGTATAATAAACGGTTTATAGCTAGCCGTGATATAAGGCAAGAGTTGGCTGCAGCCAGCTTTGAACATGGTCGGTGCGGTCGTTGGTATCGATTTTTTACGCGACTTCAAATTACAATGAGCCTGAAGGGCTTGCAAATTACTATTGCTAATAAACCTGGTACTTAGATTTATTAAAAAAATAATAATAAGAAATTAAAGTTCAATAAAAATGTGGATACTTAAAAACTTAACATATATAGAACAAAAAATGGAAAACATTTGTTTTTTACTACTACATTCGATAATTTTCAGGATGAGGCTTTCGATGATGGGGTCATGAATGGGGACTCATTTCCCTGCGGTCAGTTCGCAGGTAGCCTAAGAAAATATTTGTTCAAAGAGCACCTGGGCACCCTGGGCAGGGAAAATGAGGTTTTCGATTTTGATGTTACCGATCCTATCTCTGATTATTTCTACAAGGACATATGGTACAAGACGGCGAGTTTGAATACCGAATTTTACGAAAAAGTCTTCCATTGTTTACCCACAGATTCCGTGCAAAGTTTCAGTGATTTAAAGAAGAACCACGAGGAGAAGCCTTTATGGGTTAGCGAATATTCTCGAGCACAAAAGATGCTGGATAGTATACAGGTAAAATGTGTTTATTTTTTCTTATATTCAACTGTATTTACCTTTCATGTGTGATGAGAAAAGGTAAATTTGGAAAATAAGTAAAACATTACTTTTGAACCACCTTATTTTTCGCTGATACCGGTAAATATACACCTACGGTGTGAACGTATAATTTTTAGGTTAATTACAAACAGAAGACCCTTACATATGTCGATACATACTGATTTGTTAGCGGTTTCGTTTTACTTGAGATCTTACTTCACTCAGTCATCAATTTATTTCTCTTCTCTTACTATCATTACTAGTCAATTCGTAATGATGGTTTTCGTGGTGTTTTTTTGTGTTTTGTAAATTTTTGAATTCTTATCCATTACACAAAAATATATATAATAAAAATAATGTTGTCCCGACTCACCCCTCATATTGGGGTCACACGGAAGCGTTAAATCAGCGTTTTTTGGCTCGAATTCAACCTCCTATGGTACTAGGGTCATAAAATTATTTAAAAAAAAAACAAAAATTTTGTTGATTCTGTAAGAAATCTCATTTTTTGAAAGAAATTCAAAAGTTATATTAACAAATTTTTTACTCGTATTAATAAACCTATAAAAATAAAAAAACTGTTTTTTCATTTTTCTCAAAAAAAAAAATCGGGACAAAATTATTAAAAAAAAACTATGATTCTGTTAGAAATCTAATTTTTTTGAAGAAATTCAAAAGTTATATTAACAAATTCTTTATTCGTATTAATAAACCTATAAAAACAAAAAAAACTGTTTTGAGATTAATTTTTCTCAAAAAAAAAATCGGGACAAAATTATTTAAAAAAAAAATTCCATGATTCTGTAAGAAATCTAATTTTTTGAAAGAAATTCAAAAGTTATATTAACAAATTTTTTACTCGTATTAATAAACCTATAAAAATAAAAAAAACTGTTTTTTCATTTATCTCAAAAAAAAAATCGGGACAAAATTATTTAAAAAAAACTGATTCTGTAAGAAATCTCATTTTTTTGAAGAAATTCAAAAGTTATATTAACAAATTCTTTATTCGTATTAATAAACCTATAAAAACAAAAAAACTGTTTTGATTCATTTTTCTCAAAAAAAAAATTCTATGATTCTGTAAGAAATCTAATTTTTTGAAAGAAATTCAAAAGTTATATTAACAAATTTTTTACTCGTATTAATAAACCTATAAAAATAAACTGTTTTTTCATTTTTCTCAAAAAAAAAAATCGGGACAAAATTATAAAAAAAAACTATGATTCTGTAAGAAATCTCATTTTTTTGAAGAAATTCAAAAGTTATATTAACAAATTTTTTATTCGTATTAATAAACCTATAAAAACAAAAAAAACTGTTTTGAGATTAATTTTTCTCAAAAAAAAAAATTCTATGATTCTGTAAGAAATCTAATTTTTTGAAAGAAATTCAAGTTATATTAACAAATTTTTTACTCGTATTAATAAACCTATAAAAATAAAAAAACTGTTTTTTCATTTTTCTCAAAAAAAAAAAATCGGGACAAAATTATTAAAAAAAAACTATGATTCTGTAAGAAATTCAAACGTTATATTTACAAATTCTTTATTCGTATTATTAAACCTATAAAAACAAAAAAACTGTTTTCTTTCATTTTTCTAAAAAAAAAATCGGATCAAAATTTTAAAAAAAATTCGATAATTCTGTAAGAAATCTCATTTTTTGAAAGAAATTCTATAGTTATATTTACAAATTCTTTATTCGTATTAATAAACCTATAAAAACAAAAAAAACTATTTTGAGTTTCACTTTTCTCAAAAAAAAAACTTAAAAATTATACTCTTTTATTCAAGAAAACTTTATAAATATACTCTTTGGTTTAAAAAGTAATCCGAAATGATTTGTATCGAATTGGTACCATTAAATGGGGTGACTTCGGACATTTTTCCGATTTTTGCTTGTAAATTGCAAACCATGTTAATATACCGCTAATATATCTTGAAATTTTGTTCCACTGTTTTTTTGTTTTTGTTTTTTTTTTGTTAAATGGCTGTCCGGAGTCACCCCAGCAGATGGGGTGAATTAGGACGGCTATGAAAAGTGCTGAAAACCGATGTTTCTTTCCCTGAGAGGTTTCCTTTTTTAATTTTTGTTCTAGCGCTAGAAGTATTTAGAAGCTGTAATTTTAAAAAAAACTTAAAAATTATACTCTGATTCCAGAAAATTTAAAAAATATATAATGGTTTTAAAAGTAATCCGAAATTAATTGTATCGAATTGGTACCGTTAAATGGGGTGACTTCGATCATTTTTTCCGGTGGTTTACCAGGTGGTTGGTTTCAAACACCCGGTGTCCGAAGCCAACCGACGTGTCCGAAGCCACCTCATTTGACGGTACTGAATAAGAATCTTTCTTATAATTAAATTTGAGACCTCCACCTCGTAGCTTGTCCAGTGTTTTCACTAACGTCTAAAAATTTTTAAAAAATTGTTGGTATAACCAAGAAGACCAGAACAAGGAGCCCTAGCTCGCGTGTTTCGGGCGGCACAAAATACGTCAAAGATAATCCTAATGGCGGATAATCATAGTAACCTGAGAAAGCACATTGGCTGGGAAAGCACGAGGGCTGACGGAGACTCCCGTAGCCAGCTCACAGCGCCGATAATCCCCGCCGATAGCGGATTTTGACGTCATTTGTGCCGTTCTCTCGGTACCTATTTTACGCGAGCTCGGTCTCCTTCTCCTAGTCTTCTTGGGTATAATCGTAAAAACAATCAGTGTGGTTTCAAGTAAATAGATTGGGCTATGTTTGACAACATTTAGAGAAAGTTCTTTTGCTCATTAACAAACTGCAAAAACTGACAATGTTTTTTGTCTGCTTTACATGCGTCGATGTAACTTTTTGTGCTTTTTAGGGCCATCTAGTTCTTCTTCCATTAAATTTCTTATGTAAAGAGAATTTAATACCAGCAGTTAGTTCTGTAGAGGGTATGATGCCTACTTCATTGTGGACTTAACTAGTTGTTTATAAGATGACTGGACAACTTATCATAATGCAAGATCTTGATATCTTTGATATATCTTGCCTTTTTATGTGGTGACTTGTGTATAATGCAGACCATTACACCAGTCTAATCAGGAATATTTTGATGGATGGTTAACTTAGCACGAAACTTGAAAAAATGGTTGTGATGTAATATTTTATTTATTTTACTCAAATGTTTAAGCATATACAATTTTATATAGTTAACTTTTATATTTACACATTTTGATAGATGTTCTAGTCTTTACTTTTTCAAAGAGTGGAAGCCATTTTTTTTACAGCTTTACAGTGCTATATAAATGACTGGTAAGTAAATGTAAATGTATGACCGCTAAATTATCAGTCAAATATTGGTCATTTTTTTAAATCGATAAAAAAATATACACGTGTATGTCCCCCTTCCCCTTTAATTCAATAAGTAATTAGGTACAGTATCCGGAAGAAGTAATTCATATTCGTATAAAAACTATTCGTATAAAAAGATACCGTCAGCACTAATAGGGAACATTCCCATTTTTTTCATCGCATAAGAATATTGTAGCTTGTGACGTCACACCTAGTTTCGGGTCGCTCCAATTTTTTCGGAATTTTATATGTTTAGATCCTTCATGTTAATCGCGCGGAAATAGAAATCTTGTTTTTTTTGAGTACACGTTTTATTATAACGTTGCGTTATGTTTTCTAGTATTATTTTTATATAACAGAGATAATTTCAGTGTTCGCACAATAAAGAAACACCTGATAAGGTAACAGGATACTTACTTACGCTGTCTGTTCCCTATTGCTTCCTTCCCAAGGGCGCCAGTTCTAAGAACACTTATTTATTTTAAGGAAGGTTCACTGTAGAGCATGAGTCCTCTATGGTCCGTTGGTGAAGGTTCAATAGGCCTCTATATTTTGCACTATGTTTCTCTTGAAAGGTTGAAATTATTTTGACTAAATGAATCTAAGATATTTTATGTGAAGGATTGAAATTGAATCTCACTTCACTTGTTTATTTACTTTCGGTCTGGAGTCTGCTACTGCTGCCCTCTCTTGGAATGATGTTGCACTTTCACTATGCTGCTAACTTCTTCAGCACACCTGCGGCCATCTATCGGTATTACACCGCACTCTGGAAATCGGCGAGCTGTCCTTACTTTGGACGCTATTACCATTCTCCCTGCACTATTATTTGTTTCTCCTGAAGTTATTCGAATTTGAACAATTGAAGTTCCTTAGATACGAGCTTCTTGTTACACTATTTTCATATGATCTGGTCAATCATATCAAGGCTAGTATTTTAATTAATTTGTTTTACATTTAATTTCTATCTTGGAATGATGTTGCACTTTCACTATGCTGCTAACTTCTTCAGCACACCTGCTCCCATCTATCGGTATTACACCGCACTCTGGAAATCGGCGAGCTGTCCTTACTTTGGACGCTATTACCATTCTCCCTGCACTATTATTTGTTTCTCCGGAAGTTATTCGAATTTGAACAATTGAACTTCCTCAGATACGAGTTTCCTGTTACACTATTTTCATATGATCTGGCCAATCATATCAAGGCTAGTATTTTAATTAATTTGTTTTACATTTAATTTCTATAATTTATGATCCAAATGGTGTAAACAGTATTCAATCATCATCTTTACCTTTCGTAATCTAATTTCAACATTCAAAAGCCAAGTTGTGTCTCGTACCCCGTTTTTAATACGATGCATTAATCTGTTTTTATAAACATAATTTATGTGGATGTGATATAGAAATTTTGTTGGGACTTGTCTATTACTATGATTGTTAAATTTAGATTTTTGCGCCGATAAATAACTTTGTTATTTACACAATTAGATATTGACCAATCAGATGCGCCGTCGATTGGTGTTTCGCACAGTTCGTGCAATCTGTAGAGATGAGAGCGTGAGTGCACTGTTGCTAGAGTTGGGACAATATAGATTGTTCACCAATTTTATTTTAACTCATAATTTAGTGTGTTTATTATATTTTAACTGTTTATTTTGGCTCTAGAGCCAAATTAGTCAGCAATTTTCGAATATTCATAGCGCCTAGACACTTCATTTACCAAGGACGCCGCTTGGCAGTCGTGTTACACTAAAAAAAAGGAACAGTTTCCAAAATTCTCATCCATTTTTAAGTTGCTAGGAAAAAGTTACAGCGCCGTGAAAATTGCATTTTTTCGAAAAATGTCCAGCTTTCAATACTTGTAACTTTTGCACTTCGACTTTTTGGAAATTCCGCTTGGCAACACTTCAAAATATGCATAAAAATGAAGTAAACCTCATTGGCTTTAGGGCCTTTTATTGAAACCACCCGCTTCGGCGTTAATTTGAAAATTGCGTCTTTTCGCGTATATTACATTGGCCATTTTGGTCGCGTGCTTGATGCCATCGATAAATACCTCTACTGGACCAATGACACTTAAAAGTAGACAGTTCAAGAAAGAAAATGAGCCTGGGTAGATCCAAAATGGATGCCATCACGATGAATGCGGCGCGATTCAGTATTAGTGAGAAATAACAAAATTCGATATTTAAAAATTCATAACTCGAGAAGGAGAGGGCCCGAAGGGCTCAAACTTATGGGATCTTCATTTTTTAACACATACTTTATGCCAAAAAAGTTTCAGCGAAATCCGTGACTTGGTCGCGCAAGTTTTTGCTGAAAAGTTTGAGCTCTCATCTGAAAATACATCATCCGATTCCTCTGCCAGATTGATAATAAATATTTCACCACCATTTGTAAGAATTTGTCCTAGTTTTCCTAGTCTTCCTAGCAAGAAGAGTATATATATACTCTTATTCATATTTACTTACTTTTACAATTGCCTTCGCCTAGTCTTCTTTTGAAATATTAAAAATTCTTCTTTAATAAGTTCCACGACTTTTTTAGCGAATTTTGGAAACAAATTTTTTTCTACGAACTCTCATTTTTAATCATGACCACATAAGTTCAATTGGATTAAAAATACAGTGATACGGTGGTAACCTTAAAACAGCATGGCTTGGGGGTTATTTTGGACGAAGGACTGACCTTCACACAACATATTAACAAAACTATACGCAAAGTCTATTCCTTGTATAGATATCTGTACCCTTTGATGGCATTGAATAGCAGAATAAATAGGCATAAGAAATTAATATCATACTTAGACCAGCCCTTTGGTACGCGGCGCCGGTGCGGCGCAGCCCATCGGCCACGAACATAAGAAAACAAAGAAAAAACTACGCGTCATCGCGGACTCCAATAGGTACATCTCCATCAGAGACTTACACAACCTTTGCCCCGACATAGTACCAAGAGCGGACATCAGAAGCATATCACAAATATTTTACACACGTTTTATTATCAAGCATACATTATTAATCTACCAAAATTTACCAATAGTCACCCAACCCGTTTAGGCTGTCTATATATTGTAACCATAATTTTTAAAACTCTTTTAACTTTACCAATGTTCCCCACTCTGTTTGTTTCTTTCTTTGTTTTTAGTCATTTTTGTTTCCAAATCCTACAAAATTCACCTATTTTATATACATTACTAGACACTAGACTCAAATTCAAAATCATTTTCAACTCTAATTAGTGACAAAACCAGTCATTTTATATTCCTTTTTTCCCCTTTTCTTACCCTCTTTTGTTACCTGCATTTAAGAGTTTTTTTCTTAAGAGCTTTTTTACCCTCAAACAAACCAGAACGTCTCAAAGAGAGTCACAAATACTTATGATAATTCACACCGCTACTATTATTTACTTCGATGCCCATTGGACAATGTCATTCAACAATGATTGATGATATGTACCTTGGCGTAAGGATCTGGTGACAATTTTTCTAATTTTTTGAACGTCCCGGAGCAACAGCTTGCCGCGGCGCTTGCTGCGCGTGGATGTTTGGCTAGACTCAGGCCTGGTATCATGCGAGATGTGCTTATTGCTGTATTAATTCAAAAATAAATCTTGAATTCAATTGAAATTAAAACTATTGCCTTTTTGCTATATTGTGGATCACTGGTTTTCCCATTGTTTGGTGTTAAGTACCTCGAAAAATGGCTTTTTGTTATATGACTTCGAAATATAGGTCATTTTTAAGAAGAAATTCTTGAATTGCCTCTTTTTTAGAGGACCTATAGGTATTATGGGATCTTGCCTTGAATGGTAGGCTCCATTATCTAATACAATGACACTTCAGGATTTAAGTTTGGATTTAAACTTTTTTCAAGCCACATTTCCATTTGCTTTAAAAATTCTTGAAATTACATTGCCACATTGCTCTGTTAAATCTAGTCGAATTTGAATATCAGCGTTTGACTTTCCTGCTCAATGTAATGTAATCTAAAGGTGTTTGTACAAATTGTCTACTTTGTGCATTATAAACGTCCAATTGTTTTAAAAACAGTATTAAAACGTCCTTACAAAATAATAACTAGTTTAAGTTTTCATATATCTATTTTTAATACCGAAATGTTATTTTCTTGCAAGTGTTTTGAGTTGTGTTGTTTATATTAATATCACAATCTTAACTTTATTAATTTTATCTCAAACTGGCTCTTAAACTTTTCCCGTACTATAAAATTAATATAATTAAAACTCATGTTGATATTAATTTACAATAATTTTTAACATTGTTATAAGAAACTATTTGTAATGTCTGTTGTATATCTAGTGTACATATTATAGAGATTCTGCAAAGTTAATAGGCCGCTTAGAGTTCGGTGGCGGCTCGTGGTCTTTTGATTCGAGGAGGCTAATCTTATAGGTAGGGTGACTACACTCTAAAATGCGGCGCGGGCAAAATATATCGCTGGTTTCAGTATCTATGTGATCTATATACATGAGATAATAGAAATTAAATTAACCTAAAAATTTAACAAAATAATAATAATAATAAATTATGTACCAGCAAAGTGACTGAGACTGCCTCCCCCCCGTGGAGCCGCCACTGTTACAGTCTTTTGATACATGTTTTGTGTCTGCGAATTTTTAATCATATACTTGCTCATGTTCTTATTTTATATTGAATCGTTGATTGAAGGAATTCTTTCAATCAACCATTGAATATATTATATATTAAATGCATTATTCTAGCTAACTTAAGATATTATTGCTAATTAATTATTAAGTATATTTTTTTACTAAACCTATTTATACAGTAATATATATTTTATGTAATTTTAATCGTTTTATTTCATAAGGATCGTATAAAGGCAAAAGCCAGGCCCATCGTTCATCAAGTACAAAATCA
Source organism: Tetropium fuscum (assembly GCA_964058915.1). Lineage (NCBI taxonomy): Eukaryota > Metazoa > Arthropoda > Insecta > Coleoptera > Cerambycidae > Tetropium > Tetropium fuscum. Next base: position 33,858 of record CAXKVY010018649.1, read on the forward strand.
AGTGGTGAATGAAATATTTACGCATATACACTTTCTCAGCTTTTGGATTATAATTTTTAACAATGCTGTTGGCTAAAAGTAATTTATACTAAAGCAACTGTTAGTAATTATGTCCTTGTTGCTCCTAATTCCTCAACGTTCTATTTTTTTCGTCTTAATATCACGTGGTAAGAAGTAAGGAATACAAATAAGTACGAATATCTTGCCCGCGAAATGCTCGGCGCTCTGGTTTGAAGAGGTATTATGAAACTCACGACCATAGTCGCAGTGTATTTTTAAAGGAGTCCCTTTATGTTGTATCGTTACTTTGGTGTTTAGTCAGATATTATATTATCTAGTATAGTTATCGGGACTACTTAAATCCATAACAGGTGGTATTGAATATACGGGGTGTCCCACGGTGACGAGACATTAGACATATTTCAGAGACTACTTTGATTTTTATTTTGAAAATTTGGGCAATGTGTTTTCGGACATGCCGTTCTCAACTAGAATAACGAGGCCCACCTAACGCGTCCGGTTATACTGGAAGTTGACGTCATCTTCGTTATTTTAAAAGGAGCACCCTGTATATTATTGAAATTTTGGATTGTACGTCAATTTTTATGTGAACTTTTATAAAGGTTTCCTATTATTCAAGTTGAACGTTTTTGATTTAATTTTTTTTTAAATCTAAAAAAAGCACTGCCTAATTAAAAAAGATGTGTATTCCACAATAATAAAACTAGAGCGATCAAATTTGTAGGGGACATAACTAAAAGTCCCTGCCAAAATGGCTTAATTTCATACGGGTGGTAGAAATTTAATGCCGAATTTAATCAACTTTAAACCATCTTAACTTCTTTTTTTTTAATGGAACACCCTGTATATTTTTGCGCAACCTGATAAATTCGATAGTCCGCCATTTTGGATTCGCCATTTTGATTTTTTTAAGTTTTGTCAAAATTTGTATTGACGCAGTTTCAAGTTTGAAACGAATCGGTTCATAAATAGGATACGCCGCCATTTTGGATCTGCCTTTTTGATATTATTCAGTTTGAGTCAAAAATTATATTGAGTGACCTTGAAGAGCGCAAAGTTTCAAGTTTGAGTCAAATCGGTTCATAAATAGGATACGCCGCCATTTTGAATCTGCCTTTTTGATATTATTCAGTTTGAGTCAAAAATTGTATCGAGTGAGCTTAAACAACGCAAAGTTTCAAGTTTGAGTCAAATCGGTTCATAAATAGGATACGCCGCCATTTTGAATCTGCCTTTTTGATATTATTCAGTTTGAGTCAAAAATTGTATCGAGTGACCTTAAACAACGCAAAGTTTCAAGTTTGAGTCAAATCGGTTCATAAATAGGAAAGTCCGCCATTTTGGATCTGCCTTTTTGATATTATTCAGTTTGAGTCAAAAATTGTATCGAGTGACCTTAAACAACGCAAAGTTTCAAGTTTGAGTCAAATCGGTTCATAAATAGGAAAGCCCGCCATTTTGAATCGGGCATTTTAGTTAATTTTATAATAAAAAAAATATTAAATTGTATCGTCACCGGAGCACTATATACCTACCAAATTCAAGTCTCCAGCTCATCGGGAAGTAGTTGAAAACGCTGTTGCAAGATTTGGAAACAAATACAGTCAAGTCTACATGTATAGGCAAGTATATAAATATTTAAATTACTTGACTAAAATTGGCGAACTATCTAAATAAACCTTAAAAAAATGAACTATCTTCTGTTAATTATAGCATATTCTAAAAAAACAAAAGAATAATATTGATTGAGTTTATCGTAAAAAATATTAAATAAAAATGTAAGCTTTTGGACACCGGAAAAATGATAATCCACTTCCACGCTTTGTTGCGCAACCTTACACTGAACAATATACCGTAGGCATGTTAATACAATTTAATCTCGCTTCACGTTTCTGGTCCACTCCGTACAAATCGCCACTAACTGTTCCCCGCGAGAACCTGGCGCACTATGTATGCGCTGGTGGAAGGGGAAAGCAGGAGCGGCACACAATGCCTGTGCCTTTGGTTTTACTCAAGAACTGTAAACTAGACAGGATAGTTACATCAAGCAATTCTGTCAGTCAGCATTACCGCAACCCTCTATACACCGTGACGTAAACGCGGGTACAATATAGAGAACTCAAGACTTGTGGAAGCATTGACCAGTATCTTTTTCACATATTTTACGTCTTTTTAAATAAATCACCAGTTTTTTAAGTAGTTAGTCTTCTGTATTGGGGTCTAGTACGTATTTCCTGATGATTGAAAATATTGTTACATTTATATTATTATCGGTGTAGGTGTAGGTACTAATTATTAAAAAGAAGTTATAGGTATAAAACTGTAATGTAAAATACAAATAGGGAGGAAACAATGTTGTATTCCTTTTTTAATGATTTTAAATAAATTTTAAACAATTTTTAGACTTTTATTTAATTAATTTATTTGGATTGAATTAATTCCTTTGGGATTTTTCTGAATTATGTAGGTATAAGGTTGTATAGGTAAAAAATAAAAAAGTACTATCTCAAAAATAAAAATTAAGATATTAAAATAGGTATATACCAGCGAATCAAATACCGATCAGGGTATAGCTCAACGTACAACTCTGATAGGTAATGTGTACTAATTACGGATGAATGGACAGACATATAGATCAAATTTTATTCATTTTTTGTTATTTTTTAAAATGGATAACATTCTTTGTGCTCTGAAATTAATATATATTTTAATTGATTCAACTAAATATTTAAAAAATCAAATACAAATAGCTTACATATAAAACCTTATTCAACAGGTATACAAAATATTTTTCCTTAATTCGTCAGTAGGTATAACTGCACGAGCAATTTCAAAGAATGGGTCTAATAAGCCTAATAATAATAATATGGGTCTAATAATTTTAACGTAATGTATGTTAAAGATAATAAAATTTATGTTAAAGTAGCTTTTTTACCTGGTTGTTTCTCGTGGTGATAAAAAATAACAGGCACTATATGTCTCTGCTTGTCAACTGTCACAGTTATAAGATACCATTTAACTTCATACGCATCAGGTCTTTTCCCGCTTTAATTGTACCCGCGCTTACGTCACGATGCAGCACGGCCGAGGAGATAATTAGGTGGGGGTCGTCGGATATAGAGCTAAATGGGAAGTAACCGTCCTGTCTAGTTTAAAGTTCTTGGGTTTTACTAGCGGCGTATTTGCAGGGGGGGGTTTATATGGGTAATTACCCCCCCGCCCCAGAACTAACTTACTTAACAACAAAAATCCACATGTAAAACATCAAATATTTATAAATAAAAAAGTATTTGCAGTAAAATTTTCTTTATCAGCAAAAGATATTCAGTATTTTTTTTTATGCATTTGAATATGTTATTTATTATTTTAGTTATAAAAGTCATTATTTACAAGTCATTATTTACCTGTTTTTGTCATGTTTTTATTATTTATTTGTGTATTAACATGGTTTTTTGACAATAAATATTGTTTTAACAATAGCTTTTAATATCATATTCAAGATGCACAAACTGGTGACAGTAATGTTTTTCAAATACCTACAGTGCAGGCTAATCATATTTAAAACGGGTAATACCACCCCCAGAGCGAAGCTCTGGATACGCCACTGAGTTTTGCTGACCTATTGACCAAAAATCTGAAGTGTTACAGTAACCAATGATTGTAAATTTGTCCTTAATATAGTATACCTATAATATAGGCACTTGAAAAAGAAATAACTGAATAAATATATCTAGCTCCAGTCCACAAAACCAGTCAGTTAATAATTTCTACTATAGGTATTTCTAGTAAATCATACCAAACTTGTATAAGCAACATTCGTGTAAATATGACGAACAACAGCCCCCGAGAAATCGTTGCGTCCGAAGCGCCCATACAGTCGGCATTCGGCGCCTATGTCCTATATAAATATTTATTGGTCATTTTCTAAATTTGTACAGGTACCCACTTTATCAGGTAAGTAATAGTACAACCATATTATGTACCTACCTAATTACTTCAATATTCATGTATGTATATCTATACCTACCTACCTAGGTATGTGTGAAAATTGAAACCTATCGATTAATAATTACCAGCAGCATTTTGGTATAATTCTGTATTATTGAATTAAAAAACTCATACTCGTATGAATGCAACGGGAGTGCAAGCAGATGTCATTACCCGCAACTGGTCAAGTAAATTATGTAATTGTTGGCGGCCAATGAACGTCGTATGCACCCGGGCTGAGAGGGGCCGTGACGTCATAGTGCACACACCCCCTCGTCCCCTTCGCGGAGCAGCGCGCGCCGTTGCGTTTACATCGAGTGCGACAGTGTGTTCTCAAAATGGCAGACGGGTTGTGTACGGGTGATCTGGTCGGCGATGTAATTGAAAAAATGGCTATGAAAGAATTTGACAATGTCATCGTTTGTGAGACAAATGACAGTATGAATGATATCTCGTGTGAAAAAGTGAATACATTTTATATAGCTAGTGAGAGTGATAAGTTATTTAGTAAGTTGTGTGATGATAATGATGGATCCAAAGATGAGGGATTCTTGCCTTGTGAGGACGATTGTCGAAAAAAGAGATGCGTCGACCGATATGACAGTTCGGAATCTTCAGACAGGTGGGTCTATTGTTTATTATTATGATAGTACTTTCTAAATCCGGTGTTCCATTCAGATATAGTAATTTGGGGGTTTTGGCTTTTACACGGTCATTGTCGTGGCCTTTACCTTAACCGAATAGTGCAAATCGAAAACGAGAGTGCACTCGTTTTTTAACTGGTTGTACACTCTTGCGATTACTGCATACTTGTTTGGAGTCAATGACATTTTATTTATTACATAGGCAGGCAGGTATTCCTCGCACGATTATCAGCGTCTCCAATTGCATCCTTTGTGTGTATGCTATGCACTTTTTGCTTTTGCTTCTAACCATTCCTCACTGCACCAGGAGGCTGCACAACAAGTTTCGTGTTTTTTATTTGTGTTGGAACACAGCAGCATACTAATAGATAGTCGTTCGGAGTTAGATTTGTAGGTAGGGTATGGGTAATTTCTACTACACAACTGCCTCACGAATATCTTAATAAAATTAAATATAGGCATGTAGACATAAAATCGGATTTCAAATGAAACATGCAACATATTTCACTTTGAATTGACACTCAAATACCTACTTAAGCTCTCACGTAATTGATCTGATGAACAATATAGGTAGGTACCTACTTACCTACCTAGGAATTTTGTTTCACCCGTTTTTAAATACCCTGCAGCTATTTTCACCAACACCCATTGTTACCTTGGATGTTTTGTTATAAAAATACGAAAATACGTAGTGCCCTGTGCACTATAACCAGTGCTTACTAAGGGCACTTGAGACATTTCGTTTTTTTTTAAATAACGCCGAATACCTACCTACATTATTTCTATAACTAAAACCGGGTATGTACCTAATTACTACAGCCGGGGGAAATGCCATTTTGAACTATAATTTAATTTTAATAGGTATTGAATCAGGAATTATCTAAGTAGGATTCATAGTGTGATCAGAATTTTTTGCCGCCGACCGATAGGAAGGAAACAGGTGGTGAATCATACGGCAAAAAGATAATACGTAACCGAGAAGTGGATATAAAATATAAAGTATTTGATATTTAAAAACAGTTAGTAGTTGAAATTATAAGCGTGTAGATGTATGAAGGTGTTTGTATTAAAACGGAAAATATAAGTTGGTTATTATGGGAAACTGTGTTTGATCTGTGTGTAGTTAACATTTATGTCGGCTGTTCTCATCAGAAGTGGGATATTTAAAACAATAATATCGTGACTAAAGTGACTTTTCGAAAGCTGTGTGTTTCGCTTAAAACAATGGGGCGTAGAAAAAGACACCGTAGAAGTTCTTCGAGTAGTGACTCGAGTGAGAAAAATTATAAAACCGTTGTAAAGAAAAGGGAAGAGAGCTGTCGCGATCAAGGTCGCCTAGAACTACTCCTCTTCCTACCAAAGTGACAGATAAAATGGACTCAGGTTTGATAGACTTAATTAATAATTTAAGGCATAAAAGACTTTCAAAATTCGGTTTGACAGTAAAAGCGAGTAAAAGATAGCGATATACCGCGATTTAATCCATCTAACGATGACAATGATGAATGGTTGGCTAAAATTGACGAAGATGTTGCTAAACGGGATGATATTGATGTCATTTAGCGATAAATAAAATGATCGGGTTAGCAGAAATTTGGTATAAAAGCCTTCCAACTTTTCCTAAAAATTGATCTGAGTGGAAAATTTTATTATTAAGCGCTTTTCTACTTACTTACTTTATACTTTAATGGTTAAAATGCTTGCTCTTCGTCGTAGACCTAAGCAAAGCCTTTTGAATATTGTTTTGACAAATTAGAAAGATGAATCTAAACCTCGGCGGAACGGATGAATAGTAAGGCTCTACCTATCTATCTACCTGCTAGAATTATGGTCTAAAATCCCCTCGAAAACCCCTAAAGTGATGTTTTGTTGAAAATGGCCTCATCTAGGTAATTACATATTTGAGATTTGAGCATGGCCATGGCGCTTATGTTCAAGATATATGAGATATGATGAGGACATACGTCATTTTGGTTTCGTTTTTAAACAATGGCAATACTTATTAGAATTTTTAACCAGTTCTAAAATCCCGAATGTGATACGTTTTATTTAAACTGTATTTTATGAAACGGAGTTACTTCTGTATGATTTTCGCACTTTTTTCGTTTTTTCACTATATTTCACTTACTATGCGTTTGTTCATAAAGCATTTGATTACGTATTTTAAAGTAGATTAAATTTGCTACAATTTGACACCAAAGCCAGTTCTATAGGTATAATATTTACCAAGATACAGCCCTAAAAAAAATGGCATTTTTTTTTCTAAAAGAAAGCGAAATTTTAAGATTTGGTCAACTTTCGTCCCCGAAATAGGGGAAAGTTTTACGGGTAGAGTCATTAGGGCAAGATGTAGCGAATGTAATTAGCTTCAATTTAATGACAGAACGACGCCCGTAGGCCTGCAATTTTTTCCAAAAAAGTGAATTCCATTATATCCACAAGAAATATAAATACGTATATTTAGCCTCGTATTTAGCCTATTATTAATAATATATTTACAATGTAATTCAACATTTTTATTTATTTATGCATATATGTACATATACATATATTATATACAGTGACACACAGTGGCGGCTCGTGGGTATTTTCGGGGGGTGGGCAAAAAAAAATAAATCCAGAATCCGCGGCAAAATTAATCAAACTCTCCTATACTTAAATAAATACTGTTCGTAACATCGAAATATGAGACATACAAAATTTTCAAAGGATACTGTTGTGAGACGCGAAAGCCACAATCTATAAATGCAGTACTTGGTCTAGTAATCATTACCCGTCAGAAATGGCTGTCACTTTTTGACATGATAATTAATTGACAACCGAATCATTATTATATTTCTCTCGTTTATATTGCTTTCTTGTTAAGTGATTTCAATCTTGGATTGCATTCGCATATTAGTTTCGGGCATATGCCTATTATGCCCTAGCAGAGTTTTTGCCTTTAGTGGTTTTGTTGAGTTAAGACGGATTGTCGATTTATTTTGTTATATACTTGTAAGTCGAGACTTTTATTTTCATTATTTATTGATAGATTCACAGCCCTTAAAGCCCTTTTGTGCAGGCTTCTAAGTTATTGCAGGTACGACCAGCGTTTATTATTTTGTTTAATACTGATACGCTTCCTTCCGGCCTTCGATATCACCCCTATTGTAGAGTCGCATTTTAATTGCTAGCTCGGGTCCAGCGGCCCTCAAATATCGTTGGTGGCGTCCTAAATACGATATTTTTTGTCAACTTTTCTTCCGTACTTAGTTAAATTACTTTGCATTTTCATTTTAAGTATCAGTAGTTCGTCTAAGCTGATCTGGAGATATATTTTACTCTCCCAAATAAGGCAGCCTAGAACAATACCCACAATTGCCGCAATGGGAGATAGGGGCAGTATAACTTTTCTTACAGCAAGCTAAAATCGTCACTGTAAAGGCGCTTTCATTCAACAAGTTATGTTTTGATATAATACTAATGACTAATTAATTTCCACACAAAACCCATCAAAATAAAACACTAAATTAAAGAATAACTGCATTACTTCTATTTCAAGAACTATTGTTGACCCCACTTTACCCCAAAACGTTCGATGGTATTGGCACAGCTGGCATACGAATGAATGCCAATGATGCCGATGTGACACGGCAGAGGAACGTGTAAAATGTATCCGTAATATTTGAATGGGACACAAACATTCTTATTCATACATATTCTTATTCTGCATCACATTCACCATTCAATTGTTTTACGATATGACGAAAGGTCATAGAGTGTGATCAATATTTTGTTATACTACATGATAATGTGGTTATACTTGACAACGCTGTTAAAAATGCGGTAGCAGATGTGAAGAGATCGTTATAATGAGGGGATTTTGCTCTGGTTTTCATGTCTCATATTTCGATGTTACAAACTATAAGTACGGGGCAAGTGTAATCAAACAGCGGTTTTTTAAAATTTTGTTTATAAAAAAACTGAGTCGGGTAAAAATTAAATAGATATGATATTGATTTGACAATGGGAAACGCTGTGTTCTGCAAAAAAAAAAAACACGAACCCAATATCTCTTTTGGTTTTCTTGTTGTAAAAGTTTACAGTGCACCTATCATTTTTTTTATCACTTACCCCACTTCGCCCTAATGTGGGCGGGTCAAAGAAGTATAGTTTTTCCAATCTCAATTTAAAATATGTATTATAAATTCAGCGTCGCTACCAAGGATGTCCGTTGCTGTGCCCATTGGCGTAGCTAAGGGGGGGGGGCGCCTTAGCAAAATACATAAATACCTAAGTATCTACTGGATAGGGCTGGAACCTTTGATGTAACTGTAACACTCGGAGTAGTTTCCACAAACACCAAAACACTTTCACTTCGCTCGACGCGCGTTTCGCCAACCAAGTTGGCATCATCCGGAGACGATTAAAACTTAAACAGTTTTAATCGTCTCCGGATGATGCCAACTTGGTTGGCATTTATATATTTTAAATAGAAATACGAAATGCCAGACGAAAAAAAATATTGGAAAATTTTATATTTCTTTGTAACTTATTTATTTATAAATAAATTTTCGTACAAGTCAACTTGTCTGGCATTTTTTAGGTGTGCATGTACACGTATTTTAAATAGAAATACGAAATGCCAGACGAAAAAAAATAGTGGAAAATTTTATATTTCTTTGTAACTTATTTATTTATAAATACATTTTCGTACAAGTCAACTTGTCTGGCATTTTTTAGGTGTGCATGTACACGTATTTTAAATAGAAATACGAAATGCCAGACAAAAAAAAAATACTGGAAAATTTTATATTTCTTTGTAACTTATTTATTTACAAATAAATATTCGTACAAGTCAACTTGTCTGGCATTTTTTAGGTGTGCATGTACACGTATTTTAAATAGAAATACGAAATGCCAGACGAAAAAAAAATACTGGAAAATTTTATATTTCTTTGTAACTTATTTATTTATTATACGAAATGCCAGACGAAAAAAAATAGTGGAAAATTTTATATTTCTTTGTAACTTATTTATTTATAAATACATTTTCGTACAAGTCAACTTGTCTGGCATTTTTTAGGTGTGCATGTACACGTATTTTAAATAGAAATACGAAATGCCAGACGAAAAAAAATACTGGAAAATTTTATATTTCTTTGTAACTTATTTATTTATAAATAAATTTTCGTACAAGTCAACTTGTCTGGCATTTTTTAGGTGTGCATGTACACGTATTTTAAATAGAAATACGAAATGCCAGACAAAAAAAAATACTGGAAAATTTTATATTTCTTTGTAACTTATTTATTTATAAATAAATTTTCGTACAAGTCAACTTGTCTGGCATTTTTTAGGTGTGCATGTACACGTATTTTAAATAGAAATACGAAATGCCAGACGAAAAAAAAATACTGGAAAATTTTATATTTCTTTGTAACTTATTTATTTATAAATAAATTTTCGTACAAGTCAACTTGTCTGGCATTTTTTAGGTGTGTATGTATGTACACGTATTTTAAATAGAAATACGAAATGCCAGACGAAAAAAAATTACTGGAAAATTTTATATTTCTTTGTAACTTATTTATTTATAAATAAATTTTCGTACAAGGCAACTTGTCTGGCATTTTTTAGGTGTGCATGTACACGTATTTTAAATAGAAATACGAAATGCCAGACGAAAAAAAAAAATACTGGAAAATTTTATATTTCTTTGTCTTATTTATTTATAAATAAATTTTCGTACAAGTCAACTTGTCTGGCATTTTTTAGGTGTGCATGTACACGTACTTTAAATAGAAATACGAAATGCCAGACGAAAAAAAATAGTGGAAAATTTTATATTTCTTTGTAACTTATTTATTTATAAATACATTTTCGTACAAGTCAACTTGTCTGGCATTTTTTAGGTGTGCATGTACACGTATTTTAAATAGAAATACGAAATGCCAGACGAAAAAAAATAGTGGAAAATTTTATATTTCCTTGTAACTTATTTATTTATAAATAAATTTTCGTACAAGTCAACTTGTCTGGCATTTTTTAGGTGTGCATGTACACGTATTTTAAATAGAAATACGCAATGCCAGACGAAAAAAAAAAACTGGAAAATTTTATATTTCTTTGTAACTTATTTATTTATAAATAAATTTTCGTACAAGTCAACTTGTCTGGCATTTTTTAGGTGTGCATGTACACGTATTTTAAATAGAAATACGAAATGCCAGACGAAAAAAAATACTGGAAAATTTTATATTTCTTTGTAACTTATTTATTTATAAATAAATTTTCGTACAAGTCAACTTGTCTGGCATTTTTTAGGTGTGTATGTACACGTATTTTAAATAGAAATACGAAATGCCAGACGAAAAAAAATTACTGGAAAATTTTATATTTCTTTGTATTTATTTATTTATAAATAAATTTTCGTACAAGGCAACTTGTCTGGCATTTTTTAGGTGTGCATGTACACGTATTTTAAATAGAAATACGAAATGCCAGACGAAAAAAAAAATACTGGAAAATTTTATATTTCTTTGTAACTTATTTATTTATAAATAACTTTTCGTACAAGTCAACTTGTCTGGCATTTTTTAGGTGTGCATGTACACGTATTTTAAATAGAAATACGAAATGCCAGACGAAAAAAAATAGTGGAAAATTTTATATTTCCTTGTAACTTATTTATTTATAAATAAATGTTCGAACAAGTCAACTTGTCTGGCATTTTTTAGGTGTGCATGCACACGTATTTTAAATAGAAATACGAAATGCCAGACGAAAAAAAATAGTGGAAAATTTTATATTTCTTTGTAACTTATTTATTTATAAATAAAATTTCGTACAAGTCAACTTGTCTGGCATTTTTTAGGTGTGCATGTACATATATTTTAAATAGAAATTCGAAATGCCAGACGAAAAAAAGTAGTGGAAAATTTTATATTTCTTTGTAACTTATTTATTTATAAATAAATTTTCGTATAAGTCAACTTGTCTGGCATTTTTTAGGTGTGCATGTACACGTATTTTAAATAGAAATACGAAATGTCAGACGAAAAAAAAAATACTGGAAAATTTTATATTTCTTTGTAACTTATTTATTTATAAATAAATTTTCGTACAAGTCAACTTGTCTGGCATTTTTTAGGTGTGCATGTACACGTATTTTAAATAGAAATACGAAATGCCAGACGAAAAAAAATATTGGAAAATTTTATATTTCCTTGTAACTTATTTATTTATAAATAAATGTTCGAACAAGTCAACTTGTCTGGCATTTTTTAGGTGTGCATGCACACGTATTTTAAATAGAAATACGAAATGCCAGTCGAAAAAAAAAATACTGGAAAATTTTATATTTCTTTGTAACTTATTTATTTATAAATACATTTTCGTACAAGTCAACTTGTCTGGCATTTTTTAGGTGTGCATGTACACGTATTTTAAATAGAAATACGAAATGCCAGACGAAAAAAAAAATACTGGAAAATTTTATATTTCTTTGTAACTTATTTATTTATAAATAAATTTTCGTACAAGTCAACTTGTCTGGCATTTTTTAGGTGTGCATGTACACGTATTTTAAATAGAAATACGAAATGCCAGACGAAAAAAAAAATACTGGAAAATTTTATATTTCTTTGTAACTTATTTATTTATAAATAAATTTTCGTACAAGGCAACTTGTCTGGCATTTTTTAGGTGTGCATGTACACGTATTTTAAATAGAAATACGAAATGCCAGACGAAAAAAAATACTGGAAAATTTTATATTTCTTTGTAACTTATTTATTTATAAATACATTTTCGTACAAGTCAACTTGTCTGGCATTTTTTAGGTGTGCATGTACACGTATTTTAAATAGAAATACGAAATGCCAGACGAAAAAAAAAATACTGGAAAATTTTATTTCTTTGTAACTTATTTATTTATAAATAAATTTTCGTACAAGTCAACTTGTCTGGCATTTTTTAGGTGTGCATGTACACGTATTTTAAATAGAAATACGAAATGCCAGACGAAAAAAAAATTACTGGAAAATTTTATATTTCTTTGTAACTTATTTATTTATAAATAAATTTTCGTACAAGGCAACTTGTCTGGCATTTTTTAGGTGTGCATGTACACGTATTTTAAATAGAAATACGAAATGCCAGACGAAAAAAAATACTGGAAAATTTTATATTTCTTTGTAACTTATTTATTTATAAATACATTTTCGTATAAGTCAACTTGTCTGGCATTTTTTAGGTGTGCATGTACACGTATTTTAAATAGAAATACGAAATGCCAGACGAAAAAAAAAATACTGGAAAATTTTATATTTCTTTGTAACTTATTTATTTATAAATAAATTTTCGTACAAGGCAACTTGTCTGGCATTTTTTAGGTGTGCATGTACACGTATTTTAAATAGAAATACGAAATGCCAGACGAAAAAAAATACTGGAAAATTTTATATTTCTTTGTAACTTATTTATTTATAAATACATGTTCGTATAAGTCAACTTGTCTGGCATTTTTTAGGTGTGCATGTACACGTATTTTAAATAGAAATACGAAATGCCAGACGAAAAAAAATAGTGGAAATTTTATATTCCTTTGTAACTTTTTTATTTATAAATAAATGTTCGAACAAGTCAACTTGTCTGGCATTTTTAAGGTGTGTTAGTACCAGCATGTAAAATTACGGCAATTTATTTTTTTGGTAATTTACCACGGTAATATACGAATATTTTTTACTGAAATAAATTCTCTGGTAATTTTTCTTTTGGGTAAATTACCGGGTAATTAATTTTTTTGATAAATTACCAGGTAATACATTTATTTTTTGTAAATAAATAGGTAATTAAACTTTTTGTAAATTATCAGGTATTTTTTTAAGGAAAATGGCGTCATGATATCTTTAGCTCGCTTTTTGGTCGCTTCATATTACGTAAATAAATAACGAAAACCGGAATTAGAAAATCTAAAGTAGACATTTCAAAAGAAATGACATTAATATAATTTGCTAAATTGCTTACTTGAGATGTAATTTCCATGTAATAAAGTCGCATACGATTAATTAGTTGGTGCTTTGCTTTTCTGTTTTTTATTTTATTTATTAATAAATAGTAACGCCACTGGATGGTTTCCTGAAATTAGAATCCACATCAACTCTAACTTGACATTACCGATCTAAATCTGGTATCCACTTGCGGCCATGTTGCCAAGATGTGCACATGTTAAAATTCGTCGCTGAAAAAATCGTCCCAAACTTCACACCAATTTATGGTATAGGTGTTCCCAATTTGGTATAATCTTGTAATTTCTTATACTATTCTTAAACTACTAATCAGTGTCGTGTGGTCTTGGAACATTTTCTGTTTCCACACCAACAGCACAAAAGTCTACCTTAAAAAAGGTGTGGCTCCTAGTATGATTAAACTACGCTTATCTGTAAAATATCCATCAACTCCTTCCTATATGGCCATGACGTCCAAGCTATGTACTCCGAGTGGAAAAGAATCGAAACCTTTCTTTTCAGGCACATAAGACAATCTAGTGTGCAATATATACTGATGAATGAAATCGAGGAATCAAACGACTCGACGAGAGTGCCAAGAGGAAAGAAGATAATTAAACGAAAAGTCCAGGTGAAAAACTGGAGATTCCAAATGACGTGAGTTGAAGTAAATTGCAGTGAAGAAGCCCTGAAAGGCACGACTCGACGACGAAGAATGTGGTTAAGTGAACACGAAATAAGTTACTCAAAGGTGGACCGTGTTTCGTGTTCGTTTAGTGTTTCGACTATATTACAACGGCCCGCGACGGCACAGGTTAGCATTGTTTAAAAAATTGTAGCACACATAATAATAATACAGGTATCCTCTGTGTATACATACACGAAACGCAAAATCTTGTCAATTGTCCATTTCAATTTGAGCTGAGCAACCAACAGTATCTATCTCTGTACCCCTCGTAAGGTACCTCTCGCTCAGCTTTGCCACTAAAAAAATAACACAAAAGCCGTCTATAAACCCCTTTGCCGACACACGCGTCTAACGTACGTAATTTGCATTTAAATCAACTTAGCCTGGCGACGAGGAAGCTGGATAACGAAGTGCAAGCGCACGGGGGAACCGGTGCGCTCAACAGAACACGACATGCACACGCATCAAGCGAGCCGCGTTCCACGGAGCGCTGTCGAGGACAATAACAAATGATTCATCTCCCGGTAAACGGATCAAATAACACATGTGCCCCCCACCCACCTCCCGATGGGAGAAGCTTGCTGGGGCCTATAAAGAATTACCGTAGGATTTTAATTAAAGTGACAAATTCGCCCTTAGCAATCCCGTGAGACTTGGAACTGTGCGCGCAGGCTGACGGCGTTCCGTCCATCGTACGGATGGACGTTCCAAAAACACATGTTAAGAATTTTACTACGCATAATTGGCATGAAATATTTCAAAATTTGATGTTTTCAAAAATATAAGGGTGTTGCCATTAAAAAAATAAACGGTATAAGATTTTTTGCGGATCAAGTTCATCATGTTTTCATGTTCTAGGATCGAGAACACGCTAGGTGAATTTTTGAGGACAAAGAATTAGCTTAAATTACACCAGCCTTTGTTACTCGAAGGCAAGCGTTACCGCTTTGATTTCAGAATCATTTTTCGGGCAAATTAATTAAAACGGACGGCCGCCCCTTTGAAACTATACAGGATTATAACCTATGAAACGAATTTAAATATATGGCTTCCTACGACCCACTCACGAACCCCTCGTCGCTGCCGCTTTCTCTAACTGCATACAACTTGTCTTTGGTTAGGGTGCAGGCTATATGGGTGAAAATGCAAACCTAATTGTCAACCCTACCGACCGCTCCCAAGCGATACGATCGTGCGACAATTGCCCTAGTGCCTCAGCTGATGCCATCCGCACATAATATATATATATACGCGTATTTAACAGTGGCGGCGCGCGACCGTTTCGAATGGGAGGACACCGGGGGTTACGCAGAGCCAACAACACCTCTAATACAAGGACAAAGTGCTGCCTCGTGACGTCACCATCCTACGAGATACTTATGTTATTACGGGCTTTATGTAGTTATTTAGGTAGGCATGCCTGAAATCGTTTTAATGTAGTTTTGGAAATCAATAAAAAGATCAAACTAAACAAAGATATTACGGCATAAATCTATCGTAGTCTGTGAAAAACACAGGTAAAGAATAATTTAAATGGTTAACTGTTAACTGTTTCGAAATACAGTCAAGATTAATTACATGGGTCTAATTATTAGAGTCTAGATGGTTATTCGTGATTAATTTTAGAGCAAGATGAACAACTTCTTTAAAATTTGAACAAATGCTAGTAATCATAAATCTATACGCAGATGTCGCTAACGAATCGTTATTATTTATTGCAGCTCCTACGACATTACCACCTTTATAATCTAAATATGGATCAATGTGAATTTCATCCATTAGTAAACTAACATATTTGTCTTGGTGTTTTAAATATTTAAAGATTTCTTGTGCATATGTTAAAAAAGTTTTCTTCTCATCAATATGAGGATCAGTTAGAAAACCATTACAGACTCCTTTGATTGTTTCGGGATGGGGCAAAATTATAGGTCCACGATTTCGTAAATATCTATATGCATGAGGACTAATTGTAAACAAAATTGAGCAAAAAACCATAATGGTAGTGGAATATCTATAACGTTCTTTTGATAATGTTCGCAATTTAAGTTGATCAGAAATAAATTCAATTCCTTGTGAAACATTTTCGTCCTCTATTTTTAAGTACATTGGACATAAAGTTCACAACATGGTTAAGCTTTGACATGTCTGTATGTATGTCTGAAAATGTGTTTCATGTAATTCTGTCTGTAAGTTTTTCGTCTGTGCCTTTTCGATACGATATTTTTTTTGACAAGTATTTGGAACAGTTCGGAAATTTACTGGGTACGCTAGTTTCTTTTAACCGGGGTAAAGCTAAAATAACTCAAACGATCTCACCAGTTTTTGTATCTTGCTGGGAAATTTTGTAAATAAAATCCTCCTTTTCAAAGTGGCACTCACACACTCGGGAGTTGTCACTCGGCACAAAACTTTCACGTGGAATTGCAGACCCATTTTCTGCGATACTCTTCGTCTTTGGGAAAACGAAACACCCGAACTTTTCTACTGGTTTCGTAATTTCCTGTGCAACCGGGAACACAACACTTTTGGGGCATTATGATATAATTCCGCAACAAATAAACAGTTAAAAAAGATCAAGAATCGATTAGGAACTAGGCAAGCGCGCGTGTAATCACAATATCCCCTCTAGAGGTGTTTTTGTTGGCACGTGGCGGCGTCCTATACTAAAACCCAAAACAAAACATCGTTAACAGGGCTGCCAAATTACAATTGACACAAGAGTTGTTAGTTGCTTGCTTCTTAATGACTTTTTGCGGCCAATTTGATTTGATAATTGACTAATGAGAAAGCTACTTTATTTTGTTTACATTCTAAATACAGTACAACATATAGGCAGAGAAGCGCCGCACTGGAACACATTCTGGCATCGCCGCTTCGACCGACCTAGACAAGCCTGTTTAATTAGCTTAGAGAGTATAATAGCCTCCACCTGGGTTAAGCCCCCAGAGCGTGACGTCCAGAAAGTAAGCACTTTGTCCTTATTAGAGGGGTTATTGGCAGAGCCCGGCAAAATATGCTTCCAAAATCCCAATTTTAAAAATGTTTAATATCGATATTTTTTTTAATAAAATGGTGTCATATCCATGACACCATGAGGTTCAATGGTAAATCTTTCAGGAGCGAAGGAAGATTGTTTTACAATAAATCCAGAGAAAGGCATCTCAGGTTATCAGTAGGTAGTGAGACTAGTGAGCCCCAACGACGTCCCATCCGACGCCCCATCCAAGCATTGACGGTAAATGCGAAAAAATAAACAAAAAGTTCACAGCTGATATTAAATTTATGATCTTGGGGTATCTTATCTACGATTATTTTAAAATATATTACGGATAGGTACTGATTTATTAAAAAAAAAAAAAAAAGAAAGAAAATTTGAGACTAATAGGTAAATTATCTTGAAATTACCCGTTAACGTTTGAAATATGATGTTAGGCATCATTTGCCGCGGTTTAGCAACGAAGTTAATGACATAATTTCGGTTTGACAATAAAACTATTCATCACAAAGCTAGTAGTCCAGTAAAATTAAGTAAATTTTAAACCCAACCTAAAACTAATTTGAGACAAGCTGATCTTAGCGTGATTGTGTTCCCTAGAGTGTACTTTCGCTGTGTCTAAAGGTCCCCAATGATCCGCCGTGCCAAACTACCCCAAAGGTACCATTTTTTGTTTTTTTTTGCGAATTTCTCAAAAACCTTAAACTCTTCGGCAAAACCTCAAGCTTCATTTTTCATATACCATAAAATTTCCTATCCAATGGTATATATAGGCCAGCAGAAATGGGCTTTGGAGAAAGAAAATTCTATATACAGCAGTATTTTTGAAAACAGTTGAAGGTTTTGGTGTTTAGAACATGTTGAACATAGACGCGGACAATTGGTAAATCCAGATGATTGGGGATGAATAAAAATGAATAGTGCACTGCAGCCGCAAAATAACTGAAAACGAATTGCACCCGAATTCATTTTGAATTTTTTTTTTTGGGGATGCCAATCTAATTGCTTAAAGTAGTGTTATTGTAGTTTTAAAGTATTGGTCAGAACTTGCGAAAGCGAAAATAATTTTACAGAATTTAAATTTTATTTATTTTCAAAACCCAGAGGACTTTGCAATTACTATATTTTCCTAACTATAGGTTCGATTCACATGATTTTTTTTTTAAATTGTTCGTGAGGAATGCACATGTGTTACTGAATT
Source organism: Tetropium fuscum (assembly GCA_964058915.1). Taxonomy (NCBI): domain Eukaryota; kingdom Metazoa; phylum Arthropoda; class Insecta; order Coleoptera; family Cerambycidae; genus Tetropium; species Tetropium fuscum. Next base: position 52,384 of record CAXKVY010018649.1, read on the forward strand.
TCAGCTCAATTTTAAATTTTGACCATATACAAGGTGGAATGATTCGTTAACGACAATTTGTTTTCACGTAATAACTAATTAAACGGACAAAATTTAAAGAAAAAATTAAAAGAAAAAAATTTTATTCAGCTGAAAACTTAGCGACTTAGAGGGAGGGTGCCCTGCTATCTTTTTACGGGAAAATGACTACGTAAATGTATTATGAAAAGTGAATATGATAGACAGAAAAAAAAATAATTAAAAAAAATGTCGCTTGTGCCATACAGCAATGGCCAAGCCGTTTATGCCAAAACTTTTCAAATTCATATGTCACTTAGTAATAACTTCAGTATTTGAAGAAGGAATTTGAGCAAACTTGTGCCAAATACTTTTTACATACACAAAAATTCAATTAAAAAGTTAATTAAAAAAGAGATTTTTAAATTTTTCTGTTTCCTTTGCTACATAACAAAATTTGTCGCGATTTAGTAATTCCTGCTATTGAAGAAATACAGGTTTACATATACCTAGACAAGCTGGTTAATTTGTTGCGGTATGAAGTTTCCGTATAATTTTTTTTTGGCGATAAATGTTACCAGACTGACTGGATCTTAATAATCTAGATTCCAATTCCCTTATATTTTCCTTGGTCGTATACCTACCTACTTTACTTTGTGTTATAAACCACAGCATGTTTCACGGTTAAATTTTATAATAGCTCTTCGCAGAATTGACTTACACATCGTTAGAAGGTCTTGCTATTGCCAGTGGGCAAGAAACGCAATCTGAATACCGTAAATTGAAGCAGGAACTTTTTCTGTGTATTGCTCACCGGCTTTTGTGAATTGAATTATTTGCTGTAAGGCGTCATCCTGTCATGCACGTTTGAAGTGCTTCTTTTTAAAACATTGTATGATTTTTATTGTCAGGCGATTACTTGGTTCAATACGGCCAATATCGCTCTATCTTCAGGCAAAACCACTCTGCCAGCGCTCCCCCTCGACGCCGACGTTTTGGTCTTTTGCCGCATTGTTATATTTATTTGCTAATGCCAATACTGGATCGACTTAATTAAATGCAATCGAGATCGAGTGAATGGTAATGCTTGTTTAGTTAGACAAAGATATTTGCTGTAATGAAAACATTGTATAAATGGTCTATTGAAATTGAAATTTATGATTGGCAGCTTATCTATGGAGCCAATTGAGTGGGTCAGGTATTCAATTTCATTGTATTTCAACTATAGGCCAGTAAAAATAATGGGTCGACATGAAACTAATTTAGGACAAGCTGATTTTAGCGTGATTCTGTTCCCTCGGGTGTACTTTTTATGTGTGTAAAAGTCCCCAGTGATGTCCCAAGCCAAACTACCCCAAAACCACCCCCAAAGGTATTTTTTTTTGTTTTTTTGCGATTTTCTCAAAACGCTTAAACTTTTCGACAAAACCTCGAAATATATTTTTCATAGAGCATAAAATTCCATATCCAATGGTATATATATATATATATATATATATATATATATATATATATATATATATATATATATATATATATATATATATATATATATATATATATATATATATATATATTTATCTTCTAATTTCTTTGCTATCTTTATATATTTTTTTTGTGGAGGGTTTATCTTGGGATAGTAGCAATAAAACGACTGTCGTTTTATTGCTACTATCCCAAGATAAACCCTCCAAAAAAAATATATAAAGATAGCAAAGAAATTAGAAGATAAAAATATATTCCTGGGTGAGATATGGAATCCTACATCAAAAATCAGTCGTTTTATTGCTACCATCCCAAGATAAACCCTCAAAAAAAAAAAAAAAATAAATATATATATATATATATATATATATATATATATATATATATATATATATATATATATATATATATATATATATATATATATATATATATATATATATATATATATATATATATATATAGCTTCCATGCGTCCTGGCATCCCCTCAAATAAATGACGAATGGCACCTTGGTCATATTCATCCCATGCTTGTACGACAGCTGCACTAAGCTCCCTCAGGTTCACAGGAGCTGGAATTGGGCTCGAACACGACGTCCTACCATGTCCCAAACATGTTCGATAGGGTTAAGATCTGGGCTTCTTGCAGGCCACACCATACGGTTAACATCAACCTGATCCAAATACTCGGAAACGATTCTTGCGCCACATGTGGACGGGCATAAGATCCAGTCAGTCTGGTGACATTTATCTCAAAAAAAAATTGTACAGAAACTTCATACCGCAACAAATTAACCAGCTATTGCTATTGAAGAAATATATGTAGTAATTTTCCTGGAAAAGGATAGCAGGGCACCCTCTGAATCGCTAAGCTATCAGTTGAATCCAAATTTTTTGGTATTAAAATTTTTGCTTGGCTCCTTTTAGTTACTAGGTAAAAAAAATTGTCGCTATTGTTTAATTCCCGCTATTGAAGAAATATAGTCATTTTCCTGTAAAAACATAGCAGGCACCCTCTAAATCGCTAAGTTTTCAGTTGAATCAATTTTTTTATCTTAAAATGTGTAGCTACATAAAAGAAATTTCGCGACTTCCCGCTGTTGAAGAATTATAGGTAGCAATTTTCCTGTAAAAAGATAGCAGGCACCCTCTAAATCGCTTCAAAGTTCTTTAAAGTTTTCAGTTGAATAATTTTTTTTTGGTTTTAGGATTTGTTTCCAGGCTCCTTTTAATTAGTTGTTACGTAAACAAAAATGTCGTTAATGAATCATTCCCGTTATTAAAGAAACATCAACAACAATTTCCTGTAAAAATATAGCAGGGCACCCTCTAAATCGCTAAGTTATCAATTGAAACGAAATTTTTTGATCTTAAAATGTGTAGCTACATAAAAAAAATTGTCGCGACATAAATTCCCGCTATTGAAGATATATATGTAGTAATTTTCCTGTGAAAAGATAGCAGGCACCCTCTAAATCGCTAAGTTTTCAGCTGAATCAATTTTTTTTTTGTGTTAATATTTGTTGCCAGGCTCCTTCTAATTAGTTGTTACGTGAAAAAAAATGTTAATGAATCATTCCCGTTATTAAAGAAATATCATGATTTTCCTGTAAAAATATAGCAGGGCGGGCACCCTCTAAATCGCTAAGTTATCAGTTGCATCAAAATTTTTTGGTCTTAAAATTTGTATCGAAACTCCTTTGCTACATAAAAAAAATTGTCGCGATTTATTAATTCCCGCTACTGAAGAATTATAGGTAGTAATTTTCCTGTAAAAAAATAGCAGGGCACCCTCTAAATCGCTGTTATCAGTCGAACAAAAATTTTTGGTTTCCAAATTTGTCGTTGGGCTCCTTTTAATTTAGTTACTACGCAAACAAATTGTGTGCATTCTATATTTATTAGAACCATTGTAGGATAAAAACTAACAGACTGATATAACTGTTGTTCTTTGCATTAAAGTGCGCGCACACCAATCTCAACCCTTTACGTTTTAGTTTGGGCATAATGAAACGTCTCTGATCTTGCAGCCCATGAAATTACGTGTAAAATGGTTGTTGAATAGACCTTCAAAATTCAGGGACTTATGGTAAAGCATAAAAATTTCTTTTTTAGGAACAAGAACATGATCACTGACAATTATTTTATAATCTTTTTGACTAGTAATTTATTTATTTTATTCGGTTATCGGTCCGTTAATTACCACTACATCGAGACTAATCATATCAATAAGTATTATTCCTTTCATAATTATTCAAGAACTCATCACACGGTTATAAAAAATCTAAACATCGCATTAATAATCGCATAAAAATTCACAATAATTATTTTCAATTCGGAAATGTATATTGACCCCCGCGACCTTGTGAGAGTCCAGCTCGAATAGGTATGTGTGTGTTTCAAATAATAATATACCATATGAATTCCTTGTATAGACAATAAGAAGCCAGCATTCCTTGAAAATAAAAGTGAGACTAGTTTTTTCGGCGAGCTTAACTGACAATGCGATTAGAGTTCCGGTGAATCGGAGTATTTAAAAGGCGATGGCTGAATATTTGGCGGCCAATGGCATTGTGGACCGAGTAAATTGCCCACATTTTACGTACCTACATCTACTGAGACATTGCGCAAGGATAACGCTCCATCGTCCATGCCCTTTAAATCGAAGGGTCCGATAAATCGGATTACATAATAATTATGCTCGTAGTGTTTGCTCCTCGCTTGTGCTATAAGTCTTAAAACTCGCTTAAAAATGGCATTCCTTGAAACAGTATACTTGTACGTTATACAAAGTACATGCTAAGATGAATCGCGATAAATGTGATTTTTGTTGCAAAATTCAATATCGAAAAATGAAAGAATTTTATGAACTATTGTTTTTTTTTTGGTTGTGATCTCCTGAACTCTCTTCTCTACCGAAATATTCATCGTGAACTCTTTTTCGTTGAAAAGGCTACCTGCCTGCTTAGTCTACTCGTCTACTAAGGCGTTATAGGCATTACAAAATGTCTATACTTGTACAGAAAATCCACCATTTATGAAGATACGAGTTATATTGTTTTAGTGTACAAAACTCCTCTCTCTCAAACGGACAATGTTGCAACACATTCCGATTTAAATTTTGCGCGTTACGCACCCGAAATAAATTAGAAATACGATCTGTTTGCCCATAGCGCGACGGAGACCTGCCAATCGTCGCTATGGGCAAGCCCGTAGATGACAAACAGGCCTGTATTAATTCGCGATATACGTTCCAGGTATACGCGGCGATAATTATGCGAACGGTAAACGTATGTCTAGATTGTATCCACCCCGATTGTATCCACTTTCATACATTATTTTCTATATTGTGCTCACGGGCATGCCCATCGGTAACCTTTTCGTATTGCTGCGATGTGTTCGGCGAGGTTTGAGTGATGTAACGATTCGCGCCCTTCAGTCCCTAATTGGTGATTGATGTTACAAAGGCACATGATTAATGATTCACATTAGATCACGGTTGTATCGTGCATATACAAGATAAAATACCCGAGTATGTTTTTCGCTCGATTTTTCGGCTTTTCGTCTTGTCAGTCGCGATTGACGTGATTTGATTAGGTACCTACTTACCTTACACATTTAAATATTTCTTATCCTATTCGTAATATTTGATTTTGTTATTTTTTGCGGCGGGATCATCGGGTGTGTGAAACTGTGCGAGTGGTGGTACGTTCTGATATACCTACGAGCTGTTCTCTTTTTCCAACACACAAGCTACTCATATCAAAAATCCAAGAAAAAGTTTATTGTTTTAAAATTCCAAAAGTAAATTGACACACTAGAGTAAAATGAAAAAATCAAAATACGGCAAAGAAAATTAAAATTCGTTAAAATCGTTGATCGTAAATTTGACAAACGAAATATTGGTTTATAAAAAATATTTAATAATCTAATAAAATATATTATGTTTATTCCAATTTATTTATACCATAATGTGATTAAATATTATTATTTCAAAAAGGTATCAAAGTCCAAAAAGCACTCTTGTGAAACCCTGTAATTTTGTGTAAATGGATTTTTCATTAAAATTCTGCCAGGAAAACGCGTGACGCCGCCACTGGTGCAGTATATAATAAAGAGTGCTAATATAATAAAGAGAAACTTAGTATTAGAGTTTTGGCCAACCGTTTTAAAATAGGAAAGACACAAGCAGCCGAAATTATTAAAAATAAAGGCGAATTATTAAAAAAATGGAACTCCAATGCTAAGTCAAGTGTAAAAAGAAGTTTTTTTTAAAGCCAGTGGGATTACAAATTGACGAACTGTGCTATGATTGGTTCACAAAGGCAATAAATAAGGGAATTCCACTATCAGGTAAATGAAAAATTAGGGAGGTACGTATTGTAGTAATTTTAAATCATATTTATTAAAATTCTAGAACCAATAATTCGAGCCAAAGCAAAGGAGATCGCAAAGGGGCTGGAATGCGATAATTTCAGTGCGTCATCTGGGTGGCTGGAAAAATTCCGAAAAAGCGGCCTTTAAAGCCATATCTCGAGAAGCTGGAAGTGTTAATATGGAAGTGCGGACAAAAAAAAGGTTAAAAGTTTTGGTAAAAAAGGTTATTTGCCAAAAAACATTTTTAGCGCGGATGGAACAGGTTTTTTTTTCGCGCTTTACCTGACAAGACGTTAGCACTTAAACGTAAAGAATGTGCGGGCGGAAAATTATCGAAGAAAGACCATTATGCATTGCGTAAATCTGGCAGGAGATAAAGAAAATTTATTGGTTATTGGTACGTCAAAACATCCAAGGGCATTTAAAAACATTAGTGTAAACCACAGCTGCCTGTTATGTGGAAAAGTAATAAGAAGGCTTGCATTACATCTGCTATCAGGGAAGAATGGTTAAAAGATTTTAATTTAAGAATGGGTAAAGAAAAAAATTGCTATTTTTGGATAATGCTGCCTCTCATCCTAAAGACATTTCAGTTAAAAAACATCTAAAAAGATTTAAAAAAAGACCTATTATAGTGTGGTCACGTGGTACATTTAGCGCCCTGGCCGGTCTTCTTAGTCGGCCGGTCTTCTTAGTCGGATCTGGAGCGCTTTACGTGTTACCTGAAATACGAGCAGTCAGCCGAATTTACTGACGTACGAAAGTGAAGCCAGACGTTCTTCCTTCATGACGAACATAACCGGTTCAAACATATTTGACCAGTTAGTTTGGCCTGAGCACTTCACTTTTTGCCGCGTTTTTTTTGGTCTTCCGACGACAATAGGTACCGTGGCAGGTACACACCTACGTAGCATCCCATGTATCAACATTAGGAAGAGCCGACATGAAACAGTTACAAGTGCTATTTAGATGGTACTTGCTAGATAATGGCACAGCAATTAGGTTAGGTGTGTGCTGGTTTTCCTGAAAACTTTTAAATTTACGAATTTATCGAGTTGGTTTTGGTCTCAAATAGCAAATTAAATCTACTTTAAAATAAGTAATAAAATGCTTAACGAACAAAAGCATAGTAAAGCGCGAAAATGTCACGGTTTTTCGGGTGCTACGAAGTTAGCACATGTCTCGCTGCAAGCTTGCAAATTTTCAAAATTTCTGAAAAGCAAAAATATTTTGTTCTGCAGATGCCTACGCCTAATAGGCCAAGGACTATGAAATACCCTGTATATCCTATTGTATACCACATTTATTGCAATTAGGCATAATTTATTAGGAAATCGAAAAGCAACTTTTACTTGCTATTTGAGCGAATGGCATATGGCGTGTAATGTAACTACGTCTACCATTTATATGCAGACGACACGGCACTATGTCCCGTGCTTGCAAAGTATGCTTACTAAAACAAAGGAAGTGATGCATAATTTTTCGGAATATGTAGGTATCTAAAGCGTCGTCAAAGGATGTCGAACTTTGTTCGTGTTGTGTTTGTCGACGATTGTTTTTATCTGTTCTGATAACTTCAGTGTTTGTTATATTGGCATAGTCATTATCAACGGTTTTTATCTGCCAGCGGGGCTGGGCGTGACGTGCAAATATATACATAGAAATTACATAATAATATAATATATTTATATAAATATATTAAATATATAATAATTATTAAAATATCGACTTGTTCACTTCTTGAAAACAGAATTACCGATTGGAGATTTTAAGAAATCAAACTCGAAAGGTATATTGATAAAGAGGGGGGTTGTTATTATCTAAAAAATGTGTAGATACAGTGCCGTTCAATTGAACGTAAACGATTTTTTAAATTAATGTGAAACAGGCTTTCAGGTAATCAAAACTTTTTTTTTTGTTTTGTAGTTTGTTTTGTAGTTTACTGTATATAAAATGCTGTCACCCTATAACTGACAGATACTTCAACCTAAAAGAATTTTGAATGTGATCTGTTTACAAAAGCCTGCTTCACAAAGGGAAAAATTCCAAAAGAGTACTTTCAATTGAACGGCACTGTACAGGGTAAGTCTCTTAAGATTGACACCCCCCTTATCTCACTTATCCTTTGCCGATTTAACTCATTCAAAAGAGGAGTGGACTCGGTTTTTGATGAATTTTTATAATCTGAGCACGGATATTAAAAATCTCGTAAGATATACAGGTTGGAAAATAAAGCATGATTTTTTTAAATGGAACACCCCGTATATTTTTATACCTGTACCTATACCTAACTTGGACTAGTGAGAACCTGACTGCCGTTTGGTAGAATTGCTGTACCAATGTGTTTTAGTCAGTGGCGTGCTCTCCCCCCCCTCCCAAGGCTCAGAATTTTCAAACAAAATAGCGAAAAAAAGAAAAACCGAAAAAGATACATCTACTATACTAAACAAAAATGTTATATAAATTTATTAGAATCTTTAGAGATTAATAAGACAAAGAAATCCGGAACTATATTAAATGATCAAATAGAAACAAACTCATGGCCTTTATTAAATTTATTTGGGTACGTATACATGCTATCCAAAATCTGATAAATATTTACCGATACCATTTGTTGAATTTCATAACTTAATTACAATAATTTTAGACTAGGAATCACCACAGTAATAAACCTAGAATTACCCTTACTATTTAAACACCGTTTCACGTTATAGAAATTAGTCTTGTACTCAACATCTGAAGAAGCCACTGTGTTGGCGAAACAATTGTTATGTTTAACAAATAAAAAGTGAGAATCCAACTACTGAAGTTTTTAATATTGTATAAAAATTTTATATTTACGAGGATAATAAATTATGAACTTTTTCCCTTTTATATTGAAAATTCTCGCAAAACGTGAAATTTTTTTAATTACCGATCTTAGATTTTTTTCCTTCCCCCTCCCTCCCCTCCCATACACTTAACCCCCCCCCCCCCGCCGAGACGAAATTTCTGGGCACGCCACTGGTTGGAGTTTAGATCAGCCAATAAAGTGAGTGGATCCTGTAAGTTTTGGTGGGCTAAAGAGCTGACAGAGGTGAGTGTTACTGCATCGTACTTGCCTGGGAACATTTTACATATCCAGAAGATTTCCGAACCTACTTCACCTGCTTCTGTCTCATTGCTCTACTCTCTGGCGTAGCGTAACGCCCGTGGCGCCCTTGTTGTTATATCAGTAGATTCTAATCTTTCGTATTGTAATGTAACCAACCCGGGTCGGTTAAACTTAATAATCAGAGAAACATATGACCGGGGTACGTGATCGTCAAAAGGAAAAATACCTACCCTGCGTTGTATTTAATTTAAATTAACCCTGTCCGAGATGCACCGGTTACTAACGAAAAGCGGGAGTTTTGAGGTGAAAAAGAAAAGACTAGGCATTTTAATACACCTACTGATTTATTGAAACAGGTATTCAATTTATGAACAATATAAAATAAGTACATGCCGTACTCAGCCTTGAATTCACGAGGGGATAGAGCACGGCAGAGAAACCCTCGATCTCTATTCAAAAGAATCAGAATAGTGCTGTTGGACACTTAGGTGAAAGTAAAATGAAAACTTACAAGGGTTGCCATGCTTGTGTTTTAACCTACAATCATTCTCAAGATACAAATCTGAAGAGTTTGTTGTTACTTAGCCGACTTTCGTCAGAAGGTACTGAGGTCCCAAGGTTTTGGTGCAAAAACGAAGGTCCATACGGGAGGCAACTAGCGTGTTAGCCCAGGCAGGGGGAAAAGTGTTAATTAAATTCAACAAGGCACAAATATTCATCATCTCATACAATGAGCGGCAATTTAGTCACTGTTGTAAGCAAAACGCACAAGTACGGAAAACCTACTCGTAGCCATGATTGAAAAAAAAAGGTCAACAACATTACTTAGATCGAACTAAATAAAAAAATAAAATAATGAGAAACGTAAGAGTAAACTACCCCTAAATCAAGCGATAGAGGGTTGAAATTTATTGGACATGCTGGTCCCTTAGGAGTATTCACGAATATGCAATATGAATATTCCAGCTCGATCCTAACCCCCCGGGCAATGGTAAAGGGTTGAAATTTAATAGACATGCGAGAATATTCGAGAATATTCACGAGTATGCAATATGAATATTCCAGCACGATCCTAAACCACCGGGCATTGGGTTTTTATGAGAAAACGTAAGAATAAACTACCCCTAAATCAAGCGATAGAGGGTTGAAATTTAATGGACATGCGGGTCCCTTAGGAGTATTCACGAATATGCAATATGAATATTCCAGCTAGATCCTAAACCCCCGGACAATGGGTTTTTATGAAAAAACGTAAGAATAAACTACCCCTAAATCAAGCGCTAGAGGGTTGAAATTTAATGGACATGCGGGTCCTTTAGGGGTATTCACGAATATGCAAAACATAATGAGCTGAACACACTTGATTTGAACACAGTAAATAAACAAGTAAAATATTCATAGTTTTTGCATAACGTATCATAATTATTCATAGTTCAAAAACAAAATATAACACAGACAATTTTATTAAAATAATTGTAATTCTCGAGATAGCAAATTTAATAATAAATATTACAAATTAAGTATATCTACTAACCTGGGAAATTTGACGTCAAGCACTAACACACACCAGAGACCAACTACCTGCCTTTTTCATACGCAATCCCTCGTCTCCCGGTATCCCGACATCTAAACCGCGTCTTTCCTAGTGCGTGCTTATACCCTAACCACTTGCTATTTAAAAATCGGTATCTCGTCATTAAACAAAACAGAGGTCGCAATTTTATTAACTAAATAGGGGATAGGGTCCATTTCGGTATCTCCTTCCAATTGAACTTTGCAAGTTTCGTGAAGACGAAGATAGAACAATATGACATTTTTTTCCTCAAAATATGAACTTACTATTTCCGGTTTTCGTTTTATAACACGTAATAATCCAGCGACGAAAATAATTTCAGACACTTGAAATGAAGAAACTTAACGGTCACCCAAATTTATATATTTATTTTTATATTTCTTTCAATTATATTTTAATGATATTATAGTCTTATTATTGTCGGTCTTTTTACTATACTTGGTATTGTAATAAACAAATATTTCTTGAAAATATCTTCCGTTTCATTGACATTAATCATAGCGATGCTTTCAATTGGCCCCCGATGCTTTCAATTTCCGCTATAAAAGTATGACTTAATTCTGTACGTCCAGATAGTTCCGGGAGACTGGCTGCGTTCAATAGCCACTAGCCAGGCACAGGGGATAAAAAGCTGATGTGATCAACGGTGACAAAATGCGAGCGCGTCCCGTGTTGCCGGGTTTATATCATCAGACTGGTGGTTAAAACAATCACTGATCAGACGAGACATTCGTATCGCTATTAGCTCATTCATGAACAGTTGTACAAGAACATATCAGAAAGACCCACTTCACTTTCATCGTAATCAATATCAGCTGTTGCTGCTACTTTATAGGCCGTTTGGCAACATATTCCGGCAGATTAACGACTAAGCTGCATTGTAATGGAAATCATTGCATACTGAAGCATGAACCGGCTATTTGTTTGGCACCGGATAACACACAATTGATGGGTGGTCGATTTCATCAATAATTGCTGTTACATATACTGTAAACGCTAATAATGATCTATCATTACAGTTAGCGCCGTTGCTTGGATCTCTGATTCATACAAACAAACATCATGGCTGATGAATAACTCAATGTAATTACGCACACAGATCGTTGTCTAGATTGTCTAGATCGTTGATCGATTAGAGTCTAGATGGTTAATTGTTTTAAGAAAACTGAAAAGTAATTCGTGATTAATTTTAGGCACAGGAGCAATATGAACAACTTCTGTAAAATTTGAACAAATGCTAGTAATCATAAATGTATACGCAGATGTCGCTAACGAATCGTTATTATTTATTGCAGGTCCTACGACATTACCACCTTTATAATCTAAATATGGATCAATGTGAATTTCATCCATTAGTAAACTAACATATTTGTCTTGGTCTTTTAAATATTTAAAGATTTTTTGTGCATATGTTAAAAAAGTTTTCTTCTCATCAATATGAGGATCAGTTAGAAAACCATTACAGACTCCTTTGATTGTTTCGGGATGGGGCAAAATTATAGGTCCACGATTTCGTAAATATCTATACCTATGCATGAGGATTAATTGTATATAAAATTGAACAAAAAACCATAGTGGTGGTGAAATATCTATAACGTTCTTTTGATAATGTTCGCAATTTAAGTTGATCAGAAATAAATTCAATTCCTTGTGAAACATTTTCGTCCTCTATTTTTAAGTTTTTAAGTACATTGGACATAAAGTTTAAAACATGGTTAAGCTTTGACATGTCTGTATGTATGTCTGAAAATGTATTTCATGTAATTCTGGTAAGTTTTTCGTGTTTGCTTTTTCGATACAATATTTTTTTTGACAAGTATTTGGGACAGTTCGGAAATTTACTTGGTACGCTAGTTTCTTTTAATGGGGGTAAAGCTAAAATAACTGAAACGATCTCACCAGTTTTTGTATCCTGTTGGGAAATTTTGTTTTTTGAGTGCCATTCAAAGTGGCACTCACACACTCGGGAGTTGTCACTCGGCACAAAACTTTCACGTGGAATTGCAGAGAGCCATTTTCTGCCACACTATTCGTGTCTGGGAAAACGAAACATCCAAACTTTTCTACTGGTTTCGTAATTTCCTGTACAACCGGGAACACAACACTTTTGGGGCATTATGATATAATTCCGCAACAAATAAACAGTTGAAAAAGATCAAGAGTCGATTAGGAACTAGGCAAGCGCGCGTGTAATAACAATATCCCCTTTAGAGGTGTTTTTGTTGGCACGTGGCGGCGTCCTATACTAAAACCCAAAACAAAACATCGTTAACAGGGCCGCCAAATTACAATAGACACGAGAGTTGTTAGTTGCTTGCTTCTTAATGACTTTTTGCGGCCAATTTGATTCGATAATTGACTAATGAGCAAGCTACTTTATTTTGTTTACATTCTAATTTGTTTACATTCTAAATACAGTACAACATATAGGCAGAGAAGCGTCGCACTGGAACACATTCTGGCATCGCCGCTTCGACCGACCTAGACAAGCCTGTTGAATTAGCCTAGAGAGTACATTAGCCTCCATCTGGGTTAAGCCCCCAGAGTGTGACGTCACCATGATATTTAAAGTAAGCACTTTGTCCTTATTAGAGGGGTTATTGGATGAAAGCATAAAAACACTGACGTAGCAAATGCTTATTCTGCATTTATTTTATATAAAAGGCCAGCTGCGCTGACCTAATTTTAACATTACATTTGTATACGTCTTGCTGTACGAAAAAAGTTTGTTCCTGTGTGAATACTTATTTTTGGTAGTCCTTCTGTGCAGATGCTTAATTTGCGCAACCAAGGCGAAGTGACCTCAAAAGATGTCTTATTATGTCATATTCATATATGTGCAAAACTTTAAGCTCAATTTAGCCCACAATTTAAAATAAAAGATTAAATTGCTATTGCCCAGCAAAAACCGCGGGGATTTCAGGGCGTCCCTTGCCAGGATAGGACGTGGTTAGGTATTTTCTCTAGCAACTTTCCCTTTTATTTGCGCCTAAATAAGCTCAATTGGGTTCAGCTCACAGTCAGGCAATCGAATTACCTCCATTCCTTCATCCACTACATACTTCTTGAAAGCACGAAAATGTTGCCTTGCCAGTGTCAACAATTCAGCTTTAAGTAGTGAATCATCGTGTTCAATGTTCCTTTCTTCCAGCCAGTCTTTAATTTGCCCTTTCCGCCATGCAGTTGTGGGCATCTGTTCTGTTCTACGAGAATGATAAGATTGTTTTTGTTTTATTTCATTTCCTATATTAGGATAGTTGCGCGCGTCACTGAGCGTTAGTTTGCATATCAAACGAAAGCACTATAGCGGAGTTTCAAAGGTGCGTGTGTTTCTGGTATAATAATTGATGATGGTGTGGTTTCATATGAGTTTGCGCTGGCAGGTCTGCCTCTCAGACATCCATTTTGACTGGAAACGCCGAACAGGAAGGCATTATAGTGATGAAATTTTACGACAGCTGCTTGGCAAACATTCTGATACTAACTGTCATATAAAATAAACGTGCTACGGTCACCTATGAGTGGAAACTAGATGGGATCAGTAGTGTTTTTGTGCACATAGCATTCAATCGATACCTATATTTATTATACAGTCCAAGGCGACTAAATCTTTATGCGTCTACTGGTTACTATCGAGATGTAAATGATTAAATTTAACTGCAAAAAAACTGTCACGAGTTATAAGGTCCATGACGAAATTAAAAAATTAACAGCAGCCTGCAATAAAAGCGCTGGACCATTTCAACAAATCAATTACGGAACCAATCCAGACGAGTGTATAGGTACGAGCGCAAATAACATGACCGCCTAGAATGCCTGGTACTTTTCATGTAAATAAACTTTATGTTTACGAAGAAAAGCTATTAAAAGCGTCCGGATTTTGCGTATACGAGGAGGAAGGCTGGAGGCCGGTGCACTCGAGAATCGAGCGTAGCCGTCAGACCGTGCACCCACTGCAGTGGAATACCTGCTCTAGGGTATTTGTTGGCGATCTGCTATCGCGATGCATATCAAAATAGGCTGGTTCGCTGCTGAAGCGCGATGTCAAACCTAATCTCGTCAATATCTAAAATAATTTTATTGCGCTACACTGATTGCTAGACGGTTGAGGTTGATGATATTTCGATTTATTATCGTCTACAATCGGGAACATGCATCTCAACGGGCTTGCCTAAAATGCAGAACCCGCTACATTAGTCCACGCAAATTAGACGAAAAAATAGCGAATAGAAGAAAAAGTGGGGCAGAAGTAAGGGTCCGAAAAGTTCCCGCGTTTCCCGTTGATGGAAACACCCTTTTGGGGCGAAAAACCAAATAAATATTCAAAATCGGTGTCCCGGGAATTTTGAAGTCACTGATCAAGAATTATTTTCCTAATAAATATTCAAGATGGCGGACATTTTTGCCATTTATCATCAGAAGCGACTCAAAATCGGTGTTCCGGGAATTTTGAAGTCGCTGATCAAGAATTTTTTTTCCAAATAAATATTCAAGATGGCGGACATTTTTGCCATTTATCATCAGAATCAACGCAAAATCGGTGTCCCGGGAATTTTGAATTCGCTGATCAAGAATTCTTTTTCCAAATAAATATTCAAGATGGCGGACATTTTTGCCATTTATCATCAGAATCAACTCAAAATTGGTGTCCCGGAAATTTTGAAGTCGCTGATCAAGAATTTTTTTCCTAATAAATATTCAAGATGGCGGACATTTTTGCCATTTATCAGCAGAAGCAACTCAAAATCGGTGTCCCGGGAATTTTGAAGTCGCTGATCACGAATTTTTTGTCTTAATAAATATTCAAGATGGCGGACATTTTTGCCATTTATCATCAGAATCGACTCGAAATCGGTGTCCCGGAAATTTTGAAGTCGCTGATCAAGAATTTTTTTTCCAAATAAATATTCAAGATGGCGGACATGTTTGCCATTCATCGTCATATCAACTCAAAATCGGTGTCCAGGGGATTTTTGTGATCACAGATCACGAATATTTTGTCAAAATTCAAGGTGGCGACTCGAGGATGGCGGACAATTTTGCCATAAATGGTGCGATCGACGTAAAATCGGTATCATGAGAATTGAGGTTGCATATCACGATTTTTTTCCCAAAATAAATATTCAAAATGGCGAATTAAATATTACGGACGTTTTCGTTTTCGTCATTTATGCTCTCATTCGACTCAAACTAGGTATATCGGTGTTTTCGGATTCGCAGATCACCAAATTTTCTGTCAAATCAAATATTCCAAAACTAATATGAATTTTGCCATTTAACTACGCTACGGTCTGATTAGACCCAAAATATTTCCCAAGTTTTTTTAAAGTATCATATCACAAATTTTTTATCGTAACATACAATTTTTCTGTAATTTTAAATATATAACTTTAAACATTTTTGCAGTTGTCTGTGTCACTTTCTTTCAATTTTTTTGGTTGTTAATAAAGTGGAGAAACAAAATTTTTAATTTTTTCTATATGAAACCTTTTCGAGAAAACTTAGATCAAATTGAAGAATTTCGATTACCAAAAGTATTGCAACAATCAAGTCGATTGTTCCATTAAAAGACGCCCTGAAAACCGTATTTTGATATACCATATTATTCAGAAGGTAATAATATGCATCCGAAATTACATTAAAAATTACTAGCATGACAATATATTTTAATTATATAATGTTTTGCGTGCAAGAAGGTAATAAAAAGTTACTTAGGTACTCAGTCACAGAGTTAGGTATAGCAAAAAATATTTTAACGTACTTTGCAGTAAAATTTACGATTGATAAATTCGCAGATAAACTTTTCAGGCATGCGATTATGTCCATCCTTTAGAAATAATGAGTTTTCTGGTCATCTCTAGTAAGTACCTAACTTGCTTGTCTACGACAAATATTACATTCATTCTCCTTTTACTAATCTATTCAGCATTCTATATGAAAAAATATTAATTTTGCGTTTATTATTTTTATGGTCACTTGAAGAAAACGGGCGGTACCTTAGAAATACTGTGTCTTTTCATCTCCATTAATTAACTTCCTCGTTTACGACAAAGATCACATTTATTCTTCTTTTACTATAATCTATTCAACCTTATATAGGTATATAAAAACAATATTAACTCCGTTTATTATTTTAATGACCACTTGCAGGAAATGTGCGATGTTGTTTGTCATACGCATGCGCGCCAGTAAAAATCGATGTTGATGAACATAAATTGTTTGAGGTTGCTTAATGGCGTAATTGCGTATCCAAACAGACGGTAAATATTTCACAGCTCATCGCTTGTAATGCCGATCCCATATTTCACGTTCGCAATGGATTTCTGAGTTTAGCCGAAACATACCTAAACATCTGAATTAACCATTTCCTTTGAACGTAATTCGTGAAACTTTGGCAAGGACTCGATCTTGATGAGTAATATAACATAGATGTAGTTTCCGAATAAAGTGTAGTTTGTTACATCGAAATACGAGACATAAAAACCCGAGCAGAAAACCCTCATTATATCGATCCCTTCACACATGCTACCGCATTTTTAACAGCGTTGTCAAGTATAGTCGATTTACGGGAATTTAAGGAAAAACAAATGATTTTATGTACATCACACGACAAAAAAGCGACAAATTATGCACCAGATGCGACATTTGTCCGATCATAGGAAGACCGTTTTCCAGAGGTGGTAGTGCTAACTTAATATCAAGTTAGCACTACCAATGGTTTAAAAAAAAAAAATATTTTGCGACAAATTTTTTTTTGGACGACAAATAAACGACAAATTATGCGCGAGACGAGACTTTCATCAGAATATCAGAAGATGATTGGTAGTGCTAACTTGATACCAAATTAGCACTATCATCGATTTAAGGAAAAAACAATTTGCGACAAAATTTTTTTTTGCACGACAAAAAAGCGACCAATTATGCACCAGATGCGACATTTGTCCGATCATAGGAAAACCGTTTTCCAGAGGTGGTAGTGCTAACTTAATATCAAGTTAGCACTACCAATGGTTTAAAAAAATAAATAATTTCGCGACAATTTTTTTTGCACGGCAAAATCACGACAAATTATGCGCGAGACGAGACTTTCATCAGAATATCAGAAGATGGTTGGTAGTACTAACTTGATACCAAATTAGCACTATCATCAATTTTAGGAAAAAACAATTTGCGACCAAATTTTTTTTTGCACGACAAAATCACGACAAAAAAGCGACAAATTATGCACCAGATGCGACATTTGTCCGATCATTGGAAGACCGTTTTCCAGAGGTGGTAGTGCTAACTTAATATTAAGTTAGCACTACCATTGGTTTAAAAAAAAAATAATATCGCGACAAATTTTTTTTTTGCACGACAAAAGAGCGACAAATTAATCACATTATGTCATCTCGCATGTGGTAGTGCTAACTTTATAGAGATCAAACGTTACTATCAATTATCATTCCAAAAAATTCAATTGTTTTATGATGAATAATCAATTAATAATTGATTCTGGTAAAAATAAATCCTTCAAAAAGTAATATTTTATGTTTATTTTGTGAATTATTTTGGCAGTGAAAAATAGTAAACATTTACACATCAATAGAGATGCAGAAATGTCAAGTTTTTTTGACAGTTGTACAAAAACATATTTTTTTCTAGTTTTTTCGAAATAAAGTCGAAATAAAGAAAGTTTTTGGTGGTCAGAAAATCTCGCAAATCGTGGTTTCGTGTACACAATCACCTAATTAATGAATCGCACTCCTTTTGGTTTCTATGCAAGATTTTTTTCTCGGAAACTAAGCGACTGCTTCGATCAGTAATGATTTTCTGTCACCGTCTCTCGATCAGCCTACAATCAATGGCGTACCCAGACATTGGCCTTGGGGGGATAAGAATTAAGAAAAAATTAAGATACAAAATTTTATTGAAAATTCGAAAATTATTTTAGATAACAAAATCTAGTCGCCTAGGTCTTTTTGCCAGTTCATCGATAATTTCATTGTCGGAAAGAGGTAACTCTCTATGAATAGACATCATTGCTAGTCCAGTAAGCCTGTTTTGAGAAGTAGAATTCCTCAGGTAGGTTTTTAGGTGTTTTCTCTCTTTAACGCTTTTTCGCCAATTGGGCTACTTTGAACGTACTCGCGCTATAAGAAATATGCCACCTTACTTATAGCAAATTTGGCTATGAATTAAGAATTTACTGTGTTTAATTTGTATTAGCGGACATTTCCAAGTTAATACCATTCACTGAAAATATCATCTGCTTTGGCTATTTTTTTATTATCACTTTTGACCACCTGCGGGGGATATATCCCCCTTATCCCCCCGTGGGTACGCCACTGCCTACAATAATAGTACCTATCTTGGAATGCTTAACGGTATGATGACATAATGTAAAGTTCTCTCTCGATAAGTAAAATTTGGTGACATGAAAGTGAAGATTGTCCGTCATAAATCGAGAAATACAACACTCGAATGACTCCCTCTTGATCGCAAATGTATGACATGACATCTGCACGTAGCGCTGCCTAGACAAAGACCAATGGATAATCAGGATAGCTCAACCTGTTTAGAAATCCCTCGCGTGGCTCGCGGCCGCACTCGTCCTCATCGTGTCTTAAAATGGATACAGGAAAGAGCGAGACGGGGCGAACAGCTGTGAGAGGATGTTCCACGTTAGGAAAAAGAACGCAAACAAGTTTAGTTCATGCAACATGCAACTACAGCGATGCAGTGACCGCATAATGCAAGTCGTAAGTCCACGCACGCATCGTTGCCACGTTAAACCTTCGGTCAAATTTGCATCTTAAGTCGTCTTAGTGGGTATTCGCCAATAATTGTTATTATCCCATCAATATTTGCCGAGTCTTAATCGGATAATGTGTTCTCCGATGCGATCGTTTCCTTTGTTCTGCGGTAAATATGTTCGATTTTCTATTTCTTGGTTTCCGTTGCGTAAGAATTCAATTTGAAGCAGTGCAATGATTAAACCATTATGGATGGATGAGAATTCATTATTCTAAAAGTAAACTTGGTTTGCCATTTGTTTGTTTAACATTCTGGGCACTTATCCCGGAGTGCCCATGCTGAAAATCTGTGTAATCCTTTCACTTACTTATTCTTGTTTCATTTTTATATCGGTATGTTATCGCAATAATTATGTACAATAACAGAACGCGTAACATTGTCACGCTTAAGTTGCTGTTTTGCGCCGCGCAGTTCAATAAACTCGAATATTGCATCTGATGGAACGGCAATTCTCGGTTTTTGATAGCGATTGAACCGTGAGCATCGAAGGATTAGTCGTGAATTTTATCTTACTTAGCTTATATACACTTGCAAGTTATTTTTCCTTGTCTTTTACTTTGCGATCCACACGAGTTTTCCGTTTGTTCACGTGAAAAAAGCCTAATAAGAGAACATTTTACGAGCAATTTTCGTCAGCTCCATGTGGAACAATGCAACAATGCAACAAATCCAGACTGTGTATCGCTAGATCCGTTGTTGTTTGATGAGGAAATGTACGAGCCTTTGTGGTTCGAGGGCGAAGCGACTTGTAAAATTAACGACGTGTTACTAGAAAAACCCACTGATATTACCGGCATCACTGAAAATGAGGAGGAAAGTGACAATTTGATTTCAGACTCCGAAACAAATCAATGATTGTAATCGGAGATTTAGGAGTGTAAAGATATGATTGTTTACTTTTATTTTTATTTATTTCTTTTTGTTTACTTCTCCGTGAATCATTACAATGCAATTCATTTGACAGTTATTTCTCGGGAAACCAGCGGACCAGGCCACAATCCAAGAAAACATAAAATATACAATTACTGTTCTGTTGACATATATAACAGACAAGTGTACTCACCGGGGTTCCTCTGCCCCCGAACCAGCACTCAGTATACCCTCCAGTAAAACGGCCAATACTATTCTCAGTCATTATCATTAATATCTATTACTTATCTACTTGACTGGGTGTTACTGTATCAAACTTAATAATTTCCCAATGCTGCAACAACTAGCTAGTGCCATCCTAAAAATAAGTAGAGGCTTCCCCGGATACTCAATATATGCCGCCAAACAAAAGGTATCCCAACGACAAGGTAACACCTTATCGTGTCAATCGAGCCGCATACAAGATAACCCTAAACTCGTAAGACCAGACACTCGAAGGCACGGCGCCCAAGATCAACGTCTAAGGGTTTTGTTTCTAATCACACCCAACTCTATTCCCAATTTTTTAAATAAGGTCAGGGCAGTCGAACAGTAATCACTCGTGTCGACACACACACACACTGACTGACTGTGTCGTTTCTCGCCTGCAGCTGGCCCCAGAATTGACTAGTAAGCAATGTGAGCATTATACAAGAAAATATGAGAAGTAACTGAACACATTAATTACGATTTTATTGATAGAATATTAAACATTTTATTATTATTATTATTGTGTATTTTATAAGAAATAATACTTTATATAAGATACGCGTTACAGGAGATCACCTAGCTAATTGCCTTACCGTGAATCTTACAAAGTAGGAGCCTAGTTCTCCTGAAGTAACTACGTACTATACACGACGTGCTATTAATGATAATACTCTTAATACACTGCGCAACTTATTTAACGCACAACCAAAAAGTTAACTCAAATTTGACGTTATGTATTTTCGACAATTTTTGTTCGTTTTGGTCGATTTTTTTTCAAATTGTAGGTTTTTCTCTTAGGAATATCACTGTCTTAGTTGTTTTGGTAAAACGAATGATTTTGATATTATACCAGATGCTATAAAAATGTTATGTTTTTTTCCGAAATTTCAAAACGTCCTGTGGGCTATACAAGGTATTGCAAGTTATTGCAATTATAGCCAATTTAAAGCCTCATGTTTATTCTACATTTTCTTTTTTTATTCATTTGTTTATCTCTGTTACTTCATGAAATACACCGTTTTGAAACACCATATGCTTTTATTCACATGAGATGCATTTATCGGACAACTCAAACAGCTAGCAAGCTATGGAAATCGAAGATTACACGTCACAAACTGACAACTGTGTCATTAGTTTTTTGTTGACAGTCCAGCAATAATTAGTGAATAATGGAACGCCAAACCAGAAATTTAACTCGTGATGAATGTGTTGAGGCAGCTACATTACATGGTGAAGGGTGGAGTTGTACAACAACAGCATAGCTGGAAGGTTGGGAGTGTCTCACACAACTATAGCGAGAGCAATTCAAAGGTACGCGGAAACAGGAGAACATTCCAGACGGGCCGGTCAAGGTAGATCTCGTGTTACCTCTGCTATCCAGGATCGCTTTTTAAGAGTAAATGCTGTAAGACAACGATTTATAACTGCAACACATTTAAGAGCACAACTTCAAGACGCAGGTGGTCCACTCATATGCGTTCAAACTGTACGCCGACGACTGAGGGAGGCAAATTTAAGACCCAGGATTGCTGCTCGAGGACCCGCATTAACAGTAGATCATCGAAGAGCCAGATTGAATTTTTCCAATGAGCATGTTAATTGGATGGAAGCAGATTGGGAACGTATTCTTTGGACTGATGAGTCAAGGTTCAGTTTGTATAATTGTGACAGACGTAATCGCGTCTACCGAAGACCCGATGAGCGATACAGTCAATGCAATTTTTTGCACACAACTTTATATGGAGGTGGATCCGTCATGGTGTGGGGCGGAATATCTTTGACTGGGCGAACGGACTTGGTAACTGTGAATGGAAATCTCAATTCTGACAGATACATCACAGACATTCTTGAAGCACATGTTTTGCCTTATGCCCCCTATATAGGACCCAATTTTTTACTTATGCAAGACAATGCGCGTCCCCACACGAGTCTTATCGTGAGAAATTATCTTGAAGAAGTAGGAATTGATCACATAGACTGGCCAGCCCGTAGCCCCGACCTTAACCCCATTGAACAAGTTTGGGATTTTATCGGTCGGCGGTTACGAAGTGAGGGACGACAGCTCCAAAATTTACAAGAATTGGAAGGACGCCTAGTCGAATTATGGAATGGCCTAGATCAGAACCTAATCAGAACTTTGGTTTTAAGTATGAACCAAAGATGTCGGGAGGTCATTCGCGGAAGGGGTGGAAACACCAGATATTAATTCTCTATTTACCTTTGTTTTGTTTCTTGTTATTCGTTGTTTTATTGTTTAAAGCAATCGATTTTTCTAGGTATGTTTTTTGAGTTTTTGTCCTTTTAAGACCTTTTTCTCTTCTAAAACACCTTGCATCTCTCAATAAATTATAAGATATCAAGGAAAATTTTACTTTTTACTTTACTATTCAGAAGATATATGCATCCAAAATTACATTAAAATTTTGAATGAATGCAACCTATTAGCCAGTAGTGTATGTACTACCAGTACCCTATGTATTTTGTATTCAATAATTTGTAGTAGCCATTTTTTATCACACACCTCGATACGAGCCTCGATTTGTT
The DNA here is from genome assembly GCA_964058915.1 of Tetropium fuscum. Lineage (NCBI taxonomy): Eukaryota > Metazoa > Arthropoda > Insecta > Coleoptera > Cerambycidae > Tetropium > Tetropium fuscum. Next base: position 75,370 of record CAXKVY010018649.1, read on the forward strand.
CCCATTAAAGCGCATAGTTCGCGTGATGTAAGCTCTGGGTATGGATACAAAGGCATGTTATAACATTCACGTCTTATTAAAAAGTGCTTATGGTATTTCGTCATGGTCGTATACGGCAGAATTTATTTTACGATGTAAACGTATCCACTGAGGAGCAAGGAGAATTATTATGTTCCGATTCTCCATTTTAATTTATAGACTGCATTGAATGTAGTACCTACCCCCTTGGAATTTATCGTAATTCGTAATGGTACAAGAATTTGAGTAATTAGATAATTACTATCTACTAATTACATTGCGGCAATTGTGGGTATCCTTTGAAAGATTTGTGTTACAAACTATACATTGTAGAACAGCGAAATTGGGAAGTAAACTCGCTTAGTTTTCGAGAAAAAAATCGTAGAACCAAACCGGACTTGCGATTCATTAATTAGGTGATTGTGTACACGAAACGACGATTTACGACATTTTTTGGTGGTCAGGACTTTTTTTATTTCGAAAAAACTAGAAAAAAATATGTTTTTGTACAACTGTCAAAAAAAATTGCCATTTCTGCATCTCTATTAATGCGTAAATGTTTACTTTTTTCACTGCCAAAATAATTCACAAAATAAACATGAAATATTACTTTCTGAAGAATTTATTTTTAACAGAGTCAATTATTAATTGATTATTCATCATAAAACAATTTCATTTATTGGAATCATAATTGATAGTAAAGTTTGAACAATTACCTCCAACATAAAATCCTGAGGTTGCTGCTGATCAGAGACGTTAGATATTTCTTGAAGAGTTGATTCCAAAATTTTATCAGATATTTTAATTTGTAACTATCCTCTATATATGCTTCTACTACGGAGGCCAGGATTTCCAGCCACCGTGACGTTTTATGGATGTAATGTTGCCCCCTGCATTGGCCAGCAGAGTTACAGAGCTTCTCCTGAAACACTGACCTGTGTAGCTCTTATAAATGTCTTACCAAGCCATTTTGCAATCAAGCTGGGAATTTCTCCTATTTTATTTATCCCCACATGTTGGTTAGTACATTTTAAAAAATTTTTTGAATACGATTTTACTGAATACATTGAATAATATCGTTTAGCGACAGTCGTTTAAAAGCGATAACTTATCGGGACAAAAAACCACGTCAAGATGTATGGGAAGTATTTATTTTTAATATATTTCAGACGATGTAAATTCACATTGACAGTAACAGTACAAAAAAATGTTGTTTGTATTTCGTGTATAAAATTCTTGATTTCATGGCACATTCGAGAGAATTTTTAACAAAAAAATTAACACTCATGTGCCATTAAAAAAACACTCATTTTACGCATTTAATATAAAAATAACTATTTTGTGAAACGTGTTTTTTAACGTCTTCACTCTCATATCTCCAAACATAATTGTGCTATCAGGTTGATTTTTTTTTAATTAAAGTAGACACAATAAAAAGGCCTGTATTACAAAAATGTCTTAAACTTAATAAGTGCCAGTATTAACGGATCAGTTGTTGGTCCTGTCCTGCATTTATTACAAATCTTTGTATGGTAGGTATACATTTCAATAAAGGAAACTTTCTATAGTATGCAATTTTTTCGTTGCAAATGCTAACCATATATATAAACTTCATCGGTAACATCTTGCACATGTATTTTAACACGTAAAACCTAAAATTATTGTACTTATCTCATTGAACCCCCTACTTACATTCTTTTAAAGAGGCATGCAACAATGTACAAACACCATGCATACATACAGTTGTTGACCAATACTCGCCAAGTTATAACGAGTATCTTTAAGTGTGTATGAATAGACATATTGCATGAAACATTTCCCTGTTGGGTAAAGGCATTATACATATTATATGGATGGTGGTAAATTATTATTATTCATATTATTATTTGTTATGAATGTCTTTTATATTTTTTGATGTTAATATTGGCTTTTTTGCAGGTACGTTACTGATTTTCCTTCATTATCCGGACAATGACGGGTAATGTATCTTCCGAAATTAATATTAAATTACAGCATGTTATACTACGGACTGACTTTAGTAAAATAATTGTTAACATAGTGAATATTTTAGCACATTTTTCGAAGAATTTCGAAAGATTATATTTTCGTATTTGGAAATTCTTCGAAAGAATAGAATATTTGCCAGAGATGGCTGACAGCAATCTTGATTCTCAATGAAAATTAAAAAAATATACCTAAAGAATAAAGTATTGTTATAAATCCCATGACCTATATTATGTAATTAGTTAAAGTGGAAACATTTGTCGAGTTTCCCGGAGGGCATTGGAATTTGAACGCACATGCGAAAATATACATCATATATTTATATAAAATAAATATACGTTAACGCACCTATTTCCTTTACATATCTCTTTACAAGGCGCCGACAAAGGTGATACTTCCTTTTTAAATATTCCGACGGTATTATGCCACTGACATCTCTGTTATGAATATTTCAGTTCAGCCTGTTCAGGTCTCCGAGAAAAGGGAAATGGTTTAGCTTTAGATATTAAACATTTCTATTCACCGTGAATATGAGAGAAACACATTTTTAAACGGTTTTATTTAGCTCGACTTCGTGTATTTGTTGATATCTTTGCTTTGAGTCTTGCAACAGCTTTTTCAACTACTTCCCGATGGGCTAGAGACTTGAAATTTGGTAGGTGTATAGTGTTCCGGTGACAATACAGTGAAATATTGTTTTTTATTAAAAAAAACAATATGGGCGGGTCCAAAATGGCGGACTCTCCTATTTATACACCGATTTGTCTCAAACTTGAAAATTTGCGGTGTTCAAGGTCACTCAATACAATTTTTGACTCAAACTTAAAAAAATCAAAATGGCGGATTCAAAATGGCGGAGTACTTATTATATTTGTGAACCCATTTTCCTCAAACTTGAAAGTTTGTGGTGTTTAAGGTCAGTTAATACAATTTTTGTCTCAAATTTAATAACACTCGGAGTAGTTTCCACAAACACCAAAACACTTTCACTTCTCTCGACGCGCGTTTCGCCAACCAAGTTGGCATCATCCGGAGACGATTAAAGAGCAGTTTTAATCGTCTCCGGATGATGCCAACTTGGTTGGCGAAACGCGCGTCGAGAGAAGTGAAAGTGTTTTGGTGTTTGTGGAAACTACTCCGAGTGTTACAGTTACATCAAAGGTTCCAGCCCTATCCAGTAGTCAAATTTAATAAATTAAAAATGGCGGATCCAAAATGGCGGACTAACCATTTATGAACCAATTTGTTTCAAATTTGAAACTGCGGTGTTTAAGGTCACTTGATACAATTTTCGACTCCAACTTAAAAAAATCAAAATGGCGGATTCAAAATGATGGACTATTATATTTATGAACCCATTTGTCTCAAACTGAACAAACAGATAACAAATAAGATAACGACGAATGTTTGCGAAGTTAGCCGCCATTTTAAACGCAACTAAAACATTTTACTTGTACTACTGTTGTACTTGTTAAAAAAATATCCTAACATGCATACTTTCCGAAAAACGAAAAATATAAAAAAATTCAACACCCCCCCTATTTATAGAAAATTGTTTTTTTTTTGTTGTTTTACCACATTATACTAGTTGAACACTACCGTCAGAAAGAAAATTCTAACTCATAGTTTCCGAATAATATAAATAAAATGTAAAAATTTTAGCCCCCCCCCCATTTTGCGAAAAATATTTTTTTTGTACCTACCACATTGCACTAGCTGTACCGAACACTGTACTATGGTGTACTAAAAAATCAAGTGTGCATAGTTTTCGAAATCAATGGAAAAAATTGTAGCCTTTACTTTTCGAAAAAAAATGCGTTGTACTACAACATATTAATCATATTTAACAGTATAAGGTAAAACACATACCCGAAAACTATTTTCTATAAGAAATGTGCGGGGTCCTTTGATGAAAACTCGATTATCGATTTTTTTCATGTGGAAAATTAAGATTTATCGAAACAAGTATCTATCGAATAAATTGTACACACTAAAATATAATGTAATGTATGCAGGATGCGGTCACTTAACGTTTACTTAGCTCTAAAATATTCACATGTATTCTATATCTTTTGAGGTCATCGTGTTAAAAGGCCCCCAAAAGCCATCATGTTAAAAGCCCCCGTTTAACCTTATTCTTAACGGATCGGCTATCTCACGAATTTGTTAACACGTAAGGATGCACATAATGTGTACAATTGCGTATAATTGTTCGCTTTCGTTAATAATTAGCTGCCAATTTACATGATCACCGAAATTAGAGCTTCTGCTGTTACGATAATATAATAACTCGCAGCAGTATTTGTGGTACTAATAGAATAAGTAGCATTTGTTCAGAAACTGTCGCCAGAAATAGTCGCCCGAAAAAGTCTAAACAAGCAAAAGCTTTAGAGGTTTAGAACAAACAATGCTGGAAATGCTATGCCCTCGCCAAATAAATGTGTTGTACTGCAGAGGACCACATGGTATAGCAGAAGACTGCAAAGTAGTGTCACGAATTTCGTACAGATTTTCTCTAGAGTGGTTAACCTCACGAAGGATATTTTCACTAGGTAAATTGACTTTTCAAATGTGAAGAAGTCGCATAGTAAAATGGTTGAGAACATTAAACGCCTGAGAGAACAGATATCTCTTCTCATGAACAGATATCTGTTGTCATGATTAAACTGTATCGCCCTGTATGTTGAGCCATTTACCGATTTTCACTCACCAACGAATAGTCGGGACGCCACATAGGGATGTCTATGTCCGTGTTATCTTTGCAGAAATCGATCAATTTTGGTCTGCTGCATAAGAATATATCGGGTACTTTTCTGAAATTGAGCGAGTTTAGACGCCACCCCCTTCTAACACCCCAAAAACGAACTGTTTCTCTATTTTTACCATTACCTGGTAAACCGTGATAAAATTATACAGGTAACAACTACTCAGAGAGCTAATACCCCTTCCTGGTATTAGCTAATCGAAACAGTCGGGACATATATGTGCTATCTAAAAGTTATAATAATTAAATCAGTTCTAGTTTTTGTCCAGTAACAAAACCAGGTTTTAAATAATGCGATTTAATATACAATAAATTTACGTGCAGCAATGCTTCCCTTACATGACCGCCGACTCGCGCCTACTGACACTGAAGTTTTAAAATTGAAATTATTCTTTGGAATTTTTCCCGCATTGAACATCCCCACATTGAAAAACAAATCGTTTAAGACAAGAAGAAGAAACGTTATGGTTGTGGACAATTCATAGTATTCAACTCGCAAATAATGGCAATTATTAACTCGGGCAATGGCCATTAATAGCTATCATTAAATGCTCGTTGAATACCTAATATCTATATTATTTTTAGAGCCTGAAACTTTATAACGAATTAACGCCAATAGGATCGTGTATCATACCAAGGCATTGGTATGAAATAAATGACTTACTCCCGATCATGTCGTTAATTGTATATCTTACATGCAGTTGCATTTACGGTGGCCGGTAACTAACAAATGTATTTTGCTATATTGCAATAGTTGCATCGATAGTGCATTTATGAGTAGTCATTGTGAAATACTGGGCTTTTACATGTGTGACCTTCACCTATTCTGTTCTACGCTGTACCGGCGACTTTCAGTACACCATTGTTTTTGCTATTGCACGGCGCATTTGAGTCGGTCGTGTCATAATTACTATTGTAGACTCACCGGTCGTATTGATTATTTCATGATCTAGCTGTCATGCCGTGATCTTATTTCAGTAACTCTTGGATGGATGAGCAATATTGAGATTATTCAAGGTTCTTCAGGTACGCTAACCATCGAACATGGAGCTGGGAAAAACTCTCTTGCTTCAGATAAGCACTACATCTAGGTATATACGAGTATATAATATATATATACTATTTGGTATTAAAACGTGTTGAGGAATTCTAATTAAACGGGGAAAATGAGTGAAAAAAGCTATCACTTTTTATGACACGCAGGTAGAGACCTCGGGTTTTTTGCATTCGATTCTAAAAACAATTTAGAAAAAAGTTCGGGGGATAACTAAAGACGCTTGTCAAAAAATGCATTTTTCTATGCAAAAATGCATCAAGAACTGCATCAAATTTGCAGCCACATTTTACTTCATAAAAAAGGGTGCAAAGTTGTTCATTTTTATTACTCGGTGGTTTTCGGGTACGCTGATCACGAATCTGACGGAATCAAAAAACATCCTGGGTGTACCTGGAGGTCTGTACACCCTGTACACCTGAAATTTGATTTTGCTCATTATTTATTTAACTTGTGGGGGTGTGCAGACGTCCAGGTATACACAGGAAGATTTTTGATGCCGGATTAGTAATGAGCGAACCCAAAAACCCCCGAGTAGGTTATTTGAACTAATTTCTGTCATCGCTTGACCAGGAATTCCAGGACCAGGAGGTTTATAGGGGGTGTACAGACCCCCAGGTACACCCAGGATGTTTTTCGACATCGGATTCGTGATCAGCGAACCCAAAAACCCCCCGGGTAAGATATTTGAACGAAGTATTTCCATCACTTGAGGGGGAATTCCTGGAGACGAGGTTGATAGAGGGTGTACAGACCCCCAGGTACAACCAGGATGTTTTTTGACATCGGATTCGTGATCAGCTAAACCCAAAAACCCCCCGGGTAAGATATTTGAACGAAGTATTTCCATCACTTGAGGGGGAATTCCTGGAGAAGAGGTTGATAGAGGGTGTACAGACCCCCAGGTACACCCAGGATGTTTTTTGACGTCGGATTCGTAATCAGCGAACCCGAAACCCCCGACTAATAAAAATGAACAACTTTGCACCCTTTTAAAAAAGTTTTTTTATGAGGTAAAATGTGGCTGCAAATTTGATGAAGTTTTTGATGCATTTTTGTATAAAAAAATGCATTTTTTGACAAGCCCCCTTAGTTATCCCCCGATTTTTTTTCTAAATTGTTTTTAAAATCGAATGCAAGAAACCCGAGGTCTCTACTTGCGTGTCATAAGAAGTGATTTTCACTCATTTTCCCCGTCTAAATTGCAAGGATGTATTTGGGACCATCTTTGGATTCCATTGTCCAATCGTGGTAAGTCAGGTATTATGGCTCTATGTAGAAACATTTGTTGTTAAGAATCATTCAGGTATAGAGCAGAAATATTACAAAATATATCTAAATACAACTAATACAAAATACAACTAATCTTAAATTACTAATATCTATTCTATGATTGTTGTCAAAAGAATGTTGTGCAACACTAGACTTATCTGTTCTTCCATATTTTAGATGAGCCATATGCTCTTTAAATCCGATGTTAATTGATCGTCTCGTTTGTCCAACATATTTTCGATCACAATCATTACAATTAATTTCGTAAATCCCAGACCTTTCATTTTGGAACAATTTTATCTTACTATTATTAAAAAATAATAGTAGACTAGTTGTTTGTTGTTTTTTATGATTTCTATGATTTTAACCAATAATATTCATTATAGATCATGGTATCATTTCAAAGCCTATTAAGTAGGCTGTCAAACTATGCATTCACATACAGGGTGTTCCATTTGAAAAATAACAGTTTTAGCCATTTAAAAATGGTAAAATCGGGTGGTTGATTCTGAACACACCCATTATATTTTAAACTATTATTAATACTATGCAAATTTTCGTTGCATGCTGATTTTTTTTAATGAAGCTCTAACCATATAGTTTGTAGGATTTTTTTTTAGTATAGATGATTCTTCACTGATTTTCCTTGAAAACCCTGGTATAATGGTATACCCTGTAGACTCAAAAACAATTTTAAAGTGTGGCCCATTATAGACAAAACTAAAAAACTCCGAATGTTATGCCTTAGTCTCTATTTGTCTAGTAGCTGCGGTCCGCGCGGAGATTTGTGGGCAACCTTGTATATATACACTGTAAAATAGAAGAAATACATAATACCTTATACTAGCGTTTCTCAAAGTGTCCCCAAAGCGTTCCCCAGGGCGGTGTGCTCGAGGCTCGGGAGATATACCTATTTTTTCCAAGTTTTTTCGCACAGTACGTCACGTTTGATTCGCTGCTTGCTAAGCAAAATACAACTTTGGCTTAGCAGCGTTGAAAGTGGAGAGTTTGACTGTTTCCCGACATTGAAGGAGGTTTGTGAAGAGATGAATACAGAAGAATTACCTCAAGAAATAGTTAACGACATTGCTAATCATCTTAGAAACATGAGTAGCTTCTAACACGGCACTTTCCTGCTGAATCGGGTACCAATCTGGTAAAATATTCTTGGGTGAAAAATCCTTTTATTATAAATGAAAAGCCCCAAACTTTATCCTTTCAAGAATATGAACAACTTGTAGATCTCACTTCTGATTCTTCACTAAAGCTGGAAAAGCAATCGGTAGCAGAATTTTGGGGCAATCTTAAACAGGAGTACCCATGCAGACCTGGCAAAAAAAAACTATTTCTGCTAATAGCACAAAAAATTTTTAAAAAATAGGTTATTTCATTTTAGTTTTACCACCTATTTTTTATTTCTGTTTGCAACTAAATAACACGCGGGGCTCCGGCAAAGTACACGTTACCACTTTATTTTACTATTTTTAATTTTTTCTCTTAACCCGATAATATGACAGCAAAAATGAGTGTTCTTTAAAAAGATATTACCTACCAACATTCAAAAAAAAAATTTTCTCGTGTCTATATTTTTTTTAAAATATATTTTACATGAAAATTCTGTGTCAGGAAAATGCGTGACCTTGAAATTTTCAAAAATTTTCGCCTGGGGCGCCGGTTATACTAAAAAAAGTAGAGCTCTGGATACCCACTGGGGCTCCGTCATATTAAATCCAACTCATAAGGGCTCCGCCGCCAAAAAGGTTTTGAGAAACGCTGCCTTATACTGTCTACAAAATATATGGATTACGCATAAGTTCGACATCGGTACACTAGCAAGCAGTATTACTCCGCTGAAAATATTTAAAGCTATACCTACCATAAACAATTCACTTACGAGCATCATATCTGAAAATGCCCTTGCTCTAATTTTAAGTTTAAAATACGTTTCTATAAATATGCCAATATTTACAAATAGTTTTATATTTATAGCGGCGTGAAAAGCTTAACTGCGGGGTCCTTTATGTTGCAATTAAACTCCTATTTAGTAAATTTGTACAAACAGTGTCGTTTTAAGCCATTAAGATAACGCGACACAATTCATAAGCAGGTAATTGGTCGATAAGTGTAACCCAAAAAAAAACTGTATTGTTTTACATGATACGCTGTAATGCCTTAATATGCGCAAATATGCTATTGTTCGTGTTCCTCAAATTTCAAAATAACCGGGGGAATTATTTTAGTACGGACACTTTAACAATAAAAAATATTTAAACCCATTAATATGAATATTAAGAAATAAAAAAAATCATATACCTTTTGCTTTTTGGATCCTTGAATGAACGACAATCCATCGGGAAAAAAATTTGCAGTAATTTTTTTATCAAATATGCTTTTGTTAATTAACTTATTTTCTCAAGTTTTAAATTAACATAAAAACCCCGATAATTGTCAAACTAAGAACCTTGGATTTTTTTCACTTCGTGGAGCTATTCTTGAAATGCTTTAGAAAAGATCTCCGTTGGAAAGGTTGAAAAAAAAATATTTTCCACTTTGTTATTAACATGTATGACAGAAAAAAATATGAAAGCTACATAAAAATGATTTATAATTTTTTACTCCCATTGGTTAAAAAATAATTGTTATAAACAAACGCTTGTTTATAAGATAATCCAAATTTTTTTTGGATTCCAATCAATAAATGTGATTTTAAGAAAAAATTGTTTCTAAAAAAAATTATTGTTAAAATCGCATTTTTTAGATAGCAATTAATCTTATTATATCTTATAAACGCTTGTTTATAAGATAATCCAATTTTTTTTGGATTGCAATCAATAAAAATGTTTTTAAGAAAAAAATTATTGTTTAAAATCGCATTTTTTAAATAGCAATTTTTTTTGTTGCGAAATATTAATATTATAGAACAATTTTATTTTAAAATCCACATTTCTATTGCTCTTTTTCACATTCTAAAAAAAAATGTTCGTATTTTATTAGTTTACGAATAAACAATTTATTATAAACAAATTAATTTTCATGTTATATATTTTTTTCAATGCTACAAAAAATAATAAAAACAACCATATTGTGTTGTATGTTACACTCGGAGTAGTTTCCACAAACACCAAAACACTTTCACTTCGCTCGACGCGCGTTTCGCCAACCAAGTTGGCATCATCCGGAGACGATTAAAACTAATCTTAAACTACAAAATCTACCATATTTATACTATTTTTCCGGCGACGTCACTAATGATATCACCGTGAAATTTACGCGTGACTAATCACGCTTCAATCATCGGTTGCTAAGCAACGCGTAAAGCGGGCTATACGGGATAGGTCCCTTGTCGCTATTCATACTACTATTACATTTTAAAATTTCTATGCTCTCAAATGTATCCAACTGTCTATTATTGGTCACATTTCTAACTAATCTTAAATTACTAATATCTATTCTATGATTGTTATCAAAAGCATGTTGTGCAACACTAGACTTATCTGTTCTTCCATATTTTAGATGAGCCATATGTTCTTTAAATCTGGTGTTAATTGACCGTCTCGTTTGTCCAATATATTTACTCTTTTTCTCATTCTGAAAAAAAATGTTTCATATTTTATTAGTTTATGAATAAACAATTTGTTTTAAACAAATTAATTTTCATGTTATATATTTTTTTCAAGGCTATAAAAAATAATAAAAACAACCATGTGTCGTATGATATGTGAACAAATTTTTCTCTATTTTTTATATAATTTTGTATTACTTTTGTATATCTTTTGTTTTTAGCCCTATTTTCACCTCTAAATTAAAATTATAAATATTGGTGGTATAAATTTAAATTATATAAATTACATAAATAAATTTAAATTGCATAAATAAATTTTTTTAAGGAAATTTCCTGCCCTTTAGGGATCTTTTTCTTATTTCCGCTATCTGCAAAAGTTTTTGTGATATTTGCAAAAACGAAACCCCCCTTTTTTACTAAATTGTTTAAAACTTCGTAATATTTACCAGCCCCAATTCAAATTTTTCAAACAGTTTCTAGATGTCATTCCGAATTCCGAATCGAATGAGCCCTAAATCACACTTTTCGGTACAGGCTAAGAGAAATTCACTAAAATGGCATTTGTTGAATAGACACGGTCCATAGAAGCAAGCCTTCGCAGCTTGTTATGTAAATAACTATTAACTGAAAAAGAGAAAACTATCCAAACATATCAGCAACAAAAAATATGGGCCTATGAAAAACAAACCCAACGTGTGCGGGACGGGACGCATTTAAACATTCCTTACGTTCAATCAGCAATGATAGAAATTTTAAGCCGTGTGTGGGGTATTTCTATCATTGCCCTTTGAACGCAAGGAGTGTGAATATGCGTCTGGGACTATTCCACAAAAGTCGATAGAATCGATTTTATCGCTTTTGTAAACGCGCACTGTATAAATAAACAATCTAATACTTTATTCTTGATATTATAATCAACGTATATATAGATGAAAGAATAGAAACAACAGCAGTATTTGAGTAGAGATAATAAACATTAACTAGAAACTACGTGCGAATATATCGGCTTCCTTTAATGACACTTACGTAAATATCTACATAGTTTTTTAAATTATATTCTTAAAGCGGACGTCCAGTTACATACGCGTAAAATTTAGAGGAAGTAATTTTTGCCGCAACTGATACTTTTGTATATTTCTAATATTTTGTATATAGTTCTCAGGAATAAAAAATCATAGTATGTGTAATTCTCACGCTTACGCTTAATGAAAAAAAAATTATTTATCTCATTTGGAACTTAAAACGCTTTACTTTACAAAATAACAAAAATAAAACATATAGGGATCAAAATCTGAGAAATCGGAGACGATTAAAACTGGCTTTTTAATCGTCTCCGGATGATGCCAACCTGGTTGGCGAAACCCGCGTCGAGCGAAGTAAAACTGTTTTGGTGTTTGTGGGAACTACTTCGAGTGTTAGAGTGTTATTGATGATGTTATGACAGTGTTTTTACGCAATAATATACGAATATTTCACAAAATATTGAAAAATACACTTTTCCATTGTTGCCAACATCAGTGGTCTCTCAATTAGAAATTCTCCTCCTAAATGATAATTGAGTGTAACTTAACCTTTAATGTGAAACTGTAATGTTAACAGTGAAACTGTCGATTTTTATGAATAAAAATAAACTATTAATTAAGAATATATTCCAATGAAATGTATTATTATACATATTTTTATAAACAAAAATGTTTAGAAATAAAAGAAGACCACGCACTATTATTATAGCTATTTCAAATGTCTATTCGTTTGTCTCCCTGGGGGAGGAAAAGCAATGTTTTACTCCCTGAAATTAGTGAGCAAAATTGCACTCGCAGGCCAAATTCTATTCTATTTTCTATACCCTGGTTCCGAAATGGTGTGGAGTGATTCATCACCAGCATATGGACGGTTCAGGAACATGAGGGGCGAGGGGAACGAAATTCCATAGGCGTATCATTTTAGAGGGGACAGAATAAAAAAAAGGGAAAAAATATCCACGTTATTAACATTGTTTTTAAGTGTACTTGTGATGTTTTTTTTATTATCTTAGGAAAAATACTGTTATTAGATGGTTCTAAAAATGTGCGATATGTATACTCTATAAGTTTTCTTTATCAAGTACATTCATCAACTAATAATTTGTAGTATTATTCATATAACAAGATCTTGCTCTCCAGTAGCGATCCCGAATAGTGTTCTACTAACGTTAGGTTAAACCAAATGTATGGTTTTGTCCTTATTTTAATTGTTATGTGCCGTCATATTAAACACTACCATGCACATTGTCACATCACGAGCTTTTGCCGTTTCATCGACTACGTATTTAATTTACCGACTCTTTTCCCGTTGGACAATTTTCAGGAGCTGCACTTTTAGCATATTATCGTCACAATCCAGGCTTTTTGATTTTAGCCCCTCTAAAATCTCCCCTTTTCTCCACGCTGAAGTTGGCCACTTCTCTATTCTCCGGCTGTGATACGGCGCATTGTCCCTCACAACAACTGCACCAGGTTCTATAGAAGGCAATATGGAAGAAAACCACCGTTCAAAGACTTCGCTTGTCATATGTTCATGGTAATCTCATGTTCGCCGCGATTCAAACACATTTAAACCATGAAATCCGGATGCACTTCCGATATGCGTAATTATCAGCCGTCGTCCTTTTCCAGATGGTGCTTTGAGTCCTGTAGAGTATCCATCTAAAAATGCCTGTCTTCTATTACTAATATTGCAGTCCTGTCATACTTTTGAAACGGTATGCCCTTCGTTTACCCAAGTCTCGTCTAAATAATACATTTTTCTGTCTGACATCCGAAAATCTCGCATGTTTTCCAAGTATTTTCTTCGCCATAAAACAATTTCGTTTTTCTCAATAAGAAGACTTTTCCGATTTCGTTTTATATGACGAAAATTCTTCACAATGAAACGCCACTGTCGCGCCAAAACATGCATGAAACAGGGCATGCGTCAATATATCCACCGAAATCCCGCGTCTTCGCCTCTGACCAATGAAAACACGTTGCATTTGCTATAGCGGCGCACCTAGCGGTAGACCCGGTTACTAAGGAGTTCTGCCCAAGCCCCTTTTCATGCGTGGAAATAAGAAAAAGTCCCGTGGAGCCAGGTCAGGCGAGTAAGGTACGTGGGGCAGCGGAACCATGCCATTTTTAGTCAAAAACAGAGATGGCTGTGTGTGCATTGTCGTGGTGGATGAACCAGTCTCCTGTATGCAACAAATCGGGTCTTTCTTGACGTACACTGTTGCGCATCTTCTTAAAACTTCAAAATAAAAGGTTTGATTGACGGTCCGACCTGGGGGAACAAACTATAAATGAACTACGCCCTTGGCAGCAAAAAAGCAAATCAGCATTGTTTTGTTGTTTGACTTGACGACGTTTTTTTGGACGGGGTGACAATGGTCTTTTCAATTGGCTTGTCTGTTGCTTTGTTTCTGGATCGTAACCATAACACCACGAGTCATCACCAGTAATGACCTTTGACAGAAAATCTGGATCAGTTTCAAGCTGTTTCAAAGCACGACATGGTTCAACTCGACATTCTTTTTGATTGTCAATCAGAGCCCGAGCAACAAACTCGGCAGAAACCCTTTTCATTCCCAAATCTTCAATTGTTGATCAATTGTCTGTCGACGGTCTGTCAGCTCAAGCTCTCGAATTTTTTGAACATTTTCGGGCAGTTGATGGACGTCCAGAGCGAGGTTTGTCATCAATCGACATATCCCCATTATATGCAGACCGTTCAATAGCGTAAAAGTAAGTGGGCTAAATTTCGTGAAATATTGAACAAGGTAAAGAAAAGGAAGACAGGAATCCGTTTTATAACTCTAAAAGTTCTGAAATAAATAAATTACTTAGTCAAATTACTGGCATTTCATTGTTTTCCTACCTTAAAATAAGCAAACAATTTTAATATTAATAGAGTCTCTATCGAAATACCTACCATAAATATAATATAAATTAACCGAGAACCGTTGGGGATAATTATTGCCCAAACTACACACAATGTACCATTACGGGGTAAATAATGGATGTGTATACGCTATGATAAAAAAAGGTAATTGTATCGATAAGGACTAAAGTAAATTCTAATAGCCTTACATGATTTTCAACGTACCTACATCATGTCTACCACGTTACGACAAACATTTTATTTACGATCAGTATTAAATTATTAAATTTATGGTAGGCATTATATCGGTGGTGTTGATTATTTCTCAGGCTTTAAGAGCGAGCTTGGAAATGGTTATATGCACTCTGGAAGGATATTAGTGCATTAAGTCAAGATTACAGGCCACCGAAGGGGATAGTTGCTGCGCTTTTATCGCGGTGACCATGACTATGTGTGCTCGTGTTTAATTATGCAAGTAGCACGTCGATAGCGAGTTGTATTTATATTAGTTGGTTATGTAGTTGGATTTTGAACGACACGAGCTATTTATAAATAATCTTTTGCACGAACTAACAGATAGAAATACGTTAGAGTACGAAACGCAATTAAATAAAATCAGATGATATGAATATGATGTTTGCCTGTTAATACTTGACGGGATATTCCTGGACACGAGGTTGATAGGGAGTGTACCGACCCCCAGGTACACCCAGGATGTTTTTTGACGTCGGATTCGTGATCAGCAAAAACCCCCGAGTAATAAAAATGAACAACTTTGCACTCTTTTAAAAAGGTTTTTTTATGAAGTAAAATGTGGCTGCAAATTTGATGCAGTTTTTTATGCATTTATGCATATAAAAATGCATTTTTTGACAAGCCTCCTTAGTTATCCCAAGAACTTTTTTCTAAATTGTTTTCCCCGTCTATGACCTCCCTAAGACAGGCCGAGGACATGAATTTGTGACGTCATAATACGGGTCCTGTCACGGCAGAGCGTAATATACAATATACAGAGGTTTTTATGAGTAAAACTGAATATATTCCAAAACAAACTGTTACTTATGATAAAATTACTTGAAAGGGGGTTTCCACATCATCATAGACGCCTTGTCTCTTAATGAGGCCTCGCCAATAACCCAAGCTCCACTAATTGCAAAACGAAGCTCTAACTATGAAATTTCATTAATTTTCTGTTCGATCTATCATTATTTTGACTGTCAATTTCAGTGTCGATTATTTTCGAATAATTATTAAGGAAGATATTGGAAAGAATATGACTAGTTTTAGTTAATATTGATTTAAGCGTTTTGTTACATAAAACACAGTTTTCATTCATTTCTTCTACATACTTTTCTAATTTTAAAATTATCAACTCCCACATAGTTTACCTCTCTTTAAAAACTCGCTTTCGTATTTATCTGAAATAAGCTCATTAAATATTTAATAGGCTTGAATAGACACTTTAAAGAATAATTCCGATGGTTGTTTTAAAGCATCTCTTGTTAAATTTTTAAAGATAATCGCTAACCTCAACAGAGTCGTTTTCGGAAGAGTTGATAAATTGTATGAAAAAATCTGAATTTTTAGTAATGTATATTAAACAATTTTCACCGCCATTAATAAATTTAATATCACAATGTGCCAGGGTTGGCAAAATAAACACTTTTCTAATTTTGACCAGGGCACTGGTCAAAACTGTTTTGTCCAATTAAAACCGGTCAAAATCTTGTTACATGTATCAGGCATCAAATAAGAAAAGATTTAGAGAATGTATAACACCAGCACATAAGTTAGCATATGACGACGATATTGAGGAAGCTCGTACATGGGCTGAAGAAAATTCAAATAGTAATTTGTTACCATTAATTAATAACAATTTTTTCAGTTAAAGAGAAACCATTTTCGAAATCCTTTTATAATGACGCCTAAATCATTTTTTAAGTTCGCCATTCAGACGCTAGTTGAAAGCAATAGAAACTCATATTTAAATTTCATTTCCTATACGCCCATATTTTCTTATTCAGGTAGGAATGTATGTCTCCACTTGCCTAGAATGCTTGGACTAAGATGCTATTAAAAACTATAGTGTAATTTCTTGAAATTTCATTTATACTTATACGACATTCAACAGAAGAAATTGAGAACAAAATAAGTTGTCGCTAGCCGATAAATGGGTTGAAATATTTAAAGCTTCGATCGACGCAGCAGCCGCGTGAGATTTCCCCACATGAACAATTTCTGGACAAGTTGTGTGATGAGACACAACTAAAAGTAGATGCTCAGATTATTAATAAAATAAAATTTCAAGAACAGTTACAGTGAATTTTATAAAATGTTGCAACGAAATCCGTATAACTACATGATATTAAACCGAACCCCCGTTGGGTGCGCACGAGACGTTTCTCTCAGAAAGCGGTTGAACAGCTGTAGAGACAGCCGGCAATGGTTTTTTTTTATGTTCTACAGACCCCGCAGGACTATGAAGGCCTCGTCAGCTGTTATGATACCTGTCACCTTTTTTGCCTTTATACTCTCAAACTAAAGCGTGATAATACATATAATGAAAAAATACTAAGCTGTTAAAACTCATCAACCCAGTCATTGTGACCTTGGAATGAGTTTGTATGTCTAGAATATACTGCAGGATGTACATTAATATATGCTGGCGTAGGTATTGGCTCGTTTTTACCTTAAACGGCTTAAACTTCAACGACGATCAGCCTGACAAGGTAAACAAAAACTATATAAAAAAAAGATAATAAGCAAATTGTACCTTGGTACTTCTAAAAGTATGTATACACACAGGGTGTCAATTTGAAAATTTTCAATGCGAATATCTAGAAAACTACAAACGAGATTTGGCATAAATGTTATTTCATAGACCAGGACCACTAGACAAATGCAAGGGATCTTTTTTTAACAAGCTACAATTTTTTTTATAATTAAATCATACCTTCCTTACTAATATACTAAAAGTCCCAAAGTCTCCCATTCCGGGAACTCTCGAAAATCTTAGCCGCCATCTTGGATTTTTTAGAGTTTTTTGTAAATAATTCGTTAACGGTGTATTTTTTGGAAAATATGTAATATACTTTTTTGTAGAGAATTAAAAAACACATTCAGATTTTTTGTTCGTTTGACCCTGAAGGTCTTGTCGTTTTAAACGGGTCATCTTGCCGTCTCTTTTCTTGTTCTCGAATGAATGCTTCTTTAAAACAGTTTTTGTTAGCCTAAAAATAGTGATGGCTTTGTCAAAAATTCTGTTGTATATACAGGGTGGTTAAGAATTACAAAATCTTAAAATTTGGTAAGAGTAAACTTTGTGATTTTTGATCACGTATAAAAACATAATTGTGGCAAAATCATCCTTAGTTTTTTATACGTGGTGAGCAAAAAGTACAAACTTTACTCTTACCGAATTTTAAGATTTGGTATTTTTTTGACCACACCGTATAATAAACATGATTTTTGTCGACACTACTTTAGGCAAGCAAAAACTTTTATAAATAATAGCGTTTTCCCGAAAACTAAAATTTTTTTGAGATTTTGGAATTTGTGACCACCCTGTATAAAAAATATGAGTTTTGTCGACGTCAGTACTATTTTTAGGGGCAAATAAAAACTTATAAATAATAACATTTTCTTTTTGTAATTTTTGACCACCCCGTATAATTTTTGTCGGCATTACTTTAGGCAAGCAAAAATTTTTATAAACAATAGCATTTCCCGAAAACTAAAGATTTTTTGATATTTTGTATTTTGTGACCACCCTGTATAAAAAATATGAGTTTTGTCGACGTCAGTACTATTTTTAGGGGCAAATAAAAACTTTTATAAATAATAACATTTTCTTTTTGTAATTTTTTACCACCCCGTATAATAAACATAATTTTTGTCGGCATTACTTTAGGCAAGCAAAGACTTTTATAAATAATAGCATTTCCCGAAAACTAAAGATTTTTTGATATTTTGTATTTTGTGACCACCCTGTATAAAAAATATGTCTTTTGTCAACGTCAATACTATTTTTTGGGTAAGTAAAAACTTTTATGGACAATAACATTTTATCGACAATGTAAAATTTTATACGTGGTGATCAAAAAGTACAAATTTTACTCTTACCGAATTTTAAGATTTTGCAATTTTTGACCACCCCGTATAATAAACATAATTTTTGTCGACATTACTTACGGCAAGCAAAAACTTTTATAAATAATAGCGTTTTCCCGAAAACTAAACATTTTTTGAGATTTTGTAATTTGTGACCACCCCGTATAAAAAATATGATTTTTGTGACGTCATTACTAATTTTTGGGCAAGTAAAATTAACGGAATTACTACTTATACTTGAACAGTGTTGATATTACAGGTAAAACTAATATTCATAAGATTATTATACGCAACCAGAAATATTTTCAATACTAAAATTTGTAGCTTGCTAAAAATTATTTCCTTTCTCGAGGAAAACCGTATATTGGTCCTGGGCTCTCAAGTATAGTATAATCGTACTTAATATGTATAACATTCATGCCAAACCCCGTTTGTGTAACATCTGTAGTTTTCTACGAAATTGGCACCCTGTGTACCTATATTCAATTAGTGACGTAATTTTTATTATTTGGAGATTTATCAATCACTCGTAATATTACGTTATGAATCCACTTAAGAATTCGATAGTAGGCTCAAGAGTATAAGGTACATAATATGTTAGTTATCTTTTATTTAATATCTCACCTGAGTATCTCCAAAGCCAAAGTAGGTGTGATAATCAAGATATTATGACGGTTTAAGTAGATGATATAACCTTATCAGTCAATGGTATAGTGATACAAGTACCTATGAAGTATACACCTACTCGTATACTATTTCTAATTCGCACACATATATTATTATTTCAGATAAAAAATGAGAAGTCCGGGTGCAATATGTAGTCTATACAATTTTGATAAAACATTCTCCACTCAGTCTTAAAAGCTAGACATAATGCTGGACAGTACTTCTAAATGAAGGACTGTCCAGCGCAACGCGGTCACCCTACTTTACGCACTGTCTTTTTACATATAATACACTCCATATTACAGAAATCACAAGTTATAATAATTATAGACAAAATTTGTAATAATACGTGATTCGGTACAGAGCCACGGGCCATATGCATCTAAAATATAACACGTTCCAGTAACAAAACGTCCCTCTATAGCTGCGCTGAATAATTCTGTAAGGAATTAATAAATTAATTGTTATTTAAATGCAGTAATAAACAATATTCAGGAATTATGATGACACTGTTGGAAGCGCCTAATTCTATACTCGAATTTAAAAAACGGGGCTGATAGCTTACGTAAATATACACGGTTTTTAAAAATCTGTGATTTTTTACATTTTTTCGATATAAAAAAGTCCTGTACCAAAAGAAAATGTGGTAAACATCAATTCTAATTTCGAAATAACCTACTTAAAATTGCATATAACTTGTCGTCTGGTTCTACGTAAAAAAAAACTTCATAATTTTCCCTCGATTTTGCTCTATTAATATAAAATTATGTAACTACCTTATAAAATGACGTTTTTAAAATTATTAATGGACATAATAATTACTATCGATGTGAATATATAATTTTATTTTTTTTTTAATAGAAAACGCCCTAGGGACGTTGAACATTGTAACTAGATTAAATCTATCTAACAATTTTTTCCTAATAACTAGACTTTAGCTGTTCAGTAGATAAGTATCCAGTGACACACTCCACATAACACTAATCACTTGGTTCATGTGATAGACATATCATACTTAGAAATCTAGGCACTGTCACTACACTAATTCGAACGGTTTTAGTCTCTTTAGCCGTCGAACAAGTCCGTTGTTGTCGAGTAGTGATATCACTTTGACGTTTTCGTGGTTTTCTAGCCTCTTCTGATGTTTGCCTGCAAACCTCTTAATCTCATCTTCAACCATAGGCATATTCAGGTCACGATGGATGTCTTCATTGCGAATTTACCACGGTGCTTTGACGATGCTTCGAGGTACTTTATTCTGGAACGTTTGAATTAATTTGATGTTGGATTTCTTAGTGCATCCCCAGAGTTGGATGCAATAAGTCCATACGGGCTTCAGAATTTGCTCGTAGATAATCAGTTTGTTGTGTATTGACAACTCAGAGTGACGTCCAAGGAGCCAATAGATACTTTGCTTCGTTAGCATGTGGGATTGTTTGCTGGTTGACAATCACTGGAGTATAGTCATATTTCTTGTTGGTGAAATTGACGTGAATCGATTTCGCCTCATTTAGTTTGATGCGCCATTTCTTTGTCCAAGTGGTGACATTGTTGACAGCTATTTGGAGTCTGTTCGTGGCTGACTGTGTGTCTTGGTCAGAAGCAAGCAGAGCAGTGTCGTCGGCGAATGTTGCCGTGACTACTCCGTCGCTTTGTGGGATGTCGTTGGTGTACAGCAGGTAGAGAACAGGTCCAATGACACTGTCCTGAGGTACTCCAGCACAAATCTTCTTGAGGTCAGAATATTCTTCTCCATATTTAACCCTGAAGTGGCGTTCAGTAATGTATGACTGAAGAATTTGGCTCATTTGTCGTGGCAAATATTTTTCTAGTTTATATTCCAGGCCCTGATGCCACACTCGGTCGAATGCTTGGGCCACATCTAGGAATATCGTTGCGCAGATCTTTTTCTCTTCTAGTGCTCTCTCAATTACATCGGTAATTCGATGCACTTGATCCATAGTTGAATGCTTATTACGGAATCCAAACTGGTGAGACGGATAAGCTGCTTTTCGTCGATGATTGGTTTAAGTCTCTGCAAAAGGAGCTTTTCTAACAGTTTGGATATAATCGGCAGTAACGAAATTGTTCGGTATGATGTTCTATTTTCAGGAGGTTTGCCAGGTTTGGGAATCATTATTACTTCAGTAATCTTCCACTGTATTGGCACGTATCGGAGTCGTAGTGCTGCATAGTTTCATGATGCCTTTGCGGGGCAACTCCTTAAGTATTTGTGCAGTTATTAGATCATAACCTGGAGCTTTCTTTGTACTGAGATTGTTTCTGATAGTGTTGGTGATCTCAGCAGGTGTTATTGGCTTAATTATCGTGCCATCTCTGTTAGTAATTTGTGGTATCTCTTCTATGCCAGTAGGCTTATGTGGCTGAAATCTATTTGCCAAGTGATCAGCAAATATTTCTGCCTTTTCTTCATCTGGTCGAGCCCAGTTGCCATCATCTTTTCGAATGGGAGGGTCATGATTCTTTGGCCTATTCAAGAATTTAGTTGCCTTCCAGAGGGAGTAGTCGGTGCTATCGTCAGCCGATAACTCCCTAAGGAAATTCTCAAAGTGATCATTCTTGATGGCTTTAATATCATTTTTGAGCTGTTCGCATAGATTATTTAACACTCGTTTGTCTCCTGGCGAACGAGTTTGTTGCCATTTTTTTCTGGCTTTCCTTTTTTGGTTAACCAAGTCTCGAATTTCTTTGATGTGGTTCAAACCTGGTGTTCTTGGCTTCAGTGTGGGGGTGTTGTTCCACGCAGATTGCTGCAAGTCAACCATAAGCTTTTCAATTTCATGGTCTAACTGTTCTTTCTTTTTCAAGGGTACGCTTAGTTCAAGTCTCTGTTCAAGCTCTGCTCGAAATCCGTCCCAATCAGTTTTCCCGTTAACGAGATATGCGGGTTGCTGTTTGGTTATTACATGTTCACTCAATGAGAGTAGAATTGCTGAATGGTCAGATCCTAGGTCAAAGCATTCTTCAATGTTGGCATAAGCGGATGCAATATTGCGTAACACAAAAAAATCGACTATGCTTGGCGTTTTTTCTCTATCTGTAGGCCAGTACGTTGGTTTGCCGGTTGATTGGAAGTGACAAGACATTGGCTTTGCAGCACTGTATAGTTGTCTTCCTTTCGGCGTTATATTAGCAGAACCCCAATAGGTGTGTTTGGCATTAAAGTCGCCTCCAATAATGAACCGATCTCCTAATGATCGAAAGAAGCGACTGTAGTGTTCTTCTTTTTGCGCTTTAAAGCGGCAACAGTGTCAATTCCCGCTCGCTTCTTTACTATAAATTCCTTAGCAGGCGCTTGTCAGTCAAAAATGACACATGAAAAATGTAGCTAACAAAAAAAACTTATAAAAATCGGTTCATATATAAACATATGTCAAATACGTACAAGAACTCACTGTATTAAGCGATTGTAGAAAAAATGTATGTATTACGAGCACAAACTGCCATTGCCGCTTTTGAACGAATACCGTAAACTTTTTGCGCTCTTAACACACAAATAACTATTGTATATTTATATCAAACCTACATTCCCTATTATATTAATCCGTGTATTTATAAATACAATCCATTTTCATAAATCACGGGCAAGAGGGACCACATCAAAATAATATAATTAAAGTCGATGGAATTCTGTTACGTATTATACACATGTACTACGTCCACGATATACCTAATAGTAACATTATTCACGTTAATTACCTCCACACATTGTATGACACATGCATCCTTCTATACATTACTTATATTTTTATTCATAGGATAGTTTGAAATATTACTATGATGAAACCCAAACGTACAGTCAACGAAAATACCACACCTGACCGCAATCTCATAGTCAGGTTGTCAGCATAGTCGGCATGTCAGCATAGTCGATGCTAAGGATACTGCGGTTTCAAACAAAAAATAGGAAGAGGATGTTTTCAATACGAGACAAGTAGTGTGCGAACTAAAATTTTCAGCCACAGTGTGAAGATTGTGGGTCTGAATTAGTTAGTTTATTTTTAATTTAGTTAGTCTCCATGTAATTTTACTTCTCCCAGATTTCTTCAAGTACATACATCCTTTAAAAAAAAATCCCAGAGAATATTCCAGCGGTTTTCGATGGATTATACATCTCCCCAGTTGATGTTGATGTAACATGTAACTGTATTCGTGTAACACACATGTAACTATACATACAGTCGTACAAGTACCTATCTTTATAAATATTAATAACGCTTATCATATTAATTACGAAATGTTCTCGGAATGCTAATGTTTTCAGTGTGGTAACTGATAAAATATTGCATGTAGCTAACTTTATGGTGTTGTAAATTAGGACTGCTAAGCGCCGTGTATCTAGTTTCCAATATTCATTTCATTGTGTAAAATTATAATGTACAATAATCTCGACAGTAAAGCTTATCACTCTTAACGGAATATGTAATGTAAGCCACCCAAGGAACGTAAGGCTAATAGACCAGGACTGAAGCCTTTGAAACGAGGATAAAAACGGTGTATCTCGATTTCCGGCCAAACTACAGGTCCTATGGAAAAAAGGTCCTATGGCAAAGTTGTAGGTAATAAAAAGATCTACAACTTTTGTATTTACACTTTTTTCACATAACCTCAAAATTTATGTGAAAACCAAATTCAAATTCAAATAACCAAGTTTTTGGTTTTTTATTTTTCTTTTACCAAAAAAAATATATTTTTTTAAAGATTTGGTGAAAACAACGTTTTTGTGTCCCAAACACACTGTAATTTTTTTTTTGTTTAAAATATTCTTTTTCACCTTATTTTGACGTAATATCGAAAAAGCACCCTAATTTTAAATCGAAAATTCTCGCCTCAAAATATCTGCTTTTTTAGAAAAGTCGGTGGTCGTTTTCGTTCGTTGAAATCTCTACTTTCTGATGGTGTAAAAAATATACATTACTATGATAAATGTTCTCAGAAAATGCAAAGAAACGAAAAAAACTCGAATTCGAATTTTTTTTAAATCATTATGTACAATTTTGAGCTACTTATTAAAATTTACACTTTAATTACTCAACCGTAAGAATCCATGTTACATTGATAAACAAAAAAATTTCAAATCGAAATATACTACTATAATTAACAACCAAATAAGTTAATAAAGTTAATGTGCAAGCGAGGGATACCAGACCCATCTAGCGGTCATTTGCTACTACTCATCAGACATTACTAAGTAAAGTCTTTGACAAGCAGCGTCCTGCAATGCAGGCACCTAGAGCAGCGACCCTAGCCAAAGGTAGGCTAAACAACATACCGAATGGATTTACAGGTAACAACTACACAGAGAACTAATATTCCTACCTAGTCTACACCTGGTGGAGGTATTGGTGAATGACCATAGCTATCTTATCGGATTTGCAGGTGTAATTCAATACAGGTAGGAATATTAGTTCTCTGTGTAGTTGTTACCTGTAAATCCATTCAGAATAAAGTTAATATTTAATAAGACACCTACAATATTTTGAGAGAGTTGTAGAATCTTCTGTAAATTATATGCGTATACGGCTTCTAATATCTATGTGTAGTTCAACGACAACCCTGACCTACACAATTTTTTTCCTTGGCGTAGGAATTTTTTTTCTTAGGGGGGTGAAAGTAGAAGGTTTTTATATGCATATTTTCAACACCACAGATCATAATGTATGCAAGTTTCCCCACCAGTCATGAAGTATTGTTTTCAGGGCGTTACCATTTTTTAGTGGGTGGCTCGCTAGTAGCCATATTTCCCACAAGAAAGAAAAATAATATGTACAAAACAGTGAAGTAGCCGTGAAAAATAAACTTTAAAACGGAAAAATAAAATAAATATACTTGCAATACTTGCAATTGAAATACAGTCATATTTATTGTGTAAGTAGGTACCTACCTAACCTACCAAATCGTCAACACTCAACGCCGATTTACTTTGACTCAATGCTTTGACAAAGATCAGAGCTTGTTTGTTAATATGTACCTACATAACTAAACCCAGACTAAATACGACACATTTTTAAAAATCATTACAAATTCAATACATACTTACCTACCAGCTTCTCATCGCAAAGCGATTTCCAATACACACACTTTTTACAGCCAATCAAAATTAGAAATTTACCTTGAGGTATTTTACCGTCATTGTAAATTTTCATTTCATTCGTGGCTAGGTAGGTTTTACACAGTTTTAATATAAACAGTCTATAGAATTTTTAATTTTGCCTACTGATGTAAATTATTAATTTGTGATCTTTGATGGTAAGTACCTACATAAAAATAAAGTCAATGAACAATATAGGTACCTACTTATGTAATAAACCAGAGAGCGTTTCCAGTTTTCGTAAATCCCAATAAAACGCCGCGTTGCCGCTTTTAACTATAAAAATAAGTGTTTAGGGAATTTCCATAATTTAAAGTAGACGAAAATAAATGTAAAAATGGCTATCATCTTGGGCTATAATATATTATTGTATGCACAATCATTCTTTTATGACATTCATAAATAATATATATAATTTTTATATAGTATTGTGGAATATGATAGTTTAATTGAATATTGAGAAATTTTTATCTTATATGCGGTCAGTTAACTACACATACATATTAGATAGATTGTAGATGCCTATTTATTGGATTTTCTATGACATAAATGTAATTAGAATTTAATAAATCAATTTTTTTACTGAAAAAAATTGCAGAAGTCTTATTTTTTAGATAAAATCATCCTTAAATCCTATCTTTAATATTTAGAACAACTATTTTCGCATGTTTTTTGCAATCTTTATGTTTCATGGATTTGTAATTTTTTTTCGTTTGTCAATGTAACATGGAATATTAAGTTTTTCGAGTAATTAAGGTGTAAATTTTAATAAGTAGCTCCAAATTACCAGGGCGCTCAGAGAAAAGTTCCACAGGTATTTTATGATTTTAGGACAATATTGTGTAGAATTTTATAATATTTTTAGGACATAATTTAAATTAAGTTTTATTCTCAATACTATGTTAAAAATTAATTGAAGTCTTACATAGTTTTATGAAAAATACTGGGAGAATATCGAGGAGAATATTCTTATTTCATTTTTTAAAAGATAAACTCATGTGGATATTCCTGTAATATCTTCTACATAATATGTGTAATTTTATGATATTTTTAGGACATAATTTAAATTAAGTTTTATTCTCAATACTATGTTAAAAATTAATTGAAGTCTTACATAGTTTTATGAAAAATACTGGGAGAATATCGAGGAGAATATTCTTATTTCATTCTTTAAAAGATAAACTCATGTGGATATTCCTGTAATATCTTCTACATAATATGTTCCATTAATACGAGATTAATATGTATATTAAATCGAATATTCTATGAATAATCCGTTAGAGGAAAAATATTCCTGTGATATTTTATGGATATCTAAAAAGAATATTCCTTTCGGGAGGTTCAGAAAATATTCCCATATAAAAAACATGTACATGATAGCAAAGTACCAGCTGCTTTTAGCCTAAAATATGTTACAAAACATATATATATATATATATATATATATATATATATATATATATATATATATATATATATATATATATATATATATATATATATATATATATATATATATATATATATATATATATATATATATATATATATATATATATATATATATATATATATATATATATATATATATATATATATATATATATATATATATATATATATATATATATATATATATATATATATATATATATATATATATATATATATATATATATATATATATATATATATATATATATATATATATATATATATATATATATATATATATATATATATATATATATATATATATATATATATATATATATATATATATATATATATATATATATATATATATATATATATATATATATATATATATATATATATATATATATATATATATATATATATATATATATATATATATATATATATATATATATATATATATATATATATATATATATATATATATATATATATATATATATATATATATATCCCTTGCATTTGAATTGCTTGCAGTTTTAATTTGAAATGCCTGTAGTTAGAAATCGTTTTTTTCTTTTATTTTGGCTGCAACTTGCCTCATTTTCGCTTTTATTCATCGTGAACAATTTGAAAGACTTTTAGATTCCTTTAGTATATTTTTGCTTAAACAGAAGCCGCAGAAGCAATCGGGCATTAATTTTACGATTTTATGACAGATATTTCAGTTTTAGGACTTTTTAGGACAAAATGGCTAATTTTATGACATTTATGATTTTAGGACACTGAGAGGCCTGAATTACATACCTACATTAATTAAGTACATACATAAGGAATAAAAAAAAAATTTGGATTCGAGTTTTTTCGTTTCTTTGCATTTTCTCAGAACATTTATCATAGTAATGTTTATTTTTTTACACCATCAGAAAATAGAGATTTCAACGAACAAAAAGCCCACAGAAATTTTGAGGCGAGAATTTTCGATTGAAAATTAGGGTGCTTTTTCGATATTAAGTCATAATAAGGTGAAAAAATAAATATTATATATTTTTTTGGGTTATGCAAATTTTCTTTTATTCCGGTTTTTAAATACATATTTCATTTCTGCAATTAAAAAATATCATCTTGCAAAAAAAATAGCAGGGCACCCTCTGAATCGTTATGTTCTCAGTTGAAGCATTTTTTTTGTTTTAAAATTTGTAACTAGCCTTCTTTTAATCAATTGCCAGCGCAAAAAATTTTTCGCAATTTTTTCAAGGCCGTTATTGAGCAAATAAGTCATTTTCGTGCGGAAAGATGGCACTCTCTGAATCTGTCAGTTACGAGTTTTAACAATTTTTTTTGGTTTTAAAATTTATCGCTAACGTCATTTCAATTAGTTGCTACTTTCAGATAATTTATTAATTTTTTTAATAAATTTTGTAACAGTGTTGACTTTCCAATAAACTCAGCAGGGCAACTTCTTTAAAACAATTTTTTTTTCGACGTTACTCGATCGCAACTAATTAGCGACAAAAACCAGGAACAGGGGTGTCCCCGATTTTTTTTGGTAACTATACATTGCTACTGTCCTATAGAATATATCGTGGAGACCAGAAACAGCAAGCAGCAGCAGCAGAAGCAGGCAAATACTTGCTGCAAATTTTTATCTAGCAGTGCTACCACATATCGAAAAAACCAGAGGAGGACTTCTAAGTATATATCCGATGTAAACAATGGA
Organism: Tetropium fuscum; assembly: GCA_964058915.1. Classification (NCBI taxonomy): domain Eukaryota; kingdom Metazoa; phylum Arthropoda; class Insecta; order Coleoptera; family Cerambycidae; genus Tetropium; species Tetropium fuscum. The sequence goes on from CAXKVY010018649.1 coordinate 103,986, forward strand.
TGAGTGGATTATTGAATATTTTGTAAAATATTCTGAATTTCTTTGATACAGCGTTGAGTCTCCTCCTTTAATGCACGGGTGGTTGTGGGCCTGTTGACATAGACCTGTGATTTCAAATAACCCCATAAAGAGAAATCTAATGGTGTTACATCACACGATCTAGGGGACCAATTCTCATCACCGAAACGAGAGAGTACATGGCCTGGAAATGTCTCATGCAGTAATTGAATTGTTTCACGGGCTGTATGGCATGCGGCACCGTCTTGTTGAAACCACATATTGGCCACATCAATATCATCCAATTTCGGCAGAAAGAACTGTGTCATCATGTCGCGATATCGAGCACCAGTAACAGTCACTGCTTGACCAGCCTCATTTTCAAAAAAATATGGTCCATTTATGCCTCCAGCGCAAGACCATTTCCGCAAGAAATATGGTCCATTTATGCCTCCAGATCCACACCAAACAGTGACAAGTTGTGGCTGCATTTGTTTTTCGACAATCACATGTGGGTTTTCAGAACCCCAAAAGCGGCAATTTTGGCGATTAGATTTGGGGAGACTGGATCCCCAACGGATCCAGTCTCCCTGAATTTTTTAATTAATCTCTTCACAGTGGACGAAGTTAAAACGCTATTCCGACCATATTTTGTATGAAACTTTCGAACTGCGGCCGCCAAGCTTTCATTATTTTTGAAATATTGTTCAATAATGAAGGCACGTTGTTCTATCGTGTAACGCTCCATTTTTAGTAACCTTAAACTGTCAGCTATCGAATTGTTTTTTGTTTAGGGTTGCCAACACTTTACTGCACAAATGGCGGCATATTCAAATCTTGCGTTAATTTTGACACCCTTTACTAGTTTTAGAGTAAAATAGTGCTATCATATTCGAATTAGACATCCTACAAATTTGTCAGGCGCCATCTGTGAAGGAGTACATTTTGAGCCCAATAGATGGCGTCTGTCAAACTTATAGGATGTTTAATTAAAATATAAAAATACTTGCTGTCCAATTTTATATACAATGGTAGCTCCGAAAAGAGGAATTCAGTTAAGTGTAATGGAGGCGTTAGAAAAGTGTTAAAACGAGTCTTGTTTTAATTTAATATATATTGCGAATTCATTCATAACTTATTACGACGTAGTATTTTTATTAATTTGCATATTTAAAAATTCAAGTGTATTTGCCAGTTCATTGCCACTCACTCAATCATATATGTTGTGTAACGTTCGTAGTTTCGTAGGTCAATAGTAGAGTTACCAGGTCAATGTAAATATGTATTTTGATATTTTATTATGTGTGCCAAAGGTTCCGCGTTATACGTGTGTAGTAACACAATATATACGTTATACGTTTTGTTTATAATATGTTTTCCAGGTTATCACCACTGTACATGCGTACAAAATACGTATAATAATTTTTCAAATGATGGTGAAAATAGATATTCTTTCGATCTTTCGAAAAAATTATATCGATTATATCTAAAATCCTCGGACACGTGTGGATTTTTGTTTGTAGGTATCATGTTTTAATGATGCAGAGTAAACAATTACACTCTTCCACCGTTGAAGTAGCCTGAAAGAATTACATAATTCTTACGGAAAATCATAGACTCGCGATTACACATATTATATTTTTTAATGGCAATAAATATAGGTACGTGATACTTCGAAAACGCGCTAAATTGATAATTATCTGTCAGTAGCGAACTATTGGAGTCGACGTTAACGAGAATATGCCAGACTCATTAAGTGGACTAATGGACCGGAATACAAATTACAATAGCTTCCGGGCGAAACCTTGCAAACATCAAGTTAACGTAGACTGAAAGAGTAAATAAATAGCACCTCTCTGGCCGGCGCCTGTAGCGCGATATCGATGCATATTTCATTCAAATTATTTTCAGATTAAAGCCAACGCATCAGGAAATTGAAAATGCGATATTACTCGAGAACAATCTGCAAGCGAATTTTTTTATGTGTGCATCAATAGTATGAAGTTGCTGCTTTCGTAGTGGTTTGAAGTATCGTTCACGTCAAGAAAAGATTTGTATCACACGGCCGTGATGTTGATGCAGATGGAGATTTAATGTCATGAATAATTCATATATAAGGAAACTTACATATTCAAATTGGAATTATAGTAATAAATTAAGGAATTCATGCTTTTTTACAAACGAGTATAATTTTTTATGCAGCACACTATGAGGCCAATTCAACTTCATGGATGAATCTTGCAAACACTGGGTTCCTCATAATAGACTACCCATTTTAATATTTGAATTAAATTTTTTTTAGTTAACAAAACAAACTTTTTATTTTAATAAATTACAGCTAATTCTAACTTTTAAAAATCTAAGCACGAAGGGTGTAGCAAACCTTCGTCTATTCCTTCAACTTCCTCACGAATTTTGACTTTCAGTTCCTCGATTGTACCTGGACGACTCGCAAACACTTTGGCTTTTAAATTTCCCCACAGGAAAAAATCGGGTGCCGTTAAGTCGGGGGACCTCGAAGGCTAAGGCAAATCTCCGAATCGAGAAATGAGTCGGCTATTAAACATTTCTCGCAAGACCCTCATTGAGTTTCTGGCGGTATGAGCTGTTGCCCCATCTTGCTGGAATACTAAGGCATTGTTTAGTAATCCTCGTCTATTTAATTCTGGAATGAGAAATGTCTCTAGCATATTAACGTAGCGCTCGGATGTTACTGTTACAGCGCGGTTATTTTCATCCTCAAAAAAATAAGGGCCAATAATACCAAAAGATCCTTGATTAATAATTTACTTAAATCCCAAAGACTACAGAAGATAATCCCACAGAGAACAACCTATTTAGTTCTGATTTATAAAGGGTCCGCCAATAAGCGCGCTCGATCTTAAAAATGAAATAAAGCAAGTTGTGTGAGAGGTATAAATGAAATTTATTTTTTGTTTGAAAGAGTATTCGAAGGCATTATGTATGGAAAATAATATCGGTCAAATGTCCACCTCGGCTTCGCTGGGTGGCGCGCATACGAGAAGTCCAATTTTCAATGACTCTGGCGCACAAATCGGGCTGTATTTCATCGATGGCGTGGCGTATGTTGTCTTTGAGGGCATCAGTGTTTTGTGGTTGGTTTGCGTAGACCTGTGATTTAAGAAAACCCCACCAGAAATAGTCTAGTGGGGTTAAATCGCACGATCTCGGTGGCCAGTTGATGTCGCCTCCGCGCGAGATAACCATTCCTCCGAAGCGCTCGTGCAGAAGATCCATTGTGGCGCGCGCTGTGTGGCTCGTAGCGCCGTCCTGCTGAAACCACATATCCTCGACATCCATATTGTCGATTTCATGCCAGAAAAAGTTCGTTATCATGGATCTGTATCGTTCGCCGTTTACCGTGATGGACACACCATCGTCGTTCTCGAAGAAATACGGCCCGATGATGCCTCCGGCCCAAAATCCACACCAAACAGTTACCTTTGCTGGGTGCATTGCGACCTGGTGGACCTCCTGTGGATTGTTCTCGGCCCAATAACGGCAATTCTGCTTGTTGACATTCCCATTTAACCAAAAATGTGCCTCATCGCTGAAGATTATTTTGCGACCAAAATCGGGGTCGACTTCCAACTGCTCTAAAGCCCAATCAGCGAAGATACGGCGCTGTCTATGGTCGTTTATTTTGAGCTCTTGTGTCAGCTGGATCTTGTACGGATGCATGCCCAAATCCAGATGCAAGATTCGGCGAAGTGATGTTTCCGAAAGGCGGAGTTCCTGTGCGCGACGTGAAATTGACTGTCGCGGATTTTCACGCACACTATCGCGCACAGCGGCGACATTCTGGGCAGATCGGACGTTTCGACGACGCGTCGGTGTTGGCTGATTGTTCACCGAACCGGTTGCCTCGAATTTGTTAATCAAACGACGGATAGTCGACTCAGCAGGACGATCAATTGCACCGTAAAATTGGCGGAGCGCGCGGAACGTTGCTCGAACCGATGAATGATTTTCGTAATAAGTTTTAACGATTTGCACATGTTGCTCGCGGCTGAATTGGTTCATGGTGATTTGTGAAGATACACTGAATAATAACAACTACGTTTGCCAACTCTACCACAAACAACATGGCCGCCATGAGCTGTCAAAGATCGAGCGTCCCTATTGGCGGACCCTTTATCTGAGAGGGAATTTATTAATAATATAAAATTGCTGAGTTGTACATCTTTTTCTTTCTGATCCCATTCTTCTGGTGTATTCTCCAGTTTCTCGAAACCGTTCCACGGCTCTTTGAATACTACATCTCGAAACACCTAGAACTTGTGCCGCATAGTATTGTGACCGCCCTTCCTGTATTAAAGTTATGGCTCTGGTGGCGCCAGTTGCACTTAAGACCATTATTACTTTTTATTGTTTACCGTTACTTTGTTATAATTCAGACCAAATCGCAACAATTAACTTAGAAACATTAGCGACACTTGTCAAAAAAAAACAAGCGAAAATGCTAAAGTAACTTTGCAAAAACCCATTTTACCATGACACATAGTCATTATTTTAATTAATCATATCTTCCCTGTTAATAGAGATATTGACATGAATTAAAAAATGTGAAGAAGAGACTATGCTAAAGTTCTGTACCAAAATCTTGTTCTGTACCAATTTCATCTTTTTATTGCTTGCACTTACCACAGAATGTTGCAAACTTTATGCAAAAATCCCATGTAATTGGTACACCTTGTATATGGTCAAAATTTAAAATTGAGCTGAAATTCAGTAGCTCATCTGCATTCGGCACGAACAAACCCACAATTGTGCCTCTTTGTCTCTTCCCTAGTGCATCCTTCCCATGGGCGCCAGTTGATAAGAACACTTAATTTTTTATTGTAGAAAGTTCACTGCTGAGCATGAGTCCTCTATGGTCAGTTAGAGGAGGTTCAATTAGGCTCTGTATATTGTAAATGTTTTGACTTGAAAATTGAAATTATTTCCAAATGGTAAGGATCTAAAGCACTTGTTATGAAAGAGATTTGAGATTTAATAATATTTGTCAATTATAGAAAGTAAATTATGAAACTTTGAGATGATTTCAAAACACAAATATAAAATTTATATTTGCAAATTATATTGCAAAAAGGAATTATGATAACAAAGTAGATTATAATGCAAAATAGAAATTGAAATATGAAAATTTAATATTATCCTACACCAAAAACCTACGTAGCTTATCCTAATTACATGGGCGTTGGCCTCTGGAACAATATATCCTTAAAATTAAAATGGTTTTAATAACCCCATTTTGGTTTTCGAAACACACCACGATTTATTAGTTTCACAACACTGGTTTGTTTACTCTGGTGCTGGAATCTGCTACTGTCTCTCTCTCTCTCTCTCTCTCTCTCTCTCTCAGAACGCTGCTGCACTATTCCTCTGCGGCTAACTTCTTAAGCACGCTTGCTGCCTTCTACCGCAACTATGTCGTACTCTGGCACACTGCTACACTCGATGAGACGCTTGTTTATTTTAACTGGGTTTGGCTTTTACCCAAATTGGAAAACTTCAGATTCTTTACCCACTGTTTTTTATGGAATCATATACTTCTCTTCTTGCTTAGCCCTTTTCATTCGTCTACTTCCTTAGCACGCCTGCTGCCTGGTGACGCTGCACTTGGAATGTCGTATATTCTACAAAAAAAAAATAAACACTTAATTCCGTGTTTAATTTAACTATAGAATGTTTCCCGTTGGGATTCTGCAAACGTAGCACTAATTTGTTAAATTTAAATCACTTCTATTAATTTAAAAAAAAATTTATACAAAAATTTTTTGTCGAAGAGTAAACTGATTATTGATCACCCCGTATAGAAACAATTGTGGCAAAATCATCATTAATTTTTTATACGTGGTGATCAAAAAGTACAAACGATGGGGAACTATGGGGAATTATGCAGTGCATGCTGTCAGGCATTCTTTTTTATTTAAAAAATTATAAATAAGAAACAATTCAAATAATAAATTCATTATTCAAATTCATCAGTTTACTCTTTTAAATGTGTATGCTGCTGAATGTATATTCTTAAAACGCGGCCTCTCATTAGCTAAATCAGAATCTCTTATTTAGTGATTTATGATTTCATTTTTGCTATCATAATTGACAATGGGAACCTACTCATGTTGTATATACTACAAATTCGATTAAACAATTCGAATTTTTATAAGTTCATCCTAAATAAATTCGATTATATATCTCGTGTAAACACTAACGCCCGGTGTCGACTCTTTTAGGATAGGACCGTACCGGCTGAGCGATATGTTTATTGTTTATGTTAGGTAGACGTATTTAATTGCCTTCAGGGCGAGACAGTTTCGATAACTGTAAGTATTTATGGGCTGCTTTGACGGCCCTATGAAAGGAATAATATGTAGAGGTTTTGTTAGTTAGTTTAGAATAATATACGTTTGTAGCCTACACTTGTTGCCTTAATTATCGTTGGGCATTCGTTTACACTCGAATTATTAAATTTATGAAAATTATGATTATGAAAATATCCCGATTATTCCCATCACTACTAGCAATGCGCCACCTCTTCCAATATAGCTGCACTGAATAATCCCCACTCCCCAGTACTCTTCACGCCGCTAGAAGGCCGATCGCTGCGATATCTACATGTATTGCGTCACTCGATCGCGACACCGCTGTCTTTTGGCCTTGAACGAAAACTTCTAACTTGGTACCCATATACTCTTGTCTAAACATAAACATTTCCAATGTTAAAATGCCCTCCCAGAGAGGAAGTCTTTATAAATTTTTGCCGGCAAGGCTTCTTATATGTGAAGGTTAATATGGATTTAGAGGCCTAAAATATTATTATCCTTGTACCGTTTGCCGCAAAGTGATCATAGGTTTTAATATTATTTATTCGTGGACTTACCCTAGAATATAATTAGGCCTCACTCAACACAAAATTACAATGCCTGTACTCCTTCCAGTATACTGACAATCTGCTCTCTTGGCCGTCCAATTATTTCCAGCAAAAACGTATCTGTATATCTCGCTTTTTGTGCGCTTCTTTAAATTTAATGTGATACCACCGATGTTAGATTTTCTACAATAATAATAATTAAATCGTGGTCTTATGGATATTACTTATTCAACACTATTGCATGCATAATTCAAACTAAAATTTTATACACTTAAAGAGCTTTAATTTGAATGGTCGCGCGGTACGCCAATCCGCAATTATTCTACATTTATATACTTTTAGATTTTATATACAGGGTGGCCGAAGAGTGATGGCCGAATAATTGTTAAGCTTGGTCATCCCGACCGTTACAATAAATGGAAATATAAAGTATACAGGAACGTGACATACTTATAAACAATCTATAATCTAACAATATTAAGGCGCTACAGAGCCAATACGCACTAAAAACTCACCCTGTATGTAAATATTTGTAACATCCAGAACCCACAGCAATCAGCCATTAGGTCCTCCAAAGTTCCTTGTAAAAGTACCTACCCAACCCATGCCATCGCCCGTATTACCGACAGTAATGATATAATAATTATACCTCCACTAGAAATGTGCGCGGTCAACAAACTTTTGATATATTACGCCAGCTGACTGTCAACTTTTGAGACCTCAAGGAATAGATCCGCAAGCCGTCATGAGCCGCTTACATTAATTAAAGCTATCGTTTGCTGGAGAATTTGATGTGAATCTCGTTCGCACATAATAGACACGCCGCAAATTGATTAAGTATATAATTTTTATAGCTGCAACGATAATTATATGCCATAAATAAAAAACCAACCCAGTGGTCGCTTCTTATTTAGTATGGCATGTGTGCAGGATAAATGAACAGGTGAACGCGAAATATTGAAGCCCCCATTAAAATTTGGCAAAATATTAGCCCTGTGGAAGTACTCATTCAATTTGGAATGGTGCACACTGGTACAATCGGCGACACTGCAGTCACCAGCCACATATGCCCTCTCTTTCTAACAAACCTGGCTGCGCTGATGTTAGAAAAAGAGTATCCGATTTACTGGTGAGCTCGAAGATGATACATTTTATGACGGTTTCTATAGTCTCGTCACACAAACACAGATATGGCGCTGGGTTCGGAGCGGTTTCTCGGACCGACGCCGACGTATCTGCCGCATTCCTAATTCCTAATTCATTCCCAATTCCGCCTACAGTGCTTATTCGTTGTATGAACCGCTTACAATTTTAATTAGAGCAGTTTTTGTTATCATGTCGAGGTCAATTTTAACTGCTATGCCAATATTATGAAATGCCTACCTCCTCTAAAAATAGAATACTACATGGTTTACTATATAAGAACGGGAAGTAAATTTATTCATAGAGAAATCTAGGAATGATTTATGGGATACAGCCGATAACGTTTGCGGTTATACATATTTAAATTTATGGGCAGGATATCAACAGTGGCAAAGAAAATTATTGAGCTATTAACAATTTATCAAAAAATAATCTTTCTTTAAGAGCAAAACCCACCTAACACTTAACAGCCGTACTGAAGCATTTATCAGAAGGGGACAATATGTTAAAAAACAATCAAGTTGACAAACATTTTAGATGTATGACACATTTATAATGAGGAAGATATATGTTAGCAATGTCTATGGACAAATATATTAAGAGTTTTGCAAGAAATACTCAGTTGACCGCATCTTCTGAACCAGTGAGTGAAATAGAAAGTAAAGGATGCGCAGATAAAATGTAGTTAGTAGTACTTAGCTCTTAAGTTCTTTGCTATTCATATTTGTTTTGCGAAAAGAAATATACAGTGTCACCATGAAAGTCCCATTCATATGCAATTTTGTATTAAGAAAATGTTGATGTCGAGTGACGTCATCAAGAGCAGCTACGTGAGGTTAAAGTTGTTTAAATCTGTGAAGAAATACGTATAAGTAAAACAAATCTAAATTATAGTCCATCACTTCCAATGTCTCATTTTTTATTTTTTAAAATGAGAGAAAAATACAAACTGAAAAGCAAAACAAACAAAAAAATCTTGGCCACAAACCCAAGATTTCTTTTCGCAAAAAAAAAATATTTGTTTATTTTTTTTATTTATTTAAATGTGTTAGTAATTGGAAGTGCGATATATGTGAATATGAATGATAATAAAAATTGCGAAAAGGGACAGAGGACCCAAAGAAAATATGTGTGTGTTTATAAATTGTGAAAAGAGTCGTCGCGACTCTTTAATTTTTTTTGATATAACTAAAGAAGATGTTATAACAGGAAATATAGAGATTATCCGTTTCCTCAAATAATACGTATACTTACCATTTAAACTTTCCATGTAAACTTGGCAACATTCATAGTATGTAGCTGTTAGATAAACCGGCTGGGGTTGGGCTTTCGTCATAAGTGGAAAATTAAAAGGCTGAGCATAATTTATGAATGAAAGAATAACAAAACTATTACAGCTCCATCTAGAATTCTCATTAGAACTATCAGTTCAGTACAGTTTGTGTACTAATATTAAGGAGTGATCTTTTTGCGTGCAAGAGTCTGTACCTTTATGTCTAATTGTTTTATCTATTTTCTTACAGGTGAGTCTACAGATTATGTTTGCCGTGTTACGGATCTATAGCGATATAAGTAAGTTTTTCATTTTATATAATTATGATATTTGTTTAACATTTAACGGTGATCCGGCGGCTGAAGATGTCTTTGAAAATTCCATGGATTAACGAACGATGTAAGGCGAGAAGTAAGCTGGGGTGACATCTTGAATATTTATTTTGGAAAAAAATCTTGATCCGCGACCCCAAAATTCCCGAGTGACCGATTTTCGGTCGATTCTGTCGATAAATACCAAGAATGTCCGCCATCTTGATAGCCCAATACTTTTATTTTGTGGCAAAAAATGACGGGTTAAAACTTGACGCAGTTGAATTTTCCCTTCAAAATAGATGAAGAAATAATATTCTTGCCCAGTAAATAATTATGAAAAGCGTCATGGATTTTGTGTTTTTATCGATTTGCACGCGTGATTTTATTGTAAAAAAAAAAGCATGTGGTTCATGATATCAATTGTTATAAATATTTCATTAAAATGATACACCCACGCTTTTTTTAAAATGAAATTATTTTTTGTCAATCACTTTATTCTTATTTTAAACTTAGTAAAAAGCATCTAATTATATTGAGTTAAACATTATTTTGTACTTTTTAGTTCCGTTTCCCTTTAAAGCGTGTTTTCTTAGTTCTTTAAACTATAATTTTTTTTTTACTTTTTAGTTCGGTTTCTCTTTAATGCTGTGTGGTCCAAGATTTCATAAATGTATAACTCAGTAAATTCTATATTGTGGCGAATGCGCCAATGTGAGATTTTTAAAATATCCTGGCTTTTGATGATCCTAGTGAGGACATGGAACAAAGTTGTCAAATTATTTTGTATTGTATTGTATTGTCTATTGTATTGTATTGTCATCGGTCCTTGATAAGTCTGCAAAGTGTGCACGCTTTTTTTTCAATAAAATAATTTTTCGTCAATAACGTTATTCTTATTTTTAACTTAAGCAATCTAATTATATTGAGTTCAACATTATTTTTTACTTTTTAGTTCAGTTTCCCTTTAAAGCGGTTTTTTTAGTTCGGTTTGCTATAAAAGGGTGTTTTTTAAGTTTTTTTTACTTTTTAGTTCGGTTTACCGTTTTTTAAACTAAAAAATTAGTTTTACTTTATGTTATGAAAGATTAATTTTTGTGCGCTGTGTGGTCCAAGATTTCATGAATGTCTAACTCAGTAAATTCTATATTGTGGCGAATGCGCCAATGTTAGAATTTTTTTAATATCCCGGTTTTTGACGATCCTAGTGAGGACATGGAACAAAGTTGTCAAATTATTGTATTGTCATCGGTCCTTGATAAGTCTGCAAAGTTTGCACGCTTTTTTTACAATAAAATAATTGTTGGTCAATCACGTTATTCTTTTATTTTAAACTTAAGCATCTAATTATATTGAGTTAAACATCATTTTTTACTTTTTAGTTCAGTTTCCCTTTAAAGCGGTTTTTTAGTTCGGTTTGCTATAAAAGGGTGTTTTTTAAGTTTTTTTTACTTTTTAGTTCGGTTTACCGTTTTTTTAAACTAAAAAATTAGTTTTACTTTATGCTATGAAAGATTAATTTTTGTGCGCTGTGTGGTCCAAGATTTCATGAATGTCTAACTCAGTAAATTCTATATTGTGGCGAATGCGCCAATATGAGAATTTTTTTAATATCCTGGTTTTTGACGATCCTAGTGAGGACATGGAATAAAGTTGTCAAATTATTGTATTGTCATCGATCCTTGATAAGTCTGAAAAGTTTCAGTTTAATCTGCGTTTTGAAGTGGGTGAAAATCTCGTTCAAAGATTCCGTTACATTCCGTTACATACCTATCGATTCCGTTACATACCTACAAACGTAAGCTAATATAAGCGTATTAAAAATTGTTTTTTTGTTATAACTACCGTATTTTCATATAAGTATTTAGTAAACATCTGTCATTTGGAGATGAGAAATAGACACTTCAATTTTATGTAATAAGTATAGATGGGTACATATAACTTTGAAGTATGCAAACATATCGTGTTACCCACCCTCACATGTCTCGAAATTATCTAGGATAAAATTTTTAACGGTCATCTTTTGCGGTATTCGCCGACGATACTCTTGAAGCACCATGTAGGTAATTGCATTTTATATGAATTAAATTTTAATTAAACTTCTTCGATGGTATGGTGGTCAGGTGAAGTAGTACAACAACATCTGACATGATTCTATAACGTTGGACGATTTAATAGAACACGGTTAATGCGGGTCGCATTTTTACCTGTCATCTCAGCATTCTACTAGATACTACACAGCAGCAGGTAATATTTTAAAAGTTCTTATTTTTCAATACAATATAGGGGGCTACTGTTGTCTGAAGTATAAGAATGTCTAGAGGGCCCCTTACACTAGGTGGCTAGTATAATAATTCATATACACACGGTATAACAATAGACGAATTTATAAATGGAAAATGGTTATATTGTATTTTGTCATCTGATACAATCACGGTCATGTACGGCACAAACATAAATAATGCGTATTGGCCCTATATGTTGGTTAAATGATATGTAATTTGTGAACAAGAATGTGTCAGATTTTTTTTATATCATCGTTTAATTGCATTACAATCAATGTTGTCAATTTCTATACTAAATACATTACCACACTGTGTATTATTGTGGAACGTATGCTATGTTCCTATGCAAGAAAAATATAAGGCTTATTCACAATGCTTTGATTACAGTGTTAAATATTAGGTAAGCCGTCAAAAGAATTTATCACAATTTAAACATACATTGAGACATTTCATAATAGGATATCATTTACGCAACAAATTATCTTCCCACTGATAGCATATCGCGGAAATTTATCTCAAGTCTAGATATAAAATAATGTTGAATATTGAAACCATGGCTTCGATGATATAAGCGGATATAATATGTGTAACAAAATTTTAATAATAGTAAATTGAGGACTATGTATATATGATATGGTACACATTTAAAACTAGCTGTATTCAAATTGCCATTATTAACTGGGGCGATTTGCACCCCTCGCCTTCGGCTCGTTACGTAAACGTCACCAAGCTTTGATAATGGCTTTCATTAATTTTGCACGTTAAATAATAAATATGTCCACGTTGTACGACAAATTGTGATGTAGTTATGAATAAATTTAATACTCAAAATATGTTTAAAGTATTGTTTATGGATTCGATAATTGAGAAAATGCAGTGATTACACAGCGGAGAAACATCTGATAAGTTTCCAGGATCCTTACTTTGTCTTCCCTAGTGCATCCTTCCCATGGGCGTCAGTTCTAAGAACACTTAATTTTTTATTGTAGAAAGTTCACTGCTGAGCATGAGTCCTCTATGGTCAGATAGAGGAGGTTCAATTAGTCTCTGCATATTGTATAATGTGTTGACTTGAAAATTGAAATTATTTTTGAATGGTAAGTGGATCTAAAACACGTGTTATGAAAGAGATTGAGATTTAATTAAGTGTTTTTCGTCCTAAATAAGAATCGAGACGTAGAGTAGATAATAGAAACGGAAACAATTTTCTAAGAAATTTCCAATACAAAGAAAATATAAGTGCAGAAGCCGAAAATTAAAAGGTTTGAGGGCGAAGATATCCCATTAGAAAGTTCCGGCGATTAATAGCAGCATTCCAGAGTTAGTATGGCGATATCCGCTAGATGACACCACCTGAGCCGAGCAGCATCTATTAGTTCGTGTTCCGACCAGTGTTCGAGAATGGTGATGAGTTTTTGTGCCTCGTAATTAAAAAGGATTAACATAAATTTCTAAGGTAAAGATACATTGTGACAGTGGACTGGAAAAAAGTTACGTAGGTTTGCGTATATAAATATATTTAAAATATATTTATATGAATAATAAAATATTTAACTAGATATTTAACATTTAAATTTTATTGAAAGCCAGTTAAAGTTTTGCGTCTTCCATAAATGCAGTAATTTTTAAATAATATGAACTTTACCCTGGTTCACAACCATTGTCGTGTCTAATTCAGTAACAAGACTTATACACGGTGGCTACCTAGTATGTACAAATACTTGTTTAAACAACAATTATTCGTAGACATCCTTCTTCGAGCTCAACAGGTAAGCGCATCAATGAGAGTATCAAAAACTGTTCGTCATTCCTTGTAATTGATTTTATAGGGCCACACACAACTGTACTTTTTACGATCGTCTTTTAAGTAAACGCTCTTTTGTCTTACATCCGAGACTGTTTGTTTCCCACGAATACAAATCCAGCACAATTTCCATTTATATTTCAAAATATTTCGTGTTGTCAATGCTTATATTTTTTCATTAATTTATTCCCAGATATATCACAATTATTTATATAATATTTGTTCACATCAAACGATGGAAAGGCGATAGATGGTTTGTATCAATTTACACCACTATCGGTCTGGCCTATGTCGAATTTCTAACCAACTTCTATATTTTATAAAAGCGAAGAAAACTTTCAAGATTAATTTTATAAAACATCTTTGCTCTTAAAAACATTCCTAACACGTCTATATATAACATCTATATAGGTTATAAAATAATGTTGTCGCGGTCTAATATTTCATGAGACCATCTGGGAACCTTAGAGAAACAATTGTATAACGTTTCAATACAAAATAACAACTAACGTCGCTATAAAACGGTTTTATTGCGTCTTTATTAGAAGATACTTATAATGCCCATAAATATGATATTTAGTGACAATATTTTTTTACGATATCCCAAATTGTTGCCTTGGGAGTGCTCCGATATAACTATTTTGTCAGTTCTTCTTAACAACTTTAATAAAACAGTTATAAATGTATTAGTTATATAACTGTTATTGCAACACAGTTATAATTATTATTTTAATTATAATATAGCTACAAAAATAAAATTATTTATTTTTGTAGCTACCATGTCGAGTAATTTAATCGCAAACACTATAAAATATTAACACAATAGTTTTTTAGGTATTTTATTATCTCTGTGTTAAAATCAACAATAAAACCATGCAAGAATGGAAATGTTGAACAAAAGCTTATAAAACGAATTTGCTATTCGAGCCAATTCTATGCCTGAGCAACACATTATGTAATAATGCAGTAAACTAATAAAAAATCCTCAGTAATATCATGTAATACTGTAATACCAATAATACCATGTATACTGTTATTTAAATGCTGTCCATAATAATACACGTAAAACGGGGCCACAAATCACACTGAATACGCATACAGCGGACTCGCAAATTCATCGCAAATGCCGCCAGCTTCCTAGGACGATAAAATCGGTAAAAGAGCCACATAATAAAAAATACTTAGAATTTACATATTTAAACGAATTTTTTTTGGTGGTATATGTAATCATAATCTATGTCGCAGCGTTTTTTGTTTTCCATTTTTTTTACTTTGAAAATTCAAAAAATCGTAGAAAAAAAAAATTTACTTTTTTTAAAAATATCACACGCAGCGACAGAGATTGTACTTTTCTCTATATATATGTTTAAACTTTCATAACCTAATCTTTTTTAATAACGCTACAGTTATGTGGCTACGATTTCATGTTTTTCACGGCCGCAGACAGAACTCTTAAGGTTATCTACAAGCTGTAATGGCTTAACTTGGCCAGGGGCGGCGTTGAAACCAAAAATGAACTCTTTATATTGCTATAATAATTAATCAATACTTATTTCATTAATTTTTATTATGTAATTTATATAGTACATAATCAGTGTGCGATATTTATTTAAAATTATTTTTAATCTGGTGATGCAAAATACCATTTTCATCTCCAATTAAATTCATATTATAATTTAAAAAATATGATTAATAAGGTTTCCCGAAGACCCAGAAAGGAGAAACCTCTGGCTTTAGCTGGTTGAGCTTTAGTTATAGTTTTTTCTTATATTCTTCTAATGAAAAATGTAGATGTTTTTCTATTTCTTAGTTTAAATACAGCACTCATATTATTAGGATTGTTCAAATTCTTAAATATACGATGTAATTTTTTTATATGACTGATGTAAGCAATATTGACACAAATGTTGTGTTCCCCCTAAACACCATGTTCACATTCCAGAAGGTGATGACATGTCTATGTCACATATGCTACAATACAGAAAATGATGAGATTTCAGAGAAAGACAGCGACACTGAAAATGAATGAAATGTGAATTTGACGATGAAAAAAATTAAAACGAGGAGGAAGAGAAAGAAAAAATAGACAGACTTTATGAGTTGTTTCAACAAACACGCAAGGGAAATTTTTACTACGTGGTCAGACACCTATTACAGTGTCTTTTTTTTATAGAATTTAAATTATTTACAATGCGTCCAATAAATAATATTAAACCGTCCACTAACTGTACTTTATCCTAACTCATTCATTAAAGATAAGTAGATACGCCACTGGATGGATTCTGATCACACGAAGCGGCGTTGCCAAAAGGATACCTGCCTCCATCTTCTCTCTCGCACTCATTGCAGTTTTTAGAACAATAATAGATCGGCTCTTCCAGCGTTTTGTGAATGAACCGTTGGGTCTCCCTATTCCCTGTATTAATATGTCTATGCATAAAACGGTAAGTTTTCACCAAATTAAAAAAAAATGCAAAAGAAAAATAAAAAACCAAAAACTTGGTTACCGCATAAATCTTGAGGTTATGTGAAAAAAATGTAACTACAAAAGTTGTAGATCTTTTTATTACCTACAAGTTTGCCATTTATCTTTTTTCCATAGGACCCAACTCTCATGAATGCAATGGGATTTAATATATAAAGTGATTATATCAAGAAATTAATTAGCAGAAATAATTATTGAATAACCCTATTCCCAGCGACGATAAAAAACATTCACTTAATGCTCTTTCCTGTTAAACCTGCTACAGCAAGTGAATGTGAATTTTTTGAAAACAACGGTGACTGTTTTAATAAGTAACACTTATCAGTCAATTTTCTATGAAACCTTGTCCACGCCGTGAATATGTAAGTAAAAAGTTCAATATCCGCCTAGAATTTTATAAGGTAATCAATACATAGCGCAACCAAAATGGAATGGTTAATATGAATTAGACAGATGCTGAATTATTGATGAGAATTATTTATTTCTGGCAACCTCCCTCACATTTATTTAAGTTTACAGTTCCAAAAAGTTAGAAGCCACAAAGGATTTTGACGAATTTCATTGTCGCCAATTATGTTTGGTGATGAAAAAACCTACTTTAAAATTAAAAAAATTGGGACTGAAACTTCCAAAAGGTTCATCAATGTACACATTCATCAATGTGTCTTTCTGAGATGGTCGATACGCCCACCATACAATCTAAATCCTACAATTATCTAAATCCAAAAGCAGTCTCCAGTTTCTAGCAAACGGAAAAAAAATCTTCGTACTTAACTAAACCAAATTTATTACAGTAAGACAAATGGATTTTTAAGGCCTACTTTGTCTACCCCGACGAACCGCCACTGAATTGTAGTAAAACTTTTGAATTTCGGTTTGAATTCCGGAAGTTCACCAAAGATGGCACGATTTTCTTTATATTTAAATGTTTCAAAAATTAATTGCAATAAAACAATTTAATCAGTATCAACCAGACATGCATTTGAAACGCAAACAGTTTTTTACAAAAAAAAACTGGAAAATGAAGATACAAAAACGCTTAGTTTCCACATTTAAAATACCGGCCTCTTAAGATGGGACTAGGGCTTGCCTAAGAAGGGACGTTACACTTCGTAGCTAGCACAGGAAAAACCCATCCATGGTTCCACAAGACTCATGAGCCGACTCGGAACACCCATGACAATTACACCAGTCCTCCTTAGTGTCCATGTAACTTTCCCCACAGACGATGCAACTTGTATCATCTGCACCAGTTCCTTCATCAGCAATGACATTGGGCTTCTTTGGATTTTGAATTTATCGTTTATTTTTACTGTCTAACTATTGCTCTCTTGACTCCTTTAATATTTTTCGGGGATTATGAGACCTCCAATTCATTTTATAAGGCGATTCCGTTAAAATTGTATAGTTTAATGACCTTCTAGTTCTAGTAGTATATGTCTTCTTTTGTTTTTCCTTTGCCATTGGAAGGGGACTGTAATTAGAAACGTTTAGCACCATTTTTCGTCTGGCAACAAAGGTTGACAGCGGTCGATCTTCTTCGACATTAATTTCAAGAATCTCTTAGGAAGCCGAACTACGAACTATTCTGTTCTCTAGATGTCGATAGTGTGGAAGTTTTATGTAATGCACTAGTGTATTATAGTGCAGGAGTTGTAGGTGATTCAGATACTTCGCTCTCTCCTTCCGGATCCACATTTTCAGAATTTTCCCCCCTTTCCGTTGTTTTTGAGGAAGAAAATTCCCACTCTTGGAATACTTCGTTTTTACAGCAAGCTGTACGTTTGATGCGTTTCCAAAAGCTTCTCTTACAGCTCCTGCAATTTGATACAATCCGAAAGTACGACCACAATAATTTTTCAACCACCTAGTAAGGTACATGTCATAGTAGATCATGAAAGACTTAAAGTATGCAACGTCCAGGGGTTGCATTTTATGCGTACAATGGGATGGTAGACATAGCAAAATGACACCCATCTCGCGACAAAAACGCTTATATAACGCTTTATAACGCTTAAACTTTTTGTACGTGAACAGTGACTGGCCGGGAATTATTTTCTTTACAAGTGATATCTTGTTGCAATTTTTCCAGCTTGTACATAATATTCTCTACAACTTTGCCTGATAAAATTTTTGATAACTTGCGCTGGACCGTCAAAAAGCAGAGTTACCAAAAGAAAATAATAGTCAAAGTTGTAAAGAATATTATTATGTACAAGTTTGCAAAAGATACAAAAAATAAGAAAGAAACCATCCCTATTGCAACACCCTACAAGGGGTGTGGAGTGCGACTTTTTGGTTGGATACTTGGGAATAATTTTTTTGTGAATTACATCTTTATTGGAAAAGCCTTATAGTATCCCGAGGTAAGATCATCCAATTTTTTCTTTGGCATTTCGTTGGTGCACTGTTTAAATTGACAACTTAATTAATATTTGCTACTTGACTCTCCAATCGTTTTAATTCGATAGTCAATCTTAAATTAAAAAACATTTTCGTAGGTTATTTTTTTGTTTTGTTCCATCTCGTTCCAACTTGATGTTTTACCTTCATTAATTAATATCTAATTTTGAGACACAAGTGTCTGTCCAGTCCATTGGGATGACATTGGTCATCTTTGTTGTATAAGGATTTCTTTCACCACAGATCGATCGATAGAGAATCAAATAATACATGGTTAAACGGGGTTAAAACTGTTTAATAAATAATAACCTATTTTGGTCTAATTTGTCTTGCCGAATTCACATGTCACTGGGTTGATCTTTTTTTGAGTTTGCTTGCACTCATTACTCATTACATTACCAAACAAATCCAGAAAAATGGTATAAAAATCTTTTCCCTCTTAGAGACGGTGTAATTAGCATAATTATTTCTCTTTACATTACTAGTAAAACTTCTTGGGTTCATAGAAAATTCAGTAAATTTGTCGAGGGCTCTTAGCTCTGGGGATCAGCTGCCCACTGACGACGGATGTGTAACCAAACTACCGGCGTACCAGGGAAAATGTAGCTGCGTAAATGGAGAATGGAGGCCTATACCCGACGATTTAGCTCAATAAAACTCTAGCACTTTATTACTCAACAACTTGTGTGGCATTCTAAGCCAAGGATATTTCATTGTTGATCAATAAAATGTACACGGGAAATGCAAAACTGCAGCATGGTACGGTTAGAAGGCTAAATATACTTTTTATTCTCCTATTGTCGCAACGAATGAATGCATAGATAACTGGTTGCACTGGCTCGAACCAATTATGGCGTGGTGATGTAAAGTCATGACTATATATTTTACCTCGTTCTTTCTTCACTTTTATTGCACTTTGTGTAATACGCGTACACTTATATTATTTGCAGGTAAAACATGGGCAAGCGACGTTGGCGTTACGTAACATAATATATCTTTGAATTAAATAGATAATTCCTCAGAGAATAACAATGTTCAGCCATCGTTGACAATCCACTACTGGAATGCAATGCAAACACTTAAAAAATTAGTTTAAAAAAACACGCTTTAAAGGGAACCCGAACCAAAAAGTAAAAAATAATGTTTAACTAGCGAAGGAAAAAAAAATTATCATTTTTTTTTCAGTCACGAGTTAAATATTATTTTTTACTTTTTAGTTCCCTTTAAAGCGGGGTTTCTTCTCTCTTTTTCTTCTTTCTTTTTTCATTCAAAAATATGTTCATAAGTTTTACTTTCTGCTGTGAAAAAGATTAATTTTTGTGCTGTGTGGTCCGAGAGTTAATGAATGTATAACTTTCAGTACATTCTAAATTGTGGCGAATGCGCCAATGTGAGATTTTTTTTTTAAATATCCTGGTTTTTGATGATCCTCTCACTCAAAAATATGTTCATAAGTTTTACTTTCTGCTGAATGAAAATATTAATTTTTGTGCTGTATGGTTCGAGATTTAATGAATGTATAACTTTCAGTACATTCTATATTGTGGCGAATGCGCCATTGTGAGATTTTTTTAATATCTTGCTTTTTGATAATCCTGCTCACCAGGATTTTCAGGATCATTAGGACAAAAAAATTATAACTTTTTTTCAATCACTAAACCATTATTTTTTATTTTTTAGTTCGGTTTACTATAAAAGCGTGTTATTGAGATATTCTACTTTTTAGTTCGATTTCCCTTTAAAGCGGTTTTTTTGGTTTTCAAAACTAAAGTTTTTTCTCACTCAAGAATATGTTCATAAGTTTTACTTTCTGCTATGAAAAAGATTAATTGTAGCGAATGCGCCAATCTGAGACAATTTTTTAAATATCCTGGTTTTTGATGATCCTGGTGAGGACATTAGGACAGAAAAATTATAATTTTTTTCAATCACTAGTTTTTACTTTTTAATTCGGTTTGCTATAAAAACGAGTTATTTAGTTATTTTACTTTTTAGTTCGATTTCCCTTTAAAGCGGGTTTTTTAGTTTTTAAAACTAAACTTTTTCTCACTCAAAAATATGTTCATAAGTATAACTTTCAGTACATTCTATATTGTGGCGAATGCGCCAATGTGAGATTTTTTTTCAATCACTAGTTAAACATTATTTTTTACGTTTTAGTTCGGTTTGCTATAAAAGCGTGTTATTTAGTTATTTTACTTTTTAGTTCGATTTCCCTTTAAAGCGGGTTTTTTTTAGTTTTTAAAACTAAACTTTTTTTCACTCAAAAATATGTTCATAAGTTTTACTTTCTGCTACGAAAAAGATTAATTTTTGTGCTGTGATTCCAGATTTAATGAAGTTTTAGTACATTCTACATTGTGGCGAATGCGCCAATGTGAGATTTTTTTTGTAATATCCTGGTTTTTGATGGTCCTGGTGAGAACATTAGGACAAAATTCTCAATTTATTGTATCGTCATTGATCCTTGAAAAGTGTGCTAAGTTTCAGTTTAATCTGACGGTTTGAGGTGGGTGAAAATCTCGGGTCAATGATTCCGTTACATACATACATACATGTGAGGCTAATATAAGCGTGACACTGACGTGTTTTTCCACAAACACCGAAACACTGAACACTATAATCGACGCGCGTTTCAGCAACCAAGTGGGCATCATCGGGAGATGATTAAAACCGAGCACACCCTATTTATACCTATATTACTGCCACGGTTCAATGACCGACTAACGAAAAGAGCTGTGCCATTTTTTTCGCCCTAGGGCCTCCTAGAAGTTACTAGATTGTTGTCAAAAGCATGTTGAGCAACGCTAGATTTTCTGGTCTTTTGTTAACTTCATTCTAAAGTTAGCATCTTTTTTTTTCCAAAAAAAATTGGGAGCATTAAAGTTCTGCTGACTTTGCTCTTCTAACTTTATTCTCAAGGTAGCAGAACATCGCTTTTTCGAACAACTATGGAGCATGGGAGTATTTAATTTCGCAACAAGCCTTTAATAGGCCTTTAATTAGCCTTAAATTCCCGATAAGAGCATTTTTTGTTGTGTTGCCGCTCTGATAACTTATTACTCAGTTAGCAGAACATCGTTTTTTCAAAAAAATATCGGACCAATATATTTCGAAATACAGAATTTAATTATTAGCCTTTAATCCACCATAATATATGTCAAATCTTCATCTGCAGACTTTGTTCTGCTAACTTTAAAGACATCAATTACCATCGCTGAACTATCAACATTCATTATAACCTCTTAGTAATATCACATAATATATCAATTTATCCATGTCCAACAGCACCATGTCTCGTGACCTGCGCTTTTTAAGAGTTCACCCGATTCAAACTCGAGATATTAGATAAGAATAAATTTAATAATATATACAGAGCACTTATTTATCAATGTTGTTGACTTCGACATTCACTATCGTAACTTATAAATACACCGAACATAAAGGAACAATAAACAAAAATCTGGAGAGTGAATAATATTCCGCACTTTGACATTATATTTTCAAATATAATAATTCCGCTTCACCGACAACCTAAAGCGCATAACACTACAGAACGAAACTAGTTTTTATTGTATAAGCAAATTCAAGCGTGATCCAATTTAGATGCGAGCCAGCCCCTATCTACACGATAATGAATGCCCTAAATTTAAATATTGGGGGCGACAAGTGGACCATCTGGCAAAAATAGGAAATTATTTATATCAGACGGAACAAAACCTTACACAGTACGCCGCTCGAACACTTAACTTCGAATAATTTACATTTTGTGCAAGTTCTACATTTGAATTATAAACAACAGAAACTGTGCTCGATGTTACTGCTATGTAAATACACCATTAACTCATTATAAAGTTGGATATACAGAAAAAGTTATGGCGTCATCACGAAGCTTATGGAATATATCACTGTTGCAGGTGCAATCGCACCCTCTTCATTTGGATGATAAAATTTTCCTTTGATTTAACGCAAAATCTTTCAATTAAAATAGAAAAAAAAACAGTTTTGTAAAAAAAATCGTAACCGCGTAAGAAAGACACCATTTTTACCACTGTTGTAATAACATTCAAAAAAGACCGGTGTACTATATTTTATATATAGAATCTCGCGGTGATTGACGACTCGACTCTACTTATTACGAGTGAGAATGGAATCCACTGGAACTCCCCCCCACCAAGGTAGGTATGTGACTGGAAAAAAAACCTTTTCTTCTGTGTTTAGTCTATCTGAACCCATCAGATATTAAAGCAGGTATAAAATATTCCTCGCCTGAATAAACAGTACGTACCTACTTTGTAACTTTATACACTATACATAAAATTTATATAAGTATGTGACGAAATTTAATGCTTATTCCATAGTATTTCGAACGATATCTAAGCCTCTAATAATATTAACGATATTAACAGAACAATATATATAAAATTTTCAAAAACCGAATTCACAAATACTACAATTCCCCACCACCACTAATCAATACAACTAATACTCGTAAAACATATATTGCCTTACCATATATAGGTACCACAACTATCAGAAAATATTTGAAACATTTTTAAAACATATGATATTCACACTGCACACAAAACTACAAACAACTTAAAATTCCTTTACACAATATTAAAAGACAAAACACCACTTGAAAAAACTACACACTGTATATACGAAATTCCATGTAAACAATGTGATAAAGTCTACATTGGTCAAACAATGCAACTTCTTGAAGAACGTTTAAAAGGTCACAAATATTCAGCTAATATTACAGCTCTAAAAAAACATTCTAATGATACAGGTCATCAATTTAACTACGAAAATACTAAAGTTTTTAATAAAGAACAAAATTATAAAACACGCCTAATTATGGAATCAATTTATATTCAAAACAATCCTAATGCATGTAATAACAAGAAAGATACAGAACATTTTTCTACAATCTACAATTTGTTAATATAAAAGTATTAAATAAATTAACAAAAAACATTCTCTCTATATATAAACTTATATACGTACATACATACCTACTTACTATAAATATACATCTACATAATATTAACATAACCAAAATTAGAATAATAATGAAATATAAAATAGCCTAAGTTCGTAGGGTTTCTTGGCTGTTCTTCCCTATGATACTAATCGAACAGTCTAGTAACCTTAAAACTGTCATTTTTGCCTATGTCAAATATGTCACAAAATAAAATACTATTTTGAAAAAGGCCCAAGAAAGGGACTGAAACGTCAAGTAATCTAATCAGTCGTTTTATTGCTACTATCCCAAGATAAACCCTCCAAAAATATATAAAGATAGCAAAGAAATTAGAAGATACCCAGGAGATACCCATATTTCGGGACACCCAAAAATGGGGAGGTACGCCACTGTATTCCTATGCGACAAATCTCGATTGTACTATTGAACTAAGGGTGATATGATGTTATTTTCCTCAACATATGAACTTTTTTGTCTATTTCCACGTTTTATAACACGTAATATCCAGCTACAAAAATAATAAAAAAGGATATCATCAAGTTATTTACTTAAAAATTTCCTAAAAATATGTTAGGTATGTCAAGAAATATGAAATGTTGACTACAAATTATTGGTACAATCGTATTTATTATTTATTAAAGAATAAACTGAATGTTTTGTGAAGAATCAAAGAAGAATCATATTTTTATATATTTGTTTTAAATGATAAATTAAATGTGTTTTTGAAAAACTTTTTATTTTAAATGAATCGACCCATAACATTTTTGAATACAAGTAATTTTAGAGTAGATCTCTGTATTTACATTACCTAATTCAATATATTTTATTTTTATTTGAATGCTTTATTTTAATTGAATAATAATTCTTAGCTTTTACATTAATATTATTATTTTTTAAGGAATCTCAAATGCAGCAACCACTCGATTTGAGTGGTTTATGATTGTGAAAATGATTAGCACATATCTTGTATGAAACATGTAAATTAAAAAGGTTAGAAAGTTTGAATCAGGATAAAAATTCTAAATACAAACAGATATGACTTCACGATTCATGTTTTTCATGAAACTTTTATTAATTACAGACTTTTCAGAATAATCCGTTTCAGATCGAGTTTGAATAGTTGGTAAAATACAAGAATTGTTAAAAGCCACAATGATTTTTATTTAACTACAAGTCGACAATATTTGTTGAAAACGGCGCATTAATAGTAATCGAGTTCAATGGAAAATGCCGTAACTTAATGAAAAAAGCGAATACGTAAGACCTTATCACTGTGTGTTTGCGACCGTCTTATCGAGCTTTATAAAGATCTCATTTACATCCTTCAAACACAAGGAACATCATGAGATTTTTTCATTTTTATATAACACACAAATGAACCGATAAAAGAATAATTAACAGATGAATTGACAGGTATCACATTTGTATATTTTTATTTTATGAATCAATTCGTCACCTTTATCGCTTTCCCTCGATGGATTTGTACATCGAAAAACGTTTCTTTACGACAATGACTGCGGTGAAGGCACTCACAATATATTTCTAGGCCTTGGAAACTACCCACAAGATGAATAAATAATATTATTAGGGAACTGTCACAGAAAGTGACGATTAACGGATCGGAGCATTCCTAAACGGTCATCTATCTCTTGTAGCCATTTGTCAATCTTATTTTTTTTGCCGCTTTTACTTCACGGCGTCATTCATTAATGGACCATCATTAGAAAAATAAGAAAATTATTTAGACGTATTTATCTGACTCTCGGCCGTTGTAGGCTTCTTAAATTTTGCCCATGTCTCCATAGTGGAGGCATTGAAGCGTTTTGGGTCCGTTTTTTTTTACTGTGCACCGTTCGAATTTTCAATTTCCAATAACTTGAAAAGTATTGAGTTTTTTGAAAAACTTTATAGAACATTTTTTGCTTAAAATGAGGCCTTCTATGAATATCTGAGGTTTTTTGGAAAAAAAAATGTACACCATCGAAAAGGGGTGGCAACCCTCCCCAGGGTGCCGGCTCAGTTCGGGACATTTTCACTTTTGAAGTTAAGGGTAAGATGAGCTTAATTCCAAAATTTCATGCAAATATCGGTGCACAGTAAAAATATTCGGAGGTAAGACCCTATTTTACGCTTCAATGCCTCCACTACCAGTAGTTTTTACGAAACAATTTTAACCATTTTCACTTTTCGAGACATCTACCTCGGCTTTCTCGGCCTTATCGATAATTTTGTCAGTTTTTGAAAACGGAAGTCTTCGAAAACTGACAAAATAATCGATTAACTACCACAAATTCCACGGGTGTAATTAATATTGATAGAGTACACGTGTGCCAAGTGCTGACTAAATAAACTGCAGTGAAGGCTGTGCGTAGTAACCGGTAATGATAAGTAAAAAAAACATATTTTATTTACATACAACACCAAATGTTTGAATTATTGTAATTCATATTAAGGCTGTTTTATATAGCAGTATTTGATAAAAACACATAAAACCTTTGTCATGAAAATAGTTTATTTTTATTTGTTCATATATTTTATTTTTGACTCAATGAAACAGACAAAGGAATAAAAAATCAGTATTATTTCAGATTTTATTTAGAAATTGAAATACAATTAATTATTTTTATAAATTATTTTAAATAAAGTTAGTTTCAATACAATCTTGAAGAACTTTCATAGTCATGATAATCATAGTCATGGAAATAATATAATATAATATTTTGTTTTATTTATTTTCCTATATATGTGAAGGTATGTAAACACTATTTTCAATGTAGAATCGTGACGCCAATAGGTAGGTACTGAAACAATATAACAAACTAGTAGAAATTCATATTTAGGTTAAAAATATTCTCACAGAAATGAACTCCCCGAACTTATAAAATATACACAGAACCTAATAGTAAGTTATTATTATACAGCCAATATACAAATAAATGTTTTGCAAATACTAGATAGATATGGTATAATTTAGATTTGCTGTAATATTTTATTTTTGAAATAATTTCTGTCATGATTAGTTCGCGAACAAAAAACTATAGGTAGAGATACACGACCAAAGAACAAACATTTTTTCTTCGCCGTAGTAAAACGCTAGTAGTAAAGTAGGCATTTGCCTAATTTGTAAATAAATATGTAATTCTTTTCAAGCTGTAATGAAAGTTACATTCATACCTCATATTATATTTACCTTCTTGGCAAAGCCAATTTTTCTAGGGACACTAATTCTCAGTCTATGCTTTTTTCTTCTCTAATAGTCCATGGTTGTTTCACTATTTTCGCTAGTAAACGCAAATAATCACTCACAGTAACTAAATACCCTCCATATAATTTAATAGATACCTACTGTACACGAGGCTCAGTTCAACCCTGAGTAAAATCACCGTAGTGGCGTTGACCAACAGCAGAACACCGAACGGATAATAAACTCCACCTCCCGCTACTGTCATTTCAAAAGAATTTACTCCTGCACTTGTTGTGTGCTTTGCAGACTGAACTCTTAAAAATACTTATATTGCTTACCGATGAAAAGTAACATTTTCCGGACTTAAATGATCCACCCTTTTACAAACTATACAAGAATTCACCATAGTTACACACTTATTGTTCATCTGAATCGCAATAAATACAAAGATTCGTAGAACACACTAAAGAAAACACAAGTACCTACAAGCTGTAGCGTTGCGGCAACCTCGCAAATTTGTTTCCATTGATAAATAAACATTGTAGTAAAACTCGAGTAAAATTCATCAAACGACGTTGCCGTTGTTGAGATTTATATCTCAAGGCACAGTACATTTTCGGTTGTCTATGGTTTTCACCATATATTATTAACGCAATAAGGCAATACAATAGATCACTTTTGCCAAGAAGCTGTTTTAAATAACATTTTACTATTAAAATGAATCAGATTCGTTGAAATTGTCAAGTTATTTGAACGTCTTTTACTGTATTCAAAGATCTCAAGTGAATTTCACAGTAGGCCTGGCAAACGTGCCGTTCGGGAGAAAAAGACGGACGACAAGGATGGAATGATCTTGGATCGGCCAAAAACGTAAACAATTCTGTCTCTTATACTCAAGATTTTTTTTCTCGAAAACTAATTGACTACCTCCCAATTTCGCTGTTCTAAAGTGAACTGCTAAGTAGGCTCGGTATGTCTCTGTGTTAGTAAAATATAAAATGATTTCTATTTAGCTTTGTAACTATTTATAGTTAACCAAAATAAATGCTTCTCTGAGAGTGGGGGGCAAATTCTCACTCTACAAAATCCCAACCTTAAATCTAGTGAACCAGTTACATTGTTTTATCTCCAAAACCCAATACTGACCCGGTTACATGGTAGCTCTAACTTAATATATTTCTGAAACTAAATTGTAAATGCTTGACTTACCGTTTGTTGGAAATATAATAATACCCAGTAGGCAAAAGACATACAAAAGAAAGTGTCATAAATAATTCATGGACAATAACTCTACTATTTTCGTTGATTATCATATATCCGAAAACGCTGTATCTGTAACAATAAAACTTTTTCTTGCCGACAAGATTTTTGTGTTAGATATAGTCGTGCATAATGCAGCCGGGTCAAACGCCTCTTGCAGATAGCGTTTTCTTCCATGCAACTAAATCATTAAAATGTGCTGGATTGTTATTTTGATTTTCTTATAAAATGCAAAACATCTCAGATAAGGACGGAGTTCATATTTACGGCATTATTCTCGTTCATCCACCGTGAAGGTTTATTATTATGCATTATGTTTATCTATGCATTTGGCATACCTGTAAATAATTAAAGTCTGCGGTGCAGTTGCAAGTGCACTTGTTTTTCTATTGCAATTACAAATTAACTAGTATTTGTTAGATGATCGGTATCTGCGTTTCATGTATAAAAATACTCCCAGGTTCATATATAATTAATTAGCAAGGCTCGTTTTAAATTGTTGCCTTGCTTGTGTATTGCCGCTTTGCAAGAATTATTTGTGTGAAGCACCGATTATTCTACGCGTCGCAACGCGACGGGGCGCTTTTATCGGAAAATGTAGCGAGGTCATTGGAGGTAAAATTAAGGCGAATTCTTTAAACCTCCATCGATTTTCATGAAAATTTGATAATAAGCTCATGTTTTACCCTTAACCTCAAAAGTGACATAATCCGCCATAGTGCTTTTTGCTTTTAAGGGGTGTAAACAAATTGAAAAAATGCAGGATTAAGCATTTTATGGATTCACATCTTATTTAATTATGCAGAGCAAATCTTGTCATGTAAATAAATTCCATTCTGTTATACGAGTATAGCAAATATTTTGAATAATAGTACCCTATTTCAAATATTTAAAATAAACCGCGAGATACCTATACCATGTCCTGCGATACTGAAATCACGTGTATTCCGCCGCGAGCCGAAATGGTAGGTGGAAACTTATAAATAGCCTTTCGTTTGCCTTTATTCACATAGTTTGATAACTTAGCGGTTATATTTCCTAAATTCGGTTTGTTAGTGAGTGCTTCAGAAACTACAAGGTACCTACCTACTTTTTTTCTTTTAACTATTATATATATATATATATATATATATATATATATATATATATATATATATATATATATATATATATATATATATATATATATATATATATATATATATATATATATATATATATATATATATATATATATATATATATATATATATATTGTGAAAAGTAATCTTGGGTTTGTAGCATTTCATTACATAGAAATAAGCAACTAGACGAATAAGAAAGAAAACACACTTACCAGTACTATATCTGGACACACATACGGAAATGAATCACTATGCATATGAAAACGAACCACTTAGAAGTTGTACAAGTTCTTTCACCTTTCTTGAGGATCTTCAGAGCAGTATACGATTTATTTCATTGATCATTCATACTTGAATTTAAATTACCAATACACCAACACTTGCAGTGACGTTTTATGACATTAGTTTTTGACGGAACTCATTCTTAGAATACACAAACCTAGTCTACTATTTATATTTGTTCTATTTGAACATATTATATATAAAAGCATTAGGCATACAGTTATCCAGAAGATGTTAAACTTTAAAATGCATAAAATCTTGTTGAATCTATTGAAAAACAACTACTTTTTCCAACTATATGCGGGAAAATATTGAATTATATATACAATAGAGTTCTGAAGCATTCAAAGAGGGAGTGATACAGAAATTGCTTGCTTAGTCAAAACTAAAATCATTTGTTGGTTGTATGTATTAATTGTTTCTTCGAAAATTCTCGAAAAAAATCCAATTTTCACCCTGGATATATATATATATATATATATATATATATATATATATATATATATATATATATATATATATATATATATATATATATATATATATGTGTGTCTGTGTGTGTGTGTGTGTATGTACTACAACTAAACCCTAGTAGTAAGAATATAAATTTCCGTACTGAAATTATCTTCTTCATCTTCTCGCTGTGTCTCGACGTTGAAATAGGCTTTCGGCTTCATATAATTTTATTGTCTTGACACTAGCAAAGGTGCATACCTCGGGTGGCCTGCGGATACATCCACGAGTATTGTAACACCTCTCCTCTTTACATTACCTTAATTAAAGGGCCTCTCATCCAGGAGATGTGGCGTAATGAATTTTTTTGTTGTTGCCTATCGGCTGCTCAGTTAAATACGGAGGTCGTGGCTAAGTGGATTTGCTAGAGGCTTGCACTTAGATACCTTGAGATATATCACCAGAAAAATCACAGCTTGAGTATGACCGGCTTGATCTACTCCTAATTAAAATTTTGTATAAAAATACTTGGACGCCAGGTCAAGAGTACTTTAATAGTACAGAAGACCGCAGAAATGATCAGCCAATAATTATCAGCTGTGACCCCTCTTGTGACTCAGATTTTTCCCAGAGAAATAAAAGAAAGATTTTTTTTAAAACAATATATGACAAAAATATATTACAAACGTAAATTAAATATATATATTTAATTCAATAAAAAAATAAAGTGGTATTAATATACCACAATAGAAAAAATATAGACGTGGCTTTTGTGCCCACAGCTCACTCCAAGTAGTTGCAGTGTTTAAACAGTAAAATTTAATATGGTATAACACCTATTTTAAGGTTTGCACTAAGCAAAAAATGGTCGAATTACGACTTAATTCCCCTTCGGAAATCCTATAAAAACTTGGCCCAGCTGTAGAACACTCGCACATATATATTAATAATAATAAAATATTTCAGACTATACCTGGTAATTAAGAATCACTACACTAAAACAACGAAGATATATCTTCGGGAACGTAAGCCACGGTCATCAGGCTCAAGCAAGCAGGTCGGCAGAAAGAGAATGATTTTTGCGGATATCGCGTATAAATGTACTTGCTGGGAGCACGCGACATTTAGCGGGACGGAAAGGCAGGAATTAGGGCTTTTGCAGACGGTGCGTTTGCGATGCGATTTACCGGTTGCGGCATGTCGCGTCGTATCGCAGAGAGCTTTCGCACGGGGCGATAAAATTTGGTTTTCAGCGAATAAAAATAAAAAAATTGGTCAGCCGTGTTGTCGGCTCAGGTTATCTTGCAGGCAGTGCGCAGTCACGTAATTTGTTAATTCTGTTGTGCAGTGTAGTTGCAGTGTGAATAATAAGAGCCCAATTATTCTATTGTCTTTGCTACATCTAAGACGAAGGAGGAAACATGTTACGTGTAACAATCAGTTAAATCGACGTTATTAATCGATACATCAAAACGTTATTGGGTACATCAAGAAAATAGCTCAAAACAAACTGTCAAGAATTGCAACCTTGGAATTTTTTTCTTTGACAAATCTCGCAACCAACAGCGACATGTCTGCAAATGTGCATTTATTTTAGCGGTCGGTTTAATACCGCACGGAAAAATAACGGACGGTATTTGACCGACCGACGTACTGTACTGCGATGCGATAAAATGCCACAATTAGTTTGCGGTAATTTTTGTCGCTCCCGCATAATGTGAGAAACGCTCATAACATGCCATATATTTTGATGGTTTCGCGATATCGTTGCGATATGCCGCAAACTAAATATCGCATCACAATCGCACCGTCTGCAAAAGCCCTAACGGTAGATGGTGAGTCGCGGTAAATTTCTACAAGGTCGCGCGGTTTTATTTCAAATATTTGAAATAGGAATTCAAACATTAGCCATAAAACGGAACGGAATTTATTTACGCTACAGTATATATCTATATTGGTCTTGGTATATTATACCGCTTTATTGTTTTAAAAATTAAATTAATATTTAATTTAATATGTTATCGTAGTCCTAGAGGGTTGAGACGATGTTGCCACATCGTCGGGCGCGGTGTTGCCAGATTGTTCAGATTTTGCGTAGATCTAGGGAATTTTTAGTATATCGTGCATAATCGCTTTGGGTGATCCCGTAGCAATATATTCGGTAACGCAGTTTCTAATGTATTATTTCTGTTTCAGGTGAGTTTCCACGAACATTGGAACATTGTTGGTAAGAAATTTCTTTGATTAAATAGTAAATGCGACTCAGACACACATTCGATGTTCCTAGACATCTTAACTGCATCGTCCTTGTATTTGCGTATAATGGACGTATGCTTCCACCAGCTGTCTATCATTTGTCTCGAGTCCAGGGAACGTCCAGGGAACATTTTCTATTGCTTCAAGGACGCCAAGCGTAGATTAGCGCGAGAGAACGCGCGAGAAGTCTGGCACTACGTTAATATTACCCTGAATATCTGTTTAATAAGTAGTTTTATAATTTAAAGAGATGCATGCTTTCCAAAGTAAAATTTAATTATTAAATTTTCTCTTCGAATCTCCCAATGAACTTTTAAAACTCTGTCTAAAAATCTTGATAGAGCCATATTAGTTGGGTTATGAAAATCCTGGCGCGAAATTTGAAATTGGTTCCTAACTTCACACACTTCAGCAAATTTGACTGCCATGTATTTCTTATGGGAGATTCAAAAGAGTGATTTACAGACGCGAATTTCTCGGATTTCGGGTATTTCTTACTATTTAAACATATTATACGTCAAACTTTAAACATATTTCTATACAATTCAAGCCCAAATTGTTTTTTAGACCTATGAGTTAAATATGCAAAATATTTGAAATTAAAATGTATGTTTACCATGGACGTATGTCGCGTATTAGTTTAACATTTCTTACGTAAGAACGCCAGGCCAGCTGAGCTTTAAAAATTAAATTGTGAGGTTAAGGGTTATGTTATGGATTGTCTGTGTGTTGTTTATATATTTATGGATTACTATTTTGGTCAATGTTTATCGATTTTTTTATATTATTGATGGAACAATATACCTAATATGTACACTTGTATAAAAGAGTGTGTAAAAAAGGGCCCAATTGTGGAATTCTCCATATAAATAATAATCCGGTAAGTACTCTGGCGGCCATTTGCAAGTGCATGACTCTTATATCAGATTTCGTTATATCTGATCTTTGTAAAACTGACTTTGAAATTTGAAGTTCATGTGATGTGTCATTATGACATTCACAATTGTCTAATTATTACTTATCAAAATTAAAAAGTGTATTATTATTTAACAAAAAAATTCCAAATTAACAAAGAACGTCCCAAAAATGTTCAAAATAAACTAAATTATAAAAATTAAGTAACTTAAAACTACAAAACTCCAACGTGAGTAAGTCTGTATAAAATTAATATTTCGTCCAGGCGCCAGTTGAGTCTTTTACATCTTGCAATCAACGTCTCATTGATGAAACAAGTGTCCTCGTGTAATCTACGTTGATATTGTCCCAAGCATTTTCAATTGCTCCTCACAATTCTTCGGCATTTGCTGGGCGGAAATGTCTGTTACCAGGTCTATTATAAATATTCTTAACAATCATCGACCATGCATTTTCAATTGGGTTTAGGTCGGGCGACTTTGAGGGCCAAGGTAGCACGTTTATGTTGTGTTCATTAATCCAGTTAGTTACAATTCTTGATGTATGAATTGAGCAATTATCTTGCTGGAAAATAAAATTCTGAGGATACAACACAGTGACGGACGGCAGCATAATATTGTCCGATATGCGTATGTAACTCTGTCCGGTAAGGCGCTCTCCTATCCTCCAGCAAACACCGGGACCTAGGGAACTTTTCCATGCCCAAACATTGATGGAAAAACGTCCACTCCGGTTGGTAGGTTTAATATACCTCTCTGCATACCTTGAATTCTGAGGTCGGTAGATGCGGATGGAACCATCATGACACGACTGAAAGACCTTTTCGTCGGAAAATATGACATTATTCCAAAACTCGTCGGGCCTACCGACAAGCTGGTTCGCAAAATTAAGACGTTGTTCTTTATGCCTTCGCTTCAAAAATACCTTCTTTGCTGCCGCATAATTTCGTAACTCCGAACACCCGCCGCCTTGCAGACCTCACAGATCCAGGAAACTCCGTTTCGAAACAGGCCGCCACTGCTGTTTCAAAGGGATTCGTTCTAAGATAGTCTAGCAAGAGGTTGTCTTGCTCCACAGTGCTTATTTTACGACGCCCTCCGCCGTGGACGTAGCGAACGTTTCCTATTGCATTCAATTTTTGTTTGAGTTTGAATATACAACTCTTACTCACATTTAGCTCATCTGCAACTGCCTGTAATGACCAATCGTTTTCAAGCAATGTAACAGCTCGCATTTTTTCAGGTTCAGTTAACCGCGGCATTTTAAAACTTGAAAACTAATAAAGTGGTTTGTAAATTACGAAGTTAATTACTGACATTTGTTTTGAAGTTTCAAATAAATGTCAAAATGAAATATAAAAAGATCACGTTACAATATCAAAAAAATCGTGCACTTTCAAATGGCCGCCAGCGTACCTACATAGATACCGGATTATTATTTATATGGACATTTTTTTAACCAACTAAACAGATGCCGCACAGCAAACTTGATGATACTGATGGAAGAGGCCGGGAAAAACAATGGTATTACACCTTTCGATCGAACAGTTTTTTGCACTTATTCGTTACATATGAATACTCTGTTCAGGTCGGGGCAACCAAGAGCAAAATACATCAGTTGATCCTGATACTGAATAATGTGCTTTTAATAAATTTAAGAACTAATGAAACTGAAAAGATTTTAAGTGACCACGAAATATTTTTCTTTTAATAATGTTTAATTAAATTTCCAAAAGTCTCTCAGTCAACTAAAATATCAAGAAATTTATTTATACAACGTACAAGCCTAGGTACAGACGCTCTTAAACTTGAGTCCCCATAAGACAACAATACATTGACTATTAAAATAGGAACCCCCGCCAATTTGAGATCCTAACCTAACCTAATATGGTCAATATCAGTTTTGGCGGTCACAATTCACAATAATTACCGTACTAAAAGTACCGCCAAGTTTCCGAACCTTCCCGATTCGTAGCGTGCGCCGGCGATCCCTCTCATCTGCCCGGTTCGCCACCCTATATTATCCTTTAACAGACAAACAAGCGGTTCGTCTTCCTTATTTCCCGTACATCGCGCATTAGTCAGACGAAGACAGATTCGTTTGTGCGTGAAATTGATCCGTAGGCCGTTTGAGATTGTGAGTTGAGATGAGTCGATGCATGAGCGAGCGGCCATACGACATACGATACAAGTGTTAAGTCACGCAAGAGAAAAAAGAGTTCATGGAAATAAGGGAAGGATTTAGAAGTGCACCTGACATGAGAGGAGTCTTGTGTGTGTTTAAAGCAGGATGTACCATTCAACGTGTCCCAGTTACAATAGAAATCGTTACGGTGGGCGTGTAATTTTGAGAAAATGCTTCCTTTTGGTCTAATTTTACAATGCCTTTATTTCTGTATTGAAGTAAATAGTCGTTGCTTGGCAGATTTGGATTTGGCCTCTGTAGAAATCAACCAGTACCTCTCCAGCGATGGCCCGATAAAGAAATTGTAAAATATAAACCACGTTAAATTCAGAAGTTAAGATGATTATAGAGATAATTAATTACAAGTAAGATTAATTTATCTCCAAGTGAAAGAGGTTATTATACATAAAGCAGCAGTACAATTCCTTGCAATTAAAAAAAAAGACAACAATAGTTTTAAAAACGTTTTCCACATTGAATATGAGTTTTATAATACTTTGATAATAGTCTTATGTTAAGGAGTATCCAGAAGAATATAATAGGATTATGTCGTTTTAAAAACGGCTTCATAAATTACGGGGGTGGATCTGGGTTTCGAAAACAGACACTAAAACTGAAAATTTTTCTGGGGGGAACTATCAATTAAAAGCATGGGAAAATCGTTTTTACTGCATATCTCGGCGGCTTTTAACTTTACAAAAAAAACGGATTACAAAATGAAGAGTACGATAAAACACACGAGTTTTTCATCGAGTGGGAGTGGAATTGGAGGCTCAATTTTTTTTTGTGGAAGAACTATTATGAAGGAATTATGAGGCCGCAGACTGGGGGTGGTGGGATAGATAATTAGGAGAGGGGGGAATTAGGAAGACGGGAAATTTTTTAAAATGCCCATAACTTCTCTGAATATTTACTGTTCTTAAAAAATTAAACGGCTTGTTCTTCGTTTCTTCATACGCTATATGATGGCATCAGCAAATATTTTTTTTGCAAATAACCGCCTAGCGCGCAAAAAACCGATTCACCTGTTTTTTCAAACGGTATTTCAAAACGGTGGGGGGAAATAATTTTTTTACCTATCGACAGCTTTTTTTTCGACCTCTAATTTCCAACTGGATCAAAATCGGATGATTATGAGGGGAGGTAGGAAATCTCAAAGTTTTTACTATGCAGCAGGAGATCGGAGAAGAGTGGGGGGCTCTGGCTGGGCTCCAAATCAAAGGGCAACATTTTTCATATTCTCTGAATATTGACCGATCTTAAAAAATCAAACAACGTTGTGTTTGTTTTTATTCGACTTTCAAAAAGGAGGTTTTGAATTCGAATCGTGTATTTTTTTATGTTTGTTAATCCATTACTCTGGAACGGCTTAAGCAAATTGGATTATATTTGCTGGATACTATAGGGTATTATCGGGGGGTGGTCCCGTTGAAATTTTTAACCATTTGGTACTTCCGGTTATAACGGAAGTCGATGGCAACTTTGTTATTTTAAATGAAATTTTATAATATTCTTGAATTTTCAAAAAGGTGATTCAAAGGTAAACCAAAAATATGTAGCGTACCCTATACCAAATGCAAAAGCGTTTTTGAGATACCTATCTGATATTTTAAAAAGAGAAATTATATATTATACATGAGTTTGTATTGTAAGAATACGTGTAACATTTTTCAATACGATTTCCACACTTGTTTTCTGACACGTAGCAGGATCCGAAGTACCTTCTACAATTAAAATAATTTAAAAAATAAAATACAGTGTTTCATTTCTTGAACATTGTGTATTTCTTACCCCAAATTACGTGTAACTAAATTCCCTTTTGTTTATTACTAGGATTCTATTGGTTGAGGTTATTATCTCTTTTGAGACATTTTGCAATTTTGCTAGATTTCTAGCAATCTCCAGTAAAAATGCTGTGCAAACTTTGTTTTACTTCGGCGGCTGTCAAAGTTGTCAAATTTCTCCAAATCAGGTCAGTCTAATGTTATAACTTTATACCATTCGTATAACATTTGACGTATTAGGATTAGCCTTAATTATTTTTATACGCAAATTTAATTTCAAAGCAAAATAATTGATTATTATTTTTTTTATCCCTACACTCAATTTTTTCATGTCACTTAGACTTACACAAAGTCCCTACACTTTCATGTCATAAATAGGATAAACACACGATTCGCTCTTGTAGACAGTTGTTGCGATTAATCGTTCGTCTTATCGTGGTATTTGAGGCTAAAACTCTTGTTTAGTTCCGAAATGTATGAACATTTCTTATCAAAATTCGTTCTTCTCGAGCCCAAAATTTTTTTTCGCCCTCCATAACATAACCTATTTCATCAAACCTCTTTTTTAATTTGTGAACCATACCTTGGCTAACGCCGGATATCCTAGCAACAGTATGTTGCGTAAAACCCTCATTTAATAGACAAATACAATTTCTCGTACACATCTTAATGCACTTGTTTATATGAAAATTGTACAATATTTTTCTACTGCGGGTAGATACTGTGGGTCTTCTACTAAAAATTTCTGTGGGTGCTCAACACCCACATTGTCTTAACTTATTTGAATTGAAATAATTGTCCTAACAAACTTACTTTACCACGCCTAGTTTTTGTATTTTAATTTTAAAACTGTGATGTTTTACTTTCCACTTTATATTTTATTGCAAGTGTAGCCGTATATATTCTGGAATTATTATTTATTGCTGTTTTTAGAACTGCGCATTGGCACTGCCAATAGCAAAATAAAAAATACAAAAAGTCTTTAGAAAGGCATTAGAATGTTTTTTATATCAATTTATTTTATATCAAAAATTCCGAGTTTTCAGAATTTTTAAATTCTTAGTTATTAAGTACTTACTGTCATTTTTACATTACAATTTTTCGAGATGTCTCGTAATTTTAAAATCACGAGTTACAAGTCGGAATTTTAAAATTCTACGTCGTAATGTGTCGGATCATTGAAATAAAATTTTAATACCAGTTATTATAACGTAAACTTGGATTTTGAAAAATGCGAGTTATAACTTAGAATTTTAAAATTCCGAGGTCTCATATTTTTTTAAATTCCATGTTAAGTATATATGTATATATAATAGCCCAAAATTTAAAGTTCCGAGACATATTCTTTATTTAATTGGGAATTAAATAAATCCGAATTATAAGTCGCAATTTTAATTAAAAAATCCAAGTTGTCACAATTAAAATAAAAATTCTGAATTATACGTAATTCGGAATTTTTGAGTTATATCTCGGTATATAAAAATTCGAAAAAGTTGGAATTTTGAAATAGAATTTAAAAATTGCGAGACGATTCTTATGACGAATTTTATGCCAAAATTCCGAGTTATAACTTATAATTCTGACATAACCGGGAATTTAATGTTTATTATAACTCGAAATTTAAAAAAATCCGAGTTATAAGTCCCAATTAAAATAAAAATTCCGAATTATACATAACTCGGAATTTTACATAATTTTTAGAGTTACGAGATATGACTGGGAGAAGTTGGAAATTCGAAATACAATTTTAATATTCTGTGATAACTCGGCATTTTGAAATTCCGAGTTATACCTTAAAATTCTGACATAACTGGCACATTAATGTCTATTATAAATCAGAATTTAAAAAATCCGAGTTATAAGTCGGAATTTTAATAAACATTTCCAAGTTGTCACAATTGAAATAAAAATTCCGAATTATACATCGAATTATAACTCGGAATTTTACATAATTTTTAGAGTTACGAGATATGACTTGGAGAAGTTGGATATTCGAAATACAATTTTAATATTCTGTGATAACTCGGCATTTTGAAATTCCGAGATATAACTCCAAAATTTTATGCCAAAATTCCGAGTTATCTTATAATTCTGACATAACCGGGAATTTAATGTCTATTATAACTCGGAATAAAAAAAATCCAAGTTATAAGTCGGAATTTTAATAAACAATTCCAAGTTGTCACAATTGAAATAAAAATTCCGAATTATACATAACTCGGAATTTTACATAATTTTTAGAGTTACGAGATATGACTTGGAGAATTTGGAAATTCGAAATACAATTTTAATATTCTGTGATAACACGGCATTTTGAAATTCCGAGATATAACTCTAAAATTTTATGCCAAAATTCCGAGTTATACCTTAAAATTCTGACATAACTGGAACTTTAATGTCTATTATAACTCAGAATTTAAAAAATCCGAGTTATAAGTGGGAATTTTAATAAACAATTCCAAGTTGTCACAATTAAACTAAACATTCTGAATTATACATAACTCGGAATTTTACATAATTTTTAGTGGTACGAGATATAACTTGGAGAAGTTGGAATTTCGAAATACAATTTTAATATTCTGTGATAACTCGGATTTTTAAAATTCCGAAAATTCCGAGATATAACTCCAAAATTTTATGCCAAAATTCTGAGTTCTCAGAATTTTAAAATTTTGAAATTACTGGGAATTTGCAATTAAAATTCCACTCGGATTTTTTTGAATCCGAGTTATAATGATACAAATTTTAAAAATTCCGTGTTATGTGACTTCGTCATTATAACTCGGAATTAAAAAAATCCGACTAATAAGTTGGAATTTTAATTAAAAATTCAAATGCAAATGGAGGTATACCTAACGTTTCGTGTATTTACCCACTTTATTTTTTGTAAAATCAATGCTCAATTTTGACGAAAAATAAAAATATGTAGAAATTATTTGTGTACTTTTAATTACACACATTAATAAACAAAATTAATATTTTAAAACGATTTGGTTAGCACCCACACAAATTTCGTTAAGTCGACGCCCCTGGTAAGTGATGCATTTTCAAAAAATGTCCTAATTCCAATAAAACCCCGGTATATTCAAAAATAAGCGAGATATCAAAAATGGTAAAATTTGTTTTTTCGACTTGGTCCATCGGTATAAAAATTTTATCTCGAGTTTGCTTTTTATAAATTCTCGGTAAGAATGAAATTTTCATTTTTTGTAGGGGTTAAGTTTTACACCCCGTATATTAATTTTTTGAGCACGATAGAGACATGATAATCAGGCCATTTATTACCAATCAAATTTAAAAAGACGTCCTGGAAACCGTATTTTGAAATTCCATATTATTCAGAAGATATGCAGTATGCATCCAAAATTACATTAAAATTTTGATTATTCCAACCTATTGGCCAGTAGTGTAAGTTAACGCGTATGTTCCTGAAATATGGCAACAAATAAGGTTTATTTATAGTTAATTGCAATTATTTATTGTAATCGGTCATTATAGTTTGTAATTTACATACTAGATCTCACGAATGTGTCACCGTTGCGTTGATTTCACGTAATATCTATATTTTCTGCTAATTTATCAGAACATTAAAACTTTGGTTACTTTGATGTAATTTAACGTAAATTTGGGAAACTGGAGAGTGTTTCCTTTGTTTGACGATAATAAATAACTATTTCGAAAATGCTATTAGTGTTGAATTACAAGTATTTATCTGAAAATTATACAAAGCTAGTACATTAATATTAATGTCAAATAAATATTTACACAATCACAGTTAAACGGCTTTCGTTGGTTTAACCATATTTTATATCCTGTCAGGCGCAATTAGGT
Source organism: Tetropium fuscum (assembly GCA_964058915.1). Taxonomy (NCBI): domain Eukaryota; kingdom Metazoa; phylum Arthropoda; class Insecta; order Coleoptera; family Cerambycidae; genus Tetropium; species Tetropium fuscum. The sequence goes on from CAXKVY010018649.1 coordinate 144,845, forward strand.
TTTAGATTTGATTTTTTTCATTTTTAAGGCCCACGTCCGCCTCGGTATCTTGTTGGTAATTTAAAATACATTTTACATGACGTAATGTATCACAATATGGATGGTGGTGTATCACGAAAATAATTTTTTACCAACTTGGCATCCGTGATGGCCTTGCATTGATGACCTAGGTGAAGAACATGCAAATGTAGAGGTAAAATGTTTTACAGCACAAATAATATTAAATTACTACTAGAACAGCGAAATTGGGAAGTAAACTCGCTTAGTTTTCGAGAAAAAAATCTTGCGTAGAACCAAACCGGACACCAAAACACTTTCACTTCGCTCGACGCGCGTTTCGCCAACCAAGTCGGCATCATCCGGAGACGATTAAAAACTAATCTTAAACTAAAATCTACCCTAATTATACTATTTATGGTGAAATCATAAGAAGAACTTGACCTTCTGAACAAGGGTTAGACTTTGCTGTAGCCCCTTTTGATGAGATTTTGGATGATGTCGTGGCAGGGATTGAAAATTCAATTCAATATCTGCCTGATTCATCCAAGGGTCTCGTCAGAGTGCCTTGCAGGAACTAAATTTCTAAAAATATAATGAATAACGTAGACAACAGAAAATCATGCTCAAAAAATCCTAGAAAGATTATCAAAAGATTGCGCGAGAAAGACTGTTTTTATTTAAAAGCAAATAAAGGTAATAAGGTTGTTATTTTAGATAAAGAGGGCTATTATGAACGGATAAACAACCCAATTAGTAATGATCCTTATAAAGAACTTACTAGAAACCCTTTACCAAGAATGACCACTGTAATAAAAAATGTCCTCAAATCATGTAACGACCTTATTACTCCACCTGTTAAGAATAGGTTACGTATATCCTAACCCTACTGTACCTAGATTGTATTGTCTCAAAAATTCATAAGCCAGGGAAGTCGGTGCGTCCAATAGTATCGTCTATTGGATCTCCGACTACCACTTATCAAAATGGTTGACTAAGGAATTTGAAAGTTTGCCCATTGCACAGCCTAGTTTTTCAGTTACAAATTCGAATGATTTCATTGATAAGGTCAAGAATATTCAATTGCAAGAGGGTGAAATTTTGATTTCCTTTGATGTTTGTTCATTATTTCCGAGTGTTCCAATTCCACAGACCTTGGACTATCTTGAGGATTTACTCGAATTAAACAACTATAGAAAAGAAGCAATAGAAGAATATATAAACCTTACAAAACTCTGTATGAAACAAAATTGCTTCCGTTTCAATGACAAGTTAGTTCTATGAACAACATGAAGGAACCGCAATGGGTAACTGTTTATCGCCTTTCATTGCTGATATCTTCATGAGTCGATTTGAAACTCAAGCAAAAGAAGAATTCGAGTATTTTCCTAGGATTTGGCTGAGGTATGTGGACGGCATTTTTGCCGTGTTTGACACTCAGATTGCGGATGTAGAAAACTTCATTTCCAAATTAAATAGTCGTTTCGCTTCTGTAAAGTTTACATATGAACTAGGAAATAATGGAAAACTTCCATTTTTAGATGTATTAGTAATTAAAAATAGTGACAATAGATTAGAATTTGATATATATAGAAAAGATACCAGTACGATCAGATATATCCCTAATGACTCTCACCACTGCTATCAATATAAAATGGCAAGTTTTAATTTTCTTGTCCATCGTTTACGAGGTTTCCCTCTCAGTAATGAGAGGTTTGAAAAAGAAAAAGTATTAATTAAAGATATAGCTGTGAGTAATGGTTATCCTAGAGATATAGTTGAAAAACTAATTAGGAAGCGTAAATTTAGGGACACACTTCGTAATTCTACGACCCCGGTTTACTCGTAGTTTGAGTAAGGTCTTCAAAAACGTGGGTATAACAGCGATTCATTCGTCGAATAATAACTTACAACAACTTTTAGACAATCCAAAGGATAAAATTGTTCCAAATGAAAGGTCTGGGATTTACGAAATTAGTTGTAATGATTGTGATCGGAAATATGTTGGACAAACGAGACGATCAATTAATACCAGATTTAAAGAGCATGTGAAAATAACAAACTTAGTCTTGTTATTTTCGTTAATGTGTTTTTGAGCAATCGAGAAAACATTTTATTTATGGAAATTTGTCTATACATGATGTGATGCAAATGAAGCCAGTAAATGAAAAAAGTTTTTAAAATCATAATTTTTCATGTGCGAATGATAGTGTGTCGTCAGCGACACACTACTTACCGCCTCGACTGCCGAATATTAACCTTGTAGAGGAAAATCGTGCGGGATTCTCGTACGTGCGAAACTTTTTCCGAATAGGTCCGCCACTGTTTTTCTCTCTATAATTCAACTCATCTTACTTCATGTATTTGGCAATTATATAAATAAAAGCAAGTTCCAATACCCGAATACTGGATACCTGCGCTCTTAGATAGACGAAAAAAATGTGTCTAACCGAAACGCCCAAATATCGGTTTGCACTTTATTACCTATCAATTTTTATGGTGGTCTCTCAAGTCGATATTACAAACCTCTTTTCACTGATCAGCGTCAAAGTGGCAATAAAATCTATGTAAATGGTGACACAGTAAAGTGGGGCAAGATTTTTTGATGGGCTTTATGGCGTTATTTGGAAGAATGGCTTCGGCGAGGGTGATGTCTCCCCTAAATTGGAGATAAAGCTACATTTATTAGTGAACGGCGGCAGCCTGTGGCCCCTTCCCGTTCCCAGCTGTCGTGTGTTGTGGAACAAAACTGGCTACGTTGAAAGAGATTTGTCAGTGGCATGAGATGAGGTTGGCTGAACCCCTCGTCTGAAAGAAACGAGTTTCGTAAGTAAAAAAGTAATTCACGTAAACGAGGTGGTACTATTAATGTTTTAAAATTCCACGGGATTTAATAGGATACAGAAAAATATTGAATTAGAAAAACCAGCGTGATATTTCCAGGTTTTTCATATTAAAATTTGGGTACCTTGCATTTTTTACATGACAGAACGTGTAAAAAAAGTGTTGTTATTCAATTAAGCCAAGTGGTCTTCGTAATAGCCTAGCCCTTTATTATTATAAATTATGATAAGTGAACCTTTCCTGTAATTTAATTCTTTATCTGCATATCAGTTAAGTTTTATAACCTAAAGCCGACATATCGGCGCTAGTGTCAAACCATTAGCAGGTGCTTACTCAAATACCCGTTTTATATTTATTTTTGTACCTGTAACACGTTTATCGTTATGAATAATTTATGTCTTCATAATTCATTGAGAAAAATGTTACAAATTATATATTATAAACTGTCAAGAAATAAATATGAGTAGGTATTCTTAGATGGAGGCTCTGAAATAGGCATTGAAAAACAGAGTCATTGTTTATATATTTTTTACTGCTGAATAATTTATTAAGAAAGGTTTCACAGATTGAGATCGGGACTTCTCGATGGCCAAGGCACAACTTACCTTGTCTATACGTTTGATTAACCCTTCAGTAACGTATAGATTGTAGCATGGAAATATGAGACATAAAGACCCGAGCAAAAAACCCTCATTATATCGATCCCTTTACACCTGCATTTTTAACTGCGTTGTCAAGTATAACCGATTTCCAGGAATTTAAGGAAATACAAATGATTTTATATACATCGCCCATCACATTATCATGTAGTATAACAAAATATGGATCACACTATATGACCTTTCGTCATATCGTAAAACAATTGGACGGTGAATGTGATGCAGAATAAGAACAAGAAATATTTGAATGGGAAATTCAAATATTACGGATCAATTTTACACGTACTTCTCGCCGTGTCACATCGGCATCATTGGCATTCATTTGGATGCCTAAATTGCCTAATATCATCGAACGTTTTGTGGTGAAGCGGGGTCAACAATAATTCTTGAAATAGAAGAATAGAACTACTGGATAGGGCTGGAACCTTTTGATGTAATTATAACACTCGGAGTAGTTTCCACAAACACTTTCACTTCGCTCGACGCGCGTTTCGTCAACCAAGTTGGCATCATCCACGACGAGACGATTAAAAACTGAAAAAAAGTTTTTAATCGTCTGCGGATTTACAATGTCCAAGGTTTACAATTCACTTTTGTTGTAAATGATAAATTTCTCGACTTGACCTTGTGTCAAGAGTGAACATTTTTTTATTGTTTTAACCTAAAGCCCTTCAGGCTACGTCGTTTTATCGCCACTCAGGCCACCCAATTGTTAATTTTAATTTAAGAATAATTGTGAACCTTCAACTGGTCATAAATATTTTTGTAATATATTGTTTTTTAAAAAATCTTTATCTTTTATTTCTCTGGGAAAAGTCCACAACTGCTAATTATTTGCTGATCATTTCTGCGGTCTTCTGTACTATTTAAGTACTCTTGACCTGGCGTCCCAAGTTTTTTATACAAAATTTTAAGTAGGAGTTGATCAAGCCGGTCATTGTCAAGCTGTGATTTTTCTGGTGATATATTTAAAGGTATCTAAGTGCAAGCCTCTAGCAAATCCACTTATCCACGACCTCCGTATTTAACTGAGCAGCCGATAGGCAACAACAAAAAAATTCATTACGTCAAATCTCCTGGATGAGAGGCCCTTTAATTAAGGTAATGTAATTAAAGAGGAGAGCCGCCATCTTGAATTAAAAGTACAAAAAAATTTTTTTTTCGAAATAAGATTTAAAATAAAAATTTGTTTTGAAGTCTAAGGTGTAACGAGTTACAGCGGCGGAAAGATGAAATTTTTTCCCAACAAACAGTAACTTTATTAGAAGTATTATGTTCCTCTACAGTTCATACAATATGTATGTATAGTTTAACAACCGACAACCCTGACCAACACAATGTTTTTCATTGGCGTAGATAGCCATATTTCGCCCAAGTAACAAAAATAAATATGTACAAAACAGCTAAGTAGTCGAGAAAAATAAACTCTAAAACGGAAAAATAAAATAAATATACTTGCGATTGAAATACAATCATATTTATTGTGTAAGTAGGTACCTACCTAATCTACCAAATCGTTAACACTCAACAAAGACAAAGATTATTAACAGACAAGTTTTGACAAAGATCAGAGCTTGTTTGTTAATAGGTACCTACATAACTAAACCGAGACTAAATTCAACACATTTTTAAAAATCATTACAAATGCAATACCTACCACCTTCTCATCGCAAAGCGATTTCCAATACACACACTTTTTACAGCCAATCAAAATTAGAAACTGACCTTGAGGTATTTTACAGTCATTGAAAATTTTCCTTTCTTTTGTGGCTAGGTACGTACGCGGTTATAGTTTTATAAACAGTCTATAGAACTTTTGCCCACTGATGTAAATTATTAATTTGTGATCTAGGATGGTAGGTACCTACATAAAAATAAAGTCAATGGGCAATAGGTACCTACTTATGTAATAAACCAGAGAGCGTTTTCAGTTTTGTAAATCCCAATAAAAAACCTAACTTATATCGTTGCATTTAGTATTTATAACCTAGCGGCCTCAAGCACTGGAATATTTTTTGGATAAAATTATTTGAAAAATGTCTTAAGTGGGGGATGTAATAGGTACCTACCTACCTCAGTACACGTCAGTACCTACTTCGAGCAGCCCATAAATCAACTTTTTTTTTGTTAAAGTCGGCTCTGCTCTAACACCCACTATCCATTTTCGCCGCCGTCAAATAATATATTCCTTAATTTTTTTTAACATGCCTATCCTATCGTAAATAAAGCGAGGTCTGGTGGAAATCTACGTTTTTTCAGGTTTCATACGACTATTGCTAACCGCCATACTCTTTTATTTCAACTCTCGTAGAGATGTATACCTACATAGGTAGGTATATAAATAATATATTAGCAATTCCCACGAACACGCCACTATAAGATATGCAAACCTGATCCTATTCGATCCGAGAGATACGATTCCAATAAGTTCAAAAGAGATATACTGCTCGAGTATTCGTTATTGGAAAGGTCGTGGATCGGCGTTGCCGCTTTTAACTATAAAAATAGATGTTATTTAAAGTAGACGAAAATAAATGTAAAAACGTAACATCTTGGCCTATAATATATTATTGTGCGCACAATTATTTATTATTTAATAACATTCATAAATAATATATACAACTTTAATATAGTATTGTGGAATTTGATATTTTAATTGAGTACTGAGAAAATTGAGAATTACATGTGGCAACTGCGCGGTATCTTATATGGGGTCAGTTAACTATACATACATATTGAATGAACTGTACCTCTGTTATTATTTATTTCGGTGTCACATATAATTACATCCTTTATCTTCATTATTCTAAATTAACTATTACGTAAAAGAAGTAAAAAAGCGTTTATCGCTGTTGTTTTGTAATAGGTTACGTTTATTTTCCATTATGATAAAAGCAGCGTTCTTCAAATCTATTTCCATACGCCTTAACGATGCTTGTTTCGAAAACGTGTAGTAATGTCACAAATTGTAGATATCGTGAACAGTGAATGAATACACTATTTTGATAGGAACTCTTTAAAATACTATATTAAGATAGGAAAATGATAATAACCGTTTACGAGCGCTGGTTTTTAAACTAATGGAAGCATTTAGCAACGGCAACAATTTAGTTAGAGAGTGCTTTAGATTCCTGTAATAATTAATAATCAGAAATAGATTTTCAATAATGCTATAAGTAGGTAAAATAATATTAGAATGTATATGAAATGCTCTTAAATATTTTAATACATTAACAAACTTTCAACTATACGTATAGTTGTTTACGTTTCACCAACTAAATTATGAAAGATGATAGCATTTAATTATGCCATTAATATTCATGTATGTGGCCCCCAATGAATCAATAAAGGAGTCACCACTGGATATGTACCAGACATAGTCCAGACAAACAGAATACTCGCCATACACGTAGGTACCGCTAAATTGGGTTACACGTAACTATCACCTTGAATTGATAGATGACTAGATAGGTGAGTGACTTCTTTTGTTTATTTTAGAATGATGTAGTCAGTGTTATGGTAATTTGGAGCTTTTGCCAGTGGCTGGCGACTGCAAAAATATAGGACAAATCTAAACAGCTGATTTACACACACTATTGTTTATTTGCATAAGTAATAGTATTTGGTATTACGATTATTTTGAATTTCAAAAATGGCGATCAATGCTCTATTACTATAAAAATATTATTAGCAACGTCCCGGTATTTCTTTTAACTTGTCTGTAGACGACCTGATGAAAGTGGTTGTTTTCCAACGATTGAAATAGCACGGAGAGTTTCTCTATTTTGTTTTATGCAACTGTGGGAAAAAAATTGTAGAGTTAAGTTGAAAAGTAATTACTGGATTCTTGGAAAGTTGGGGTGTATATTAGGATGAATTTGGAATTCAAACCGAGGTTTGAATAGGCTTGAGGAATTTTAATATGATTTTTTTCAATATGATTTTTAAAATATAATCATAATTAATTAAAAATAAAATAGACACCTACAAATGTATTTATTCATAAAAAAAACTAGACGCATATTTATGGTCATACTGCCATATTTAATTTATTGTTTGTATAACTGTCAAAAAACTAGACATTTATGCATCTCTATTGATGCGTAAATGTTTACTTTTTCACCGTGAAAAAAACTTACTTTTTTTGGCAGTGAAAAAAAGACTTTTCTTCACTGCAAAAATAATTCACAAAATAAATATAAAATATTACTTTTTGAAGGATTTATTTTTAACAGAGTCAATTATGAATTGATTATTCATCATAAAACAATTTCCTTTATTGGAATAATAATTGGTAGTAAAGTTTGAACAATTACCTCCAACATAAAATCCCGAAGATGTTCCATGTTGCTGCTGAGTTCCATGATGTTCCATGAGTTGATTCCAAAATTTTATCATTTTATCAGCAAATTATTTAGAATTATAAATTAACAATAATTTATAAACTTCATCGGGATTACAAGTTGACCTCGAATGATACTCTAAATAGTTAAACACTGCGCGCGCTCTGCCCTCTATCTCGAAAATAGTTCAAGATATAAAAAAATGTTTAAACAAAAATTGTAGACAATTTAATCCTCTACAATATTTATGAATATGAATAGCATAAAACCCATATGAAACGAACTATTTGCAATAAAAGCGTAATAAAAAAAATAAATTTTTTGACCTTTGACCTTTGAAGACGCGGACACCCTACGATAGGTAGGTTTTGAGACAAGTTTTAGGGTACCAAAATAAAGGTTTATACAAGTTTATAGCCGACTATGTCTCATGCCCAGATTCTTGCCTTTATTTGACTAATGTTCCTAGGGTATAGGTACGCTGGCGGCCAATTGAAATTTGATATTGTAATGTGATCTTTTTATATTTCATTTTGACACTTATTTAAAATGCTGCGGTTAACTGAACCTGAAAAAATGCGAGCTGTTACATTCCTTGAAAATGATTGGTCATTACAGGCAGTTGCAGATGAGCTAAATGTGAGTAAGAGTTGTATATTCAAACTCAAACAAAAATTGAATGCAATAGGAAACGTTCGCTACGTCCAGGGCGGAGGGCGTCGTAAAATAAGCACTGTGGAGCAAGACAACCTCTTCCTAGACCATCTTAGAACGAATCCCTTTGAAACAGCAGCGACGGCCTGTTTCGAAACGGAGTTTCCTGGATCTGTGAGGTCGGCAAGGGGGCGCGGCGGGTAAAGGGTTCAGAGTTACGAAATAATGCGGCAGCAAAGAAGGTATTTTTGGAGCCAAGGCATAAAGAACAACGTCTTAATTTTGCGAACCAGTTTGTCGGTAGGCACAACATAAACGTGCTACCTTGGCCCTCAAAGTTAGGTCGGGCCTAAACCCATGTGAAAATGCCTGGTCGATGACTGTTAAGAATATTTATAATAGACCTGGTAATAGACGTTTCCGCCCAGCAAATGCCGAAGAATTGTGGGGCAATTGAAAATGCTTGGGACAATATCAACGTAGATTACACGAGGACACTTGTTTCATCAATGAGACGTCGATTACAATGTGTAATAGACTCAAATGGCGCCTGGACGAAATATTAATTTTATACAGACCTACTCGCGTTGGAGTTTTGTAGTTTTAAGTTACTTAATTTTTATAATTTAGTTTATTTTGAACATTTTTGGGACGTTCTTTGTTAATTTGGCATTTTTTTGGTAAAATAATAATACACTTTTTAATTTTGATAAGTAATAATTAGACAATTGTAAATGTCATAATGACACATCACATGGACCTCAAATTTTAAAGTCAGTTTTACAAAGATCAAATATAACGAAATCTGATATAAGAGTCGTGAACTTTCAAATGGCCGCCAGAGTACGTAATTTTTAACGGTTTTTCCATTTTCTATATAGTTGGTGCACTAAATCGATGCGAGAGCGACTTTTTTTATTGGCGAGATTAGATAGCTTGGACAAGCCTCATTGACGTCATTTCTACTTAGATGCACTTTGAATATAACTCAGAATATCATTCTAAACCCAGGAAATTAGGTCGGTGTGACTTCGAAGTGTGCGTTCGGAGTTGAAGCGCTGGAACTGTGCCATGAAATGCTTTCTTTTTCCAAGGTTGCTATACACAACCAAGATCTTCCTTCTTACGTAGATTGCGTAATAGTATCGAAATATCCGTGTTAAAATAACATCTTACAAAACTGTGTAGTAGTGACTAAATTGCAGTGTTGAATTATCACAACGGTGTGTGTTAACTAACTAAATAGTATTTATTGTTAATGATAATGCATGTATAGTATCTGCCAGAAATCATATTCGTATAAAAAGATACCGCCAATAAAATAAATATTATAAATATTACATTCGCCAATTTACGATTATTTGACATAGCACGCTTTTTAACAATTTTAAATTTGAAACCCAATTTCTTAAGCCTCCGGTCGTACAGTGCTTTCGGAACAAGGTGTTTGAACCTCTGTCGCCAATATCCTTGGCTATAGATGTGACCTCGATAAGAGGGGGCCGAGCGGTACCATCGCTCTTTACCCCTAATATCTATGTAGGCCGAGACCGCCTCGTAAGGGGTAAGCCGCGCGTTTCACGTGACCCTCCTCACAAATGTGATCAGTGTCACGCGAAGTTACGCAACCTCCCCTGGCTGATGGGCCCCCACCGGCAGAGCCTTGCTTCTGGCGCTCTTGACTTTCTTCGCCGGTGTGTATTACCCCCGGGGGTGTCATGTCGGGTGTTTGAGGAGTCCTTCCTGCCTCTCGTCGGGCTTACTAGAGCCCGGCTGCGCGGCATTCAGTTTGATATGGAAGAACCTCTGTAAGTTTCTTTAAAATTATTTTTATGGTGGGAACTTCATTGTTTTTATATTTTTCGTAAATTAAATTTCTTAAAAGTTTGCTTGTGGCCAAGTCCAAATATCTGGATATTCCTGCATCAGATATCTTTTTTCTTGTTTTGTTTCTTTTCTTTACAATCTGACATAAAGTACTGTAAGGAACCTCTGTCAGCTTTTACACTTTTCTCAGTACTATTTGCTATCTCCAATGTGCAGGGTCTTGTTTTAAGTTGTTATACACATTTAGACAAATTTGTTTTGCTTCGTAGTCCAAGAAAGTTCCTTCCTCCAAATCCTCACCTGAAATCTGATTCGTCAGATTCAACCTGGGGTTCTACTAATTCGATAGCAGGTTCGTTTTCAATATCTGAATCGACATTTTCACAATAATTCTTCTCCAATTGCCTCGAAACAGTAGATTTATTCTCTCACGGTCGAAACGTTGTTTAGTAACATTGAGTCTGGTTAACAGTGAAACAGCGGACAATACGAAGCATGAAGTAATTAATTTAGCGTGTTGTTGCTACTATACTAACACTCCTCAGAAAAACCAAGCCCGACCTTGCCTCGGTTTTTATTTAGAACGAGGCAATAATCCGAACTTTTTGTACGAATATTTCTGTCGGATACTATTTATATTGGCACAGTTTTATATTTTTGTTTAGAGAACTTTTTAGATACATTAAAATATCCCAAAAAAATATTTTTCTGGACATTAAGACCTAATTTTTGGACTCTTGCGAAACAAGAAGTATTGGCAATGACAATAAAGTCAGCAGGTCAGCTTTCCCAAATCCATCTGGCTATGGCATAAACATTTGCCGTTTTTTGCCTTTAATTAATCGTGAAATAAAAAAAATTGCCACTTTATTTTTTTTTATATCGGGTGCCCTGCTAACTTCATATATAAAGTTAGCAGCTCACATATACACTGCGCAACTTATTTAACGCACAACCAAAAAGTTAACTCAAATTTGACGTAATGTATTTTCGACAATTTTTGTTCGTTTTGGTCGATTTTTTTTTCAAATTGTAGGTTTTTCTCTTAGGAATATCACTGTCTTAGTTGTTTTGGTAAAACGAATGATTTTGATTTTATACCAGGTGCTATAAAAATGTTGTTTTTTTCCGAAATTTCAAAACGTCCTGTGGGCTATACAAGGTATTGCAAGTTATTACAATTATAGCCAATTTAAAGCCTCATGTTTTTTCTACATTTTCTTTTTTTATTCATTTGTTTATCTCTGTTACTTCATAAAATATCCAATTTTTGAGTTGACGTGATTTTTATTAAATTTATTAACTTTCTTTTTTGTCAAGTGCTCATTATTTATTACTCATTATACTGATTCAATGCCTCATTTTGCGTTCTGTTTTCCTTGATATCTTATAATTTATTGAGAGATGCAAGGTGTTTTAGAAGAGAAAAAGGTCTTAAAAGGACAAAAACTCAAAAAACATACCTAGAAAAATGGATTGCTTTAATCAATAAAACAACGAATAGCAGGACACAAAACAAAAGTAAATAGAGAATTAGTATCTGGTGTTTGCACCCCTTCCGCGAATTACCTCCCGACATCTTTGGTTCATACTTAAAACCAAAGTTCTGATTAGGTTCTGATCTAGGCCATTCCATAATTCGACTAGGCGTCCTTCCAATTCTTGTAAATTTTGGGGTTGTCGTCCCTCACTTCGTAACCGCCGACCGATAAAATCCCAAACATGTTCAATGGGGTTAAGGTCGGGGCTACGGGCTGGCCAGTCTATGTGATCAATTCCTACTTCTTCAAGATAATTTCTCACGATAAGACTCGTGTGGGGACGCGCATTGTCTTGCATAAGTAAAAAATTGGGTCCTATATAGGGGGCATAAGGCAAAACATGTGCTTCAAGAATGTCTGTGATGTATCTGTCAGAATTGAGATTTCCATTCACAGTTACCAAGTCCGTTCGCCCAGTCAAAGATATTCCGCCCCACACCATGACGGATCCACTTCCATATAAAGTTGTGTGCAAAAAATTGCATTGACTGTATCGCTCATCGGGTCTTCGGTAGACACGATTACGTCTGTCACAATTATACAAACTGAACCTTGACTCATCAGTCCAAAGAATACGTTCCCAATCTGCTTCCATCCAATTAACATGCTCATTGGCAAAATTCAATCTGGCTCTTCGATGATCTACTGTTAATGCGGGTCCTCGAGCAGCAATCCTGGGTCTTAAATTTGCCTCCCTCAGTCGTCGGCGTACAGTTTGAACGCATATGAGTGGACCACCTACGTCTTGAAGTTGTGCTCTTAAATGTGTTGCAGTTATAAATCGTTGTCTTACAGCATTTACTCTTAAAAAGCGATCCTGGATAGCAGAGGTAACACGAGATCTACCTTGACCGGCCCGTCTGGAATGTTCTCCTGTTTCCGCGTACCTTTGAATTGCTCTCGCTATAGTTGTGTGAGACACTCCCAACCTTTACCATGTAATGTAGCTGCCTCAACACATTCATCACGAGTTAAATTTCTGGTTTGGCGTTCCATTATTCACTAATTATTGCTGGACTGTCAACAAAAAACTAATGACACAGTTGTCAGTTTATAACGTGTAATCCTCGATTTCCATAGCTTGCTAGCTGTTTGAGTTGTCCGATATATGTATTTCATGTGAATAAAAGCATATGGTGTTTCAAAACGGTGTATTTCATGAAGTAACAGAGATAAACAAATGAATAAAAAAAGAAAATGTAGAAAAAACATGAGGCTTTAAATTGGCTATAATTGCTATAACTTGCAATACCTTGTATAGCCCACAGGACGTTTTGAAATTTCGGAAAAAAACATAACATTTTTATAGCACCTGGTATAATATCAAAATCATTCGTTTTACCAAAACAACTGAGACAGTGATATTCCTAAGAGAAAAACTTACAATTTGAAAAAAAAAATCGACCAAAACGAACAAAAATTGTCGAAAATACATTACGTCAAATTTGAGTTAACTTTTTGGTTGTGCGTTAAATAAGTTGCGCAGTGTATAAAAAAAATTTATTTAAAAAAAAATGAGTTACCTTAAAATTTGCCGTTTTTTGCCCCTGGCGAATGGTTATAAGGAAAATGTCGGCTTCGTTTTATAAACGGAGAATTTATTTATTCGAGTATCCCGAATATTAATAAACCAAGTCGAACGCCAAAATTGCATGCAGAAAACGAGCAAAAAAACGAAACACTCGGTTGCCCCGTGAGATTCAGTAATTTCGAGGTTTTTTGTTTGTTATTATCCATAAATAATTAACGACGCAATCGCACTCTTCGCAATTAAATCAAACGAGGCGAGCGGCAAAATCTGAGCCAAAAAACGAGTGGAAAAAATTTTTTCACATCCTCAGTTTATTCTGTAAAATGATGGAAAAACCTCCGACGTATATCTGGCCTCTTGTTCTTAGCGCCTAACTTCAGATGAAATGGAATATACGCCATCATCCATATCGGACAAACGACTCTAAAGATAAACACCATCAAACTTATTTTCATACTTATAGCAACATTTTCGGTGATGCGATAATTTTTTTGGGGTGTGTAAAGTGTTAATTTTGGTGTTTTATTATGACTGGTCGTCTAAAAAATATTGTATGCAACACACATTTAATGGCTATTAAGACACATTAATTTTAGTGATGTAGAATTTTTTGCTGGTTTGAGTTTAATGTTGGTTTAATTCTTTCAACCACCACGTAAACTTTCAACCATGAAGTACAATAGGTCCGTTTTTTTTATTTTTGTGGGTCAGAACCATTCATCTCTAACACGACGCTATGCATGGCTCGTGTCATAATTCTCATGCGCGTCTCTTAATATCCATTATTAAATGGTCGTTGCACAATATACCATTACCATAACCTTTATCTGTCACATGCATCTTCAATTTTTTTTTCGTTTCTTCGTGATGCGAATTGAGCAGGAAATCATTTAATACTGCACGTAGTCAAAATCTCCGTTAAATTTACTCACGCCGAACACCAGCTCATCCATGGCAATATAACCCGGAAGGAAATGATGAATAACTAATTCATTCAACTAACAACATGAGTAGTCAATTATATACTTAAACAAGCTACTTATCCTGGACCTGTCTAAGGATAAATTAATGGTATTCGAATTTCTGTTGGATACATTTTTATGCGTTCGACGGTTTAATGTACCTATCATATTACATTGTATTAATCATTAATAATTATAACTACTGAAGACACTTAGAGCCTTTTGCTACATTGAGAATATCCACTAGTGGCAAGTGAAAACTTCATTTCTAAGGAACTATTGTTTAGCAAAAACAGCATATGTCCAAAAATTAAAATAATCAAGAGACTCAAAAAATATCCTAGGTGGTTATAGAGCGGATTTTTTGAAAAGATAATTTTACAAGTTGGTGTAATTAAACAGACAAACATTTTTTTTGTGATAGGAGCTCGTTTTGGCCAGCTTTTTCAAAAAAATACCCAATGGACACACGCGGTTTTTGGAGGAAATAAGAGTATTAATTTTATTTTTTTTAAATTTTACTTAGGTGGCAATATTTCTTTCCCTATTTTCCCGAAGCGTTCTTTACAAAGTGTACTTTTTGAAGATGCATCTTTTGGAGTTTTGTTAGAAGAATAATTGACTTTGAACGTCTACAGTTTTTTGTTGTATCTGTTTAATCGTTTTATTTTTCAATGTAAGAACATTAATCAATTCCATAACCTATATAGACATAAAAAGGATCAGCAGTCACACAGCTGGAAATTTGCATACCTATTTATTTTAAACACCTGCGTAACCAACTGAGAAAATATTAACACACAAAGAGAAGTTAATCGTTATTGAAGTATGAAAGTGTAAAAATACCAATTTAGTAAGTAGAGTTAAATGTCTCTAAAGTACTTAAATGGGAAAATGGGACAAGGTATAATTTTTGACATACTAATGATCTCAGTCAAAAAATTTTTGGCCGATCTATTAGTCCGAGAGCTGTTAGACATTTTGTTAGACAAGTCTGTAAAATCCTTAAAAAGGTTCCAAAATGAACCAGTAGCAATGGGATCATAGCAGATCAATTCCGCTATAAACATTCATCTCCACCAAATCTTTTTTTTTATATCACGGTATATAATTTTATTAAACTATTAGAAACATCGTAAAATAAATTTTTTTTTACGAAATCGTTTTTGTAAAAGAAAATTAAGTAATGTCATGAGTCTGATCCAATGGTAGTTTTTCGGTAACATGAGTCCGGTAGTGCGTTTCCCAACGGAATTATATGTTTTTTTCGGGTGCTGAATACGAGTCTGAAGTTTGCTGTTTCGTAGCAGAACCGGCTCGGGTCGAAAAACGCAAAAAAAAAATCGAAACTGAACTTTTTGTGGAACTTTTGTGAATGTATTGATCCAAATTTAAAATTTCGGTGCTTTCGATGCCTTACAAATTTTATTCTACTAGTTTTTCTCGTAGAGGCTGTTTTCCAATCACATATAAGAGGAGTTTATTGCAGTTTTCTTCACAAAAGTTGGTAAAAATTACCTTTTATTGGCTGATGATGGCGAGCTTATTAATGGTCTAATTTGGAAATTAGGGAAATCTCCATTCAATGCATAAGGCACGCGCGCGCACATACATACATACATACACAAACACTTACATAGACACATAGCATCATATTGCTAATGTAGTATAGTATAAAAACGATGATTACCACGTGAAAATATATGCAAATACCTACATTTTGACGCCAATCAGATGTCAATCGGATGAAAAGGACATGAGATATCTCAATTTGAAAATTAGCTAAAAAATTGTGAATTTCTCGGAAACTATTTAATATTTCTACCTAAAATGGAGGGCAGTTTTGAGGGCATAAAACCTACCTTTAGTCCAAATTTCAGCTAAATCGGTTGAAAACTGCCCGAGTTAGCCGTCACGCAAGTTCCCATGCATTTATGTATACATATATATCTATTGCGGGGAGGGGGGGAGGTCGGATTAACTTGAAATTTGAACTGAAAGTTCCTCAAACATTGACAATAAAAGGGATCTAGTTGGGTTTCTTAATTCCGTAAAAATGTCCAAAATACCCCAAAATGGCGAAAAAAAAGGAGCTGCGGTCAATTTAGGTAGGTACGAAATTTTGTTTTATACACCGAAACAAACATTTTCCGTGGGTTAGCGTTAAATCATAAAAAATTTACCGATAACACTTATTTTTTGATTTCACATTACTCATTGGTGAAGTCGTGGTTAGAAAAGACTTAAAATGGGCATAAATGATAACCCTTTAAATTTTAAATAGAATCATGTTAGAAAATGGTGTCCCCTCGTAGAACAACAGAAATGTTAGGTAGGTAGTTAATATATATAGAGCCTAAATAATAATTGTCTTACAGGGAGGGGGTTGGATCAAAAGCAACTCAAGTTGTAAGCAAAAATCTCATGGTATAATATAAGTAATTTTCCATAATATTTTATATGCAAAGTGTCTAGCTGTATTTGAGAAAATAATGATTTTTACGATCCTGTGCGAAAATATATTTGACACTTACTTACGTCCTTTCTCAGAACATCAGCAGTATATCCAGTGTTGTAGCATTTCGCAGAGCTAGAATGTAATAAATTATAAATAAACTAGTATTACAGCAAGTAAGATTATAATAATATGTTGCACATAAATCTGTCCAACGTATTTCTCGTACTTGTTTCAATTATTTATTTGCTCGTAACTTTCTATTACTCTCTATTACAGCAGGACAACGACATTGTTATAGTAAAATATATTAACTCAAGTAACTAACTGAATGATCGTTACACATAGTGTAACATAAATTATCATCGAAAGAAATTATATGAAAAGTCATGTCTTCTGACAATCAAGCTAATCAAACAATATAATACTTTTCCATCAAAATCAGCATCTACAATGTATATTGGAACCAGTCTGTAAGGCAAATGTTTTCATCATTTTTAAGGGACCGCATCTCGGAAATGTTTTACGATTTTAATGAGGATTTGGATATATTTATTTAGCCAATATATCCACCTGCTGCTAATACTGACAGTACACGAGAACTTCAATTCAATCAAGTTTTTAAAGCAAATATAGATAACGTATCTGTCGGTTACCCAGCAACTAACTTATCAGTATTATCGAGATATGGGGATATTTTCTGTATGCTTATACAAAGCTTAATTAATAAATTAATAATAATTAATAATACCGACGCGATGATTTCTTTGATTCTTGCTGTTTGTGTTTAAAAATATAATAAATATTATTTTACGTAAGATTAATTTCGCTGTACTAATGCCTAAAAGCATGCAAGAGATCCTGCAAACTTACTATCAAAACTCGAATATACAAATTACCGTAATTATCTAAATCATCTAATTGCTACAACGAAATTTAATTACTACAAGAAACAAATCGAATATAATACGGACAGCTCAAAACAATCACGGAAAACAATAAATAGAATACAATCAAGTAAAGAATCGCATGTAATAAAGCAAATAAAAATTAATGACAGTCATATAACAGATGATAAATTTACAATCGCTAATACTTTTCATAATTTTTATACGGAGATTGGGAAAAACTTAGCAGATAAAATAACCAAACCCACTACCCTACCGATTTAGGGAAACAGCAACATTCCAATCGCAAAAATCAAATCTAGACAGTGTTATTAAAGCTAATTTTATAATTAAAATAGCGAAAACATCGAAGCCATTTTCTGAAGGACAGTTTGTTAAAGAGTGTCTAGTAGATATTGCAGAACTTTTGTGCCCGGACAAGAAGAAAGCCTTTGACGACCATGTGAATGATGACTAGTGATATCAAAAAAATATTGACCGATAGATTGGCTGATTTTCAAGCATTTTCGATTGCTGTGTATGAGAGTACAGATTTATCTGGCACAGACCAGTTACTAAGCAAAGGTTGCCCATACCTGCTATAGAGTATAATATGATCCAGTGTCTAGAATTGGAAGAAATACTTTCTCTATTAAATTTTCGCCTCATCTTTCATCCTTTTTTTTTCTTTTGAATGGACCCAAAACGGATTCTGTCCCATGTTCCTTGATCCGGTTCTGTTATGATAGCTTTTCTACACAAAAGTCATTTATCTAATAGATATATCAGCATCTGTGGCATCCTAAATGCCACCAATAATGACACCAATCTGCAACCTTTGGATGCAATCCGTAGCCTGTTTTAATTTATATACCTTATTCAGCAATCCTCGTGAATGTTATCGAGCTGAATGAATGTTTCATTTATTTGAATAATTATAGTATTAATTCTTTGCTCTGCTTTGAAGGGAAATATACACACCTCCGAATACGTGTGGCTATCCGAGATATACGTTGAAGCAGTTTAGGGAAATATTTTCCATGTTCACCCCAAACCTATATAGGGTGTCTGGACTGTACTAAGCTTGGGAATGTACCAACGGCAAGCCTACCGATCAATACTCTTCCGTGGTAGTATTATGCGATAGACGCGGAAGTTCTTCCTCAGCTCCCCAACGAAATATCCACAAAAACTTTCTGCACTTGCTGATATAATTTCTCCGCCCTAGAAAGCGGCTCTAATTTTTTTTATTAACACTATTACATAATCTGGATATTTACAGATTGAACTTTCTTGTATAAACATTATAATTTTAATTTATGAGACTTAAAATAAAATGCTTTATAAATTGGGTTCCCATTAAGGCAAGGGCTGGAATTAAAACTTAACGATTATTATACAAAAATGGGTCAAATACTTCGTGACCTAAAGAACGCTCGGAGTAAAATTATCTCTTTAATTAAGTTACCCATATTAAATGGGTGAGTATTCCTAGTCATCATATAGGTACATTTGAGAACATAGATAAACCGAGAAGCCTGATTTTATATTGTGTTTGGATATTTAGTGAAGCTTAACTTGAAATTGTCGACCTAGATTTCCTATGAGTTTTGTCCGCCATCTTGAAAAAAAAAGGTGTAAATTTTATTTTTTTACGACCTCCATTTTGGCCTAAAAACACCGCCACGCGTTCCTGCCCAACCATTCGACGTTTCCTCGCCATTTCACTTTTCTACAAAATCCCCATTGTCGTAACTTATCTTGAACTGTGAAACATTTCAGGGTGCTGTATGAATTGCAAAAGAAATAGATCATTTTTGGAGGGTAATACGTCGATACGATAAGTTAGTCTATTTATTTTTTTTAAGAAATAGGCATTAATTTTCATGAACTATTACTGAAAATTATTATGAATTATGAACTGCTTCCTATAGGGGAAATATTCTATCTTGTACTATATTGTTCTTGTACCTCAAACCATGTTTATGAAGACATATATTTTCTTTTTTATATTAGGAAGCAATATTTATATATTATAACAAATTCAAACAGGTTTAAAAAATTATTGATTATTATTATACTGGACAATATATTTTTTTTAAATCTGTTTATAAAAAACCAAAGATCCAAGAAACGCCAGAACCTTCATAGACGTCGCGTCGTTCCTCAGGGGTCCACTACAGAAATGCGTTGTCAGGAAATGTTTCAAAAATAATTTAAAATTAGTATGTACTCGTACAATTGAGATTGCACGACATCAATTTTTATAAATATTTCATTGATATCATGCACCCCACTCTTTTTTACAATAAAATAATTTTTTGCCAATCATTTTAATTTTATTTTAAACTTAGTAAAAAGCATTTAATTATATTGAGTTAAACATTATTATTCACTTGTTAGTTAGTTAGTTAGTTTAATGTTGATTAGTTTTACTTTGTGCCATGAAAAAGATTTAATTTTTGTGCTGTGTGGTCCGAGATTTAATGAATGTATAACATTCAGTTAATTCTATATTGTGGCGAATGCTGAGGCAATTTAATATCCTGATTTTGTGATGATCCTGGTGAGGCCATTAGGACGTGAAGCGCGTTTTTTTAGTTTTTAGACTATATTTTTTTTACTAAAATAACGTTGATTTGTTTCATTTTCTGCTATGGAAAAGCTTAATTATTGTGCTATGTGGTCGTCCGAGCTTTAATGAATGTATAACTTTCAGATCATTCTATATTGTGGCGAATGCGCCAATGTGAGAAATTATTTTAATACCCTGGTTTTTGATGATTCTGCTGAGGACAGTAGGACCTAAAGCGTGTTTTTTAAAAAAAATTTAAATCATAATTTTTTAACTAAAAAAATGTTGCTGTGTTTTACTTTCTGCCATGAAAAAGATTTAATTTTTGTGCTGTGTGGTCCGAGATTTAATGAAGGTATAACTTTCAGTTAATTATATATTGTGGCGAATGCGCCAATGTGAGACAATTAAATATTCTGGTTTTTGATGATCCCGGCGAGGACATTAGGGCATGAAGCGTGTTTTTTTTAGTTTTTAGACTTTAATTTTTGCATTAAAGAAATATTGGTTAGTTTTACTTTCTGCTATGAAAAACTGTGCGGTGCGGTCCGAGCTTTAATGAATGTATAACTTTCAGGTAATTCTATATTGTGGCGACTGCGCCAATGTGAGATTTTTTTTTTAAATATCCTGGTTTAAGTGATCCTGATGAGAGCAGTAGGACCTAAAACGTGTTTTTTTCAATTTTTTAAACTATAATTTTTTCACTAAAAAAATATTTTATTTTCTGCTATGAATGAGATTAATTTTTGTGCTGTGTGTGTTCCGAGATTTAATGAATGTATAACTTTCAGTTAATTCTATATTGTGGCGAATGCGCCAATGTGAGACAATTTAATGTATTGGTCTTTGATGATCCTGGTGAGAACATTAGGACATGAAGCGTGTTTTTTAGTTTTAAGACTTTTGTACTAAAAGAATGCCGGTTAGTTTTACTTTCTGCTATGAAAAAGCTTAATTATTGTGCGGTGTGGTCCGAGCTTTGATGAATGTATAACTTTCAGGTAATTCTATATTGTGGCGATTGCGCCAATGTGAGAATGTTTTCAATATCCCGGTTTTTGATGATCCTGGTGAGGACAGTAGGACCCAAAGCGTGTTTTTTATTTTTTCACTAAAAAAATGTTGTTTTATTTTCTGCTATGAAAGAGATAAATTTTTGTGCTGTGTGTTCCGACATTTAATGAATGTATAACTTTCAGTTAATTCGCCAACGTGAGACATTTTTTTTTAAATCCTGCTTTTTGATGATACTGGTGGGCACATTAGGACAAAGTTGTCAAATTATTGTATTGTCATCCGTGCTTGATAAGTCTGCAAAGTTTCAGTTTTATCTGGTGTTTTGAAGTGAGTGAAAATCTCGTTCAAAGATTCCGTTACATACATACATACATACATACATACATACATACAGGTGCAGCTAATAAAAACGTCTTAAAACGTTATATCTGAGGATATGACATCATTTGTTTATTAGTGATGCCAATTTGTGTAGGCGTATCAAGTGCGTTACATTAAAAATAAGTCATAAAAACACGTCTATTAAAATATTTTTGTATAATTGACACATAAATTGAATATTATACATTTATAATAAAAAGTAAAAAGGCAATTTATGACTGTTTTTATGCTGTCAGGTACGTCAAAATAATCGTTCCTGGCAAATGATGTCTACCAACAAACGACCTGGCATGAATCCTGCATGCAGATGTTTTCCCAAAGCTTTTATTGTATCTACCACCAAAGTTTACGGAATTCATGTATTCTGTAAACTTTGCTACCACACATTTTAATTTAATTAGCCACAAGGTTTAGCACATTCTAAAGTTGCCACAAAAGTATGCAGTTTTATGATAATTACTGATTACGTGGTCGGAGTTATAGACCAGGAACAGAAATCCAAACTCGAGCCGCGAGAAGCATTTCGTATAACAATTTGGCAACCGGTGCTTTTAGGGGTTTTCTCTGAAGCCTAAAATGCCTGTTGTCAGATCGAAAAAAAAACTAGAAGCCCCCATTCAAGATAACGACAATATTTTTGAAATATTGCTAATATGAACTTTAAACGCGCTACTTAAAAACTTTACAACTTTAAAAACACTTTTGCTCAGAAACGTTCCAAATGTATTAATCATTTTTTTAAATAATTGTTAGCCATTTATGGATGGAATTCAACGCTAAATAGTCGGTTAATCTTTTAATTGGTTTGGTTGGATTAACAGAATCATCCCAAATTCTTTAATATAAATAAATGGTGCACCTATAAAATTACTTATGAATCTCGGGATCACGTTTTTAGAGGATTTGAATTTATAATGAGCTTGTATTTTCTTTACTATATACACTATAGCTGTCCTTAATCGCAATTATAGAATTATTTTTTTTCCAGGTTAGTAGCCAAGTTGGGTCTACAGCTTTATGGAAATCAATAAAATCATGATTTCGGTAAGTATAAAATAAAAACATACCTATGGCCAGAAACTAGAGAACATTTTAAACAGAACTAAAAAGACAACTGAAACTTCAGTCCTTCGTTCCAGATGCTCTTATAGCTATTAGCCCCTATTAATTGTATTCATTCATTTGTTCCATACTCCTTTTTATCTACCCAACATTATAGTCACGGCAAATAAGCAATTAAAATGGCAATAAGGAGAAATAAGTTTTAAAAATTTGGTTAGACTCTTAATAGACATCCAAATGCAAATCAAAAGAGTTCCCGCCTCTCAGGAGGGTGCTTCATCCCCTTTTGCTTCAGAAACCGCCATCTAAAGGTCACATTAGAGGGCGGTTAATCCTAGTTTTTTTAAATTTTTCTCAAAAATTGTTACTCTGACGAGGAAAATGAATAGGACCTAAAATATTCGGTATAAAGTTGTATTTATTGCATTTTTATGTATTTTCAGATATATGTCACTTTACTCGTTTTTGCCTAACTTTCAGCGAGATCACATTAGAGGGTGGTTTCTGAAGCAAAAGGGGATGAACCTCCTGAGTGTCGGGAACTCTTTTGATTTGCATTTGGATGTCTATTAAGAGTCAGCAACCAAATTTTTAAAACTATAAATTATTTCTCCTTATTGCCATTTTAATTGCTAATTTGCTGTGACTATAATGTTGGGTAGACAAAAAGGAGTATGGAACAAATGAATGAATACAAATAATAGTGGCTTTTGATCTGTATTCACATGTCTGTAAGGAGTTCGCACTCAATTTTAAGAACTTTATAAATTATTTCACCTAAAATACCTAATTGGCTGCGACGTATTAATCGAATGAAAAATTTTCTGGTCACTATTATCGTTGGCTGAAGAAACTAGAAAGGATCTGTGACTGTATTATGCTATGGGTGATGAGTGCTCTGGTGTATTCACTGTAAACGTGTAAATAAAGTTTACACCTACAGCGAGAAGTTTCTTATTTTTTTCTCACAGCTATGTAGAATGGGTCATCTGATGACCTATATTTTCCAGAGCTCATGTGTTATGACTAGGTATTTCAACCTGTGAGATTTTGAGCAAACTTTATCGTGAGCTTTCTCAATCAAATTCTTGGCCTCAGAATAAAATTTCGAGTACTGTAGCAAAATTCGGAACAGGGTATTACGTTATACATAGAACACAAGATTAGACTACGTAGATTTCGTAATAAAATTGTTTAAAAATCCTGATTGTAAGTGTAAGTTTTTATTTGAAGGTTTAATTACTAAAAAAATAGGCGGAATAGCTGGCGATGCGACGGCGACGCACCCGTCCCCAACGAGTACATTAGGTCTTACATGTGTGCTCGACTGCGGGCATGTGGCATCCAAAAATAAAGATTCTTAGCGTATATCAGGCGCACAGTTCCCTTGCCGAGGATGCTCTAGTGTGAGTCTCAGGAAATTATACCGCAGCTGTCGAGATACAGCGCTAATTTATTGCTCCTGAATTTGAGATTTCCGCGTAGATATATACAGCGTGTTGGAATTTGCTGCCAAATATCCATTTTGGGTATGACTTTTTCTTTATTTTTTAAATTTATTTATAAAATAAAACAAGATAAAACAAAAATATAAAATTATGTACTTCTAATATCTAATAAAAAATGTTTTATGGTGCTCATTTTTTTGTATCTTCCGGGTTTTGTGTTTTGTGTCGAGACAACGACGCCATTGAAATTTTGTTGACTTCCCCATTAAAATAATAGTATACGCCCATGTTCCGGGCGGGTGAAATGCACCCATAGGTCGTGAGTGTGCTTATGGCGAGTGGATTGCCCCCCTGGGGGTATATTTATGTATAATTTGGTCGCAGATATTTTTTAGATGACAGTGTTTTAAAGAACGTGTTAGTTGTATCGGGGAGGTTCTTTCGATGCTTTGATTTATTTTTCAACTTTAAAAAAAAAACGAAACATTTCTAATAATAATTATTAGAAATATAAATATTATATTAAATTGTGTATAGCTTGGATTGGTCGTTTTTCGATAAAAACTTATAATATCGATTAAATATCGTTCTTTATAATATCGATTAAATAAGAAATGCGTCATAAAACAACGAAATTAAAAACATCAACGTAATTCTTTTTCATCAATGGCATTAATAGTAGGCGAGAGGCCAGTGACATTTTCAGTGATTATTTAGTTAAATCCTATTTTTTGGGAGAATGTTGTGGAGGACCTAACTAAGTGTCATCTGGGAGGATTAGCCCTGATAGCTGTTCCAAGGGGTGGCTGGTCCAAGGTCCTGGGCAACATTCTCTCAAAAAATAGGCCCTCACTGAATCATCACTGAAAAATCCGCCACAGTTTTTGTGTGCCTAATTAAATATATGGAAAATTTAATACTATATTTTCCACTCTACATCCTCAGTCAGAACCTATAAGGCAGTCAATATTATCGCAATCAATGCTAATAATCATATCACACGCTCAATTAATCAAATCCAGGAAGCAAACCGATTTCAAATTTCAACACATAATGGTAGCAATAGTTAGAAATTGTGGCAGTCCCACGACCACAAACATTCCATTCTACAGAATTTCGCTATATGATTCCCGCATAACAATACGGACAAGGCCGTCCATTGGGAATTGCGGCGATACAGATCAATTTTCTAAGTATTTGTACGTTTATGTAGTACATTTATTATCTTTCGGAGCCTTTAAATGCTGGTTAGGGTTAGTATGTTTCCATGCGTCATTCGTAAGCTATCGGAATTAGAAAACTGAATGAAATTACCTTCTATTTACGATCATTCATATATTTTTGCATTATTCGTTTCACGGGAGTTTGGTGGTCAAGATGGAAGTAAATGTTAGTACCTTAAAACAAATGAAACATATAACAGTGATAATAGTAATAATATAGATGATAATTAAGGTTTATCACCTTTATTTTTTCAATCTGCTCTCTGAAAATATGTTATTAGGTCTTCTCAATCTGAAATTATGTCAATGAAAACAGTTATTAGGAAACATCTGGTGACTGTGTGCCTAAAGCGTGCCAGACAGCTTGTCTTGTATCGATTACCCACAAGCAGTCACACTCTCTTCTTCAGCTTCTCGCACAATGTGTTTCAGGTCTGCCTAAATATTTAGACTCCTTCAGTCCTTTAACGCTACAAGTCGCCTAGGGCGTTTGAGAGTTCCTCTAAGTCCAGAAGAGTTCTTAAAATTACGTCATTGTTATTTAATATTTGAACCATTTGGTCGGGCTGATTTAAATCAACTGTTTTTTTAAATATAAATCATGATATTTTACTTATAATTTTACTTGAGTACTTTTCTTCAAACCAACCTATTTATTATTGATGGCACGGTGGCAAAGTCTCTTATCTGAGTTACTGAGATTTATTGCTCTGTTCTCGTTTTACCACTTATCGGGGACCGCACGACCGCAGCAGATGTGTTGAGCGATCCCAGGTCTCAGGTAGGCTGCCACAGTCCGCCCAAGCCGGCCTAAGGTCAGCCATCCAAGTGCTAGCCGTCGGCGTCCACCTTGCTTAACTCGGAAGATCCAAATCTTACCGGCCAAGTCTTGCTGCTCGGTTCCCTTGTAAGAATATTAATTTGGACGCCTTTCTGTTCCTAGCTGGTTCCTTAATTTCGATTGCACACGAGCAAACGTGGTAGAAATACAGGCAATCGCACTTAAAAACTGTTTTAATGTTTTAAGTTTTTAAGTTGTAATTACAGGTACATCTTTCTCTGCTTTCCACCAACCAATGCCGGAGACAATTGATGTTATTTTTTCTTTAATGGCTACAACTGGGCATTAAATTTTATGGTTAAAAGTAGCAGTCCAGTATGTCCAAAATCTCTCTCGTGATCTGTTAAACTCTCGTGATTTTTTAGATGGGTCCCACTGGTGGCGATGAAATGATATAGCGGTAAATCCTGCTCATATCTATATTGAAAAATGTGTATATTTTGAAGGGGTAACTCTAGTTAACTCTATCTTCTTCAAAGGTTACTTATCTTCCATTGTTCTACTGCATCAGAAAGAGTGGCTTTTATTCCACAAATTATCTAACGCAACAGGCACAGGTTTCAAAATATTGAAGTATAGTAATAATTCAAGCTACTCGTTTAATGCCTATATTTGCAACCTTATTGCAGATATTGTTATCAATTTCTTTTCGGGTTTCTTCACATATTTTGTTAGGGGCATATCCGACTGAAAAGCATTTAATTCCACGCAATCCAGTGGCGTACGATAAAAAAGTTCTATTAAGCAGAACAGCCTGAGTACCCGAAAAAAGTAACATCTACTGTAGTCTTTTCGACAGGAACAATACAATATGTTGATACTATACAGGTTAAGATATGTGTAAAATATTAAGTGAATATATCGTTCCGTACAGAAAATATTACATATTAATGTCAAAAAATGACACTTTAACACCCTGTATCTTCCTTAGGAAGCTAGATCGACCATAGACTTATACTTTGCACGAATTTGCAAAATCTCTTTACAAGTTTTTAAAGTGTGCATCTTGGTTTTGGTGGCAGAATACACAAATTCTGTTCATTTTGAAAATGCCAATGTCAAAATCATTCTAAAATGTCTTTCATCTATTCGGACTGACTGACCAGCTCTGTTCTAACATTAGCTTGACTGACCAGAGTATGTTTGTGTACACAATTGATGTAACCGACTACCGACAAACCAGCTTTAGTAAATTCAATGCTTTAAAATTTTTTCGGCTCTGGCTCTCCGTCTATTGTAAATGTGTGAGTTTGTATGTATATCGATCTAAATGGACGTCGGTGAGCGAACGGCCATGTAATATAGATTAAATAGGTAGATAAGAGTGAGTATTCAATACAATATCGGCTGAATCGCTTCCTAGGAAATAAAATTAATGCAGCCAACTGAAGAGGTAAAAAATATTAAATCATGTACTTCTCCTGCGTTTAGTATAGTACAATCTTGTTTGCTCTATAGAATTTATACTCTTTCAAGTATAAAATTAAATTTATTCTGGGAATATCGATCAGCCTGTGATGTCTATATAAGCTTAGATTAATTTTCTGGAAAGTGGTCATATTTATTATCGTCCATGAACATGAACCGAGGGAAAAAGCGAAGGTGTGGTCATACGGAAGTACGCGTTTAGCACCCTCGGACTGAAGTTCTAATTTCAGAGTGACTTGCTGTAATCTCACGCTATAATCGCTGTACACATTTCTTTTGCTAAATATATGCCTAGGAGTTGTAAAATTAAAAAAGGGTTACGTCGTGACCTCGTGAGTCCGGCCAATTAAAAGGGGATTGCTGTTAATTGCTTTTGATGTAACCGCTTATGCACATGTAATTTTATTGCTTTAACATGGACTTGAGTTATATATTATACGGGTATTACACAAACACTTATAAACGCAACGTTTCAATGTTTCAATGCAATTTTCTATTACTTATCGCAAGCGGCCGTGTACCGCGTTTGTTAATCTGTCAGTTCAGTTAATTCTTCA
This sequence comes from Tetropium fuscum, assembly GCA_964058915.1. NCBI lineage: Eukaryota > Metazoa > Arthropoda > Insecta > Coleoptera > Cerambycidae > Tetropium > Tetropium fuscum. Next base: position 173,080 of record CAXKVY010018649.1, read on the forward strand.
GAAAATTTTTTTTGGGTTAAAAATTAACCGAAATATAGCCACTCGAAAATACCTCTTTTTTTAATTTTTATCCCTCTTATGAATATATTGTTACGTATTATCAAACAATATCTGTATAAGAGGGATAAAATTGCTATGTTCGAGTGGTCATATGTCGGTCAATTTTAACCTCAAAAAATTTTACCCAACATTTAAAAGGAAATGTTGTTTACTTTTTTTCCTATAAAGCAATATATATATATATATATATATATATATATATATATATATATATATATATATATATATATATATATATATCTACCTATCTCTGACCCAAAAGAAGTTATAGACAAAAAAGAAAAACTCAAAAAATTCAAAAAAGAATTTTTTGTTGTTTGAATGTTTGAATTTTTTAAATATGCCATTTCAAATTCAATTCTCTACAAAAAGTTTCATATAAAGTATGTCAAAATCGTGCCTTATTTGCGAGATATATTGAACTGAAAAGAGTGCATTTTCACCCATATCTCCAATTTCCACCCTCTAATTGAATAGCACTCCACGGTTTACTTACCTACTTTTATGTTTTAAACAGTTTTTTAATAGTTATTTAACGAACTAGTGTATTAATGACAGCGATTATTAATCGAGATATTTTAACGCGCGAGCGTAGCCAACGCGTTATTTGTTGAGATTATTAATCGCGTTTTAATATACGAGTTAGTTACAAAATTTTTCCGTCGACTGTACTTTGAATAAAGTGGAGAAAATATTATTTTAAATTTTTATTTAAGAAAACTAAGTACAAATTCAATTATTCATTAATTATTATAAAGTATTTCAAATCTGATTTGGGTTTGTATAGATAAATGATCAGTTTTATGATAAGTATTTTGCATATAAATTTACGTTTATGTCGTTATTTTGGATTATTGTTTCGGCGCTGGTAGAACTAGTATGAGGAGTTTTTATGAGTGTCACAGATTTTTTTAGCTATGACAATTTTTTTGTGTAGTGAATTTTCAATATATCCTTCTGCAAGAGCAGTGGATTTCCAACCACCCTGTCGTTTAATGGCTGAAAAGTCTCCACCATTGTCAGAAAGTATGGAGACAGAAGAAGGTGTTTTACAAAATTATATTTCAAATATTAAGCGTGACATTACTGACAGTGACAGATTAATGACACGGCATCTTGATTTGGAAATTTAAATTTATGCATATGTTTCACTAAAATCATGCATTAATAGGGGTTTAATTAATAAGGTTAATTTATTAATAGGGGTAATTAATAAACGATTTGTATACATTAATTAACCTCGTTAATACACGGTCGACGGAAAAACTATTTAAATAATGTTTTTTTTTTGATAATGTGTTTTACACAGTTTTAAACAAAAAAAAGCATATTTTGTTTCTTTAAAAAAAAAACATGTTCTTTATCAACCCTGTTATTAAATGCCCGGTATTTAAGACCTGAAAGATTTCCTGTTTTTAGTAATATATGGAATTTGAGGGCTGTTTTAAAGTCTCTAAAGATCCAGCATTCAAAATAATGAACCATTAAAAAACTACACTTCTGATACTTGATTTTTTATTTTTTTTTTCGTGCTTTTATTGGAAGTTTTCAAAATTGTCAACGAAACATGTCGCGTGTTAATATTAATAAATTTTGTTTGGAAGAACATTTGCATAATATTCATCTCGAGATAGGGTGCGAAAATATGTAGCAAAACTATATTAACAGAAAACTCAAAAAACAGCTCGTACATAAATAATTGTCTGTATATAAACTGGCCACCTAAATAACTGAGGACGTGCCAAGTAGTATGGTTTTCTTGAATGAAAATAGTGATAATGCAATTTAAAATCTAAAACGTAGATTGGTCAGAAGTGTTAAAAAATAACTACCTGCATTTAACGATAAATAATTAAATAGATAAATCTGTGCGATACACCGTCGCGTCGTTTGTCAACTCGAAGAGTTCAGCCCGAAGGCATAATATTCATGTAATTGATATTGTTAATCATCTGTGCGAGTGTTACATGTTGTCATTATGTGATTTAAAATAGAACACGCGCTTAAAGGGACCTCATGTGTGCGGTACTTTTTGTTAAGTTTTGTTTCTACTGTTTGAGTGGGGTGCTTTTATAAATATAGAGAATTTTAATTGTGGCACTTCCATACAGTAGTACACTGTGTTGTTATCTCTATTTGTGATATTCTTGTGGTAATTTATGTGATATTTTTGAATGTTGAATTATTGGAGTCGCGACTTGGAGGAGTTTTATATACGATGAAGCGAAAAATGTAAGTCTATAATGTTTGTCCTTAGTAGTATTTTGAAACTTCAACAGAATAGCATACAGAGTGTAACCGAAGTCAAACACATTGTGACACGTTCGAAATGAATATGATTATATTCCTGCTTTTAAGTAATCGAGTTGCTAGGAATAAAATGAATTTATTTGACCAAGAGTATGGGTGTGATGAAGTTTGGTTTTGGTAGAGCATGTTTATAGGATAATTCATATATATTTGAAGTAAACTTCAAAGGCCATATAATTTTGCAATTGTCATTTGTTATTTTCAATTACATCGCCTAAATAAATAAATCTCAGTTGTTGACGGCGCCGGCGCTGTTGGTAGTTTTATTAGCCATTGTTCAACGGCGACATCTATTAGAGAACTGATTTATTTATTCTCGTAGTATAGGAAACTGTATATATTTGATGTACTTATCTAAAGTTACAAGAGCAATGTCTGCAGACTTAAGATTTGACACATTTAATGCTAATTAAAAGCTCACGAAATTTAATGCTTACATTTTTTTTTCTTTTTTTGATGTTCTGCTAACTTAATACCTAATAAGTTGGCAGAGCAAAGTCAACAGAACAAAAAAATTAATGCTGTGTTACGAAATTAAATACTTTCATAGATACCTTCCAACTTTTTCGAAAAAACGATGTTCTGTTAACTGGTAACCTTATAAATTCTAAGGACCTAAGGCTACTTAAAGGCTAATTAAATGCTTATTGCGAAATTTAATGCCCCTATATTTTTTTGGAAAAATGATGTTCTGTTAACTTCAGAATAAGTTTAGCAGAGCAAGCTCAGCAGGACAAAAAATGCGCATATATATATATATATATATATATATATATATATATATATATATATATATATATATATATATATATATATATATATATATATATATATATATATATATATATAAAGAATTTAAGGCTAATTAAATGGTTATTGCGAAATTTAATGCCCCTGTATTTTTTGAAAAAAATGATGTTCTGTTAACTTCAGAATAAATTTAGCAGAACAAATATTGCTCGTATATGTAGAATTTAAGGCTAATTAAATACTTATTGCGAAATTTAATGCCCCTATATTTTTTTGGAAAAATGATGTTCTGTTAACTTCAGAATAAATTTAGCAGAACAAAAGATGCTCGTATATGTAGAATTTAAGGCTAATTAAATACTTATTGCGAAATTTAATGCCCCTATATTTTTTTGGAAAAATGATGTTCTGTTAACCTCAGAATAAGTTTAGCAGAGCAAGCTCAGCAGGACAAAAAATGCGCATATATATATATAAAGAATTTAAGGCTAATTAAATGGTTATTGCGAATTTTAATGCCCCTGTATTTTTTGAAAAAATGATGTTCTGTTAACTTCAGAATAAATTTAGCAGGACAAATATTGCTCGTATATGTAGAATTTAAGGCTAATTAAATACTTATTGCGAAATTTAATGCCCCTATATTTTTTTGGAAAAATGATGTTCTGTTAACTTCAGAATAAATTTAGCAGAACAAAAGATGCTCGTATATGTAGAATTTAAGGCTACTTAAAGGCTAACTAAATGCTTATTGCGAAATTTAATGCCCCTATATTTTTTGAAAAAGTGATGTTCTGTTAACTTCATAATAAATTTAGCAGAGCAAACTCAGCAGAACAAAAGATGCTCGTATATGTAGAATTTAAGGCTACTTAAAGGCTAACTAATGCTTATTGCGAAATTTAATGCCCCTATATTTTTTGAAAGTGATGTTCTGTTAACTTCAGAATAAATTTAGCAGAGCAAACTCAGCAGGACAAAAAAATGCTCGTATATGTAGAATTTAAGGCTACTTAAAGGCTAACTAAATGCTTATTGCGAAATTTAATGCCCCTATATTTTTTGAAAAAATGATGTCCTGTTAACTTCAGAATAAATTTAGCAGAACAAGCTCAGCAGGACAAAAAATGCTCGTATATGTAGAATTTAAGGCTACTTAAAGGCTAATTAAATGCTTATTGCGAAATTAAAGCCCCTATATTTTTTGAAAAAATGATATCCAGTTAACTTCAGAATAAATTTAGCAGAACAAGCTCAGCAGGACAAAAAATGCTCGTATATGTAGAATTTAAGGCTACTTAATGGCTAACTAAATGCTTATGGCGAAATTTAATGCCCCTATATTTTTTGTACAAATGATGTTCTGTTAACTTCAGAATAAATTTAGCAGAGCTAACCCAGCAGGGCAAAAAATTCTCGTATATGTAGAATTTAAGGCTACTTAAAGGCTAACTAAATGCTTATTGCGAAATTTAATGCCCCTATATTTTTTTAACAAATGGTGTTCTGTTAAGTTCAGAATAAATTTAGCAGAGCAAACTCAGCAGGACAAAAAATGCTCGTACATGTAGAATTTAAGGCTACTTAAAGGCTAACTAAATGCTTATTGCGAAATTTAATGCCCCTATATTTTAAAAAAAAAAATGTTCTGTTAACTTCAGAATAAATTTAGCAGAGCAAACTAGCAGAACAAAAAATGCTTTTATATGTAGAATTTAAGGCTACTTAAAGGCTAATTAAATGCCCTAATCCAAAATTAAATACTCCCATACTTTAACGACGTTCTGTTAACTTCTTAAAGCATCTTATAAAAATTAATTTAGCATTTAATCACTGTAAGTAACTACCGTTCCCAATTTTAAATTAAATTAATATCAGTTTTTTTTAAACTATGGAACTATTTAATTTCGCGATAGGACATTTAATTAGCCTTTAAGTAGATAATTTTTTGTGCTGCTGACTGCTCTGCTAACTTTACACTGCACTAGTTAATACCTGTGAACTGTTATTAGTGAACACCCTGTATGTAATGTCCGTCGAATGGACATTAACTTTACCTCTAACGTTAATTGTAAAGTTTAAATATAAAGCTAAGGGTTCATCGTAATATATTCCTGCGTGTATGCATATCGAACCACGTATTCTATCCTCTGCTGGTAATAATTAAATAGACAGACTAATTAAAATCTGCATATAATTCCAGCACCACCCATATTTGCCCACACTTGCTCTTCGAGATCTATTGCCGCGGATCATTATAAACCTATCAAAAATGTGTAAGATTAGCAGACCGATAAATCCGGAATAATTATCGGAAAACCAGATTAATTATGCATGCAGATCACGCTTCGCTTATTAAACATTGCAAAAATCTCAAGTTCTAGCCGTCGAGACTGATGCAGGATCCCACGCGCTATATTCTCAATTATTATTAGCAATAAGGCAGTAAAACCACTCGTATTTTTTTTTAGTTTACTGATGCCGCATTGCCGTAACAACTAGAGGAACACTGGCGACGATAGCCCGACACAAAATAAACGCGTCATGATAACTAATAATAATAATTGAGGAAATTAATAAAGTTCACTACGACGCCGTTATCTGGTCTGAAGTTATTTATTAGACTAAGAACTCGACTGCAGGTTCTGTGAAAATCATCTAAACCGATTAAAAAAACATGAATTCATGTTTTCCTATAAGTTCATTCGCATCAATTTAGAACACCCTGCATATCTCCTTGATAAACTTCAAAATTTATTGTCTCTGTTTTTCCCATAATTTATACTGCCAGTGAAACCATCACCGAGGCGCAAACATTTTTCATCCAATAAATAAATACCTACTTCCATTCCATTTCATCAATTCAGTCCATCCAATAAATAAATACCTACTCGTCTTACATTAATTATTAATTTATAAGTTCGATAAGATTAACTTATATAGTAATGGAATATAGTAATGGAATCGTGTTTTTGAACACCCATTTCCATAATAAAGTACAGGAAAGTTAATTTTTTTACAACTTCATGCTTCTTACAGTTACATTTGATCAAGTCCTCGCAAGCGTTACTTACTTGTGGGATTGATATCCACTTTGGGCTAAGTTTGCTCTCGGGAGATTTCAGCCAAAATCAGAGGGATCTGGAGCATGAATCAGTGGCATATGCTGGCTTGATACAGACCCCCTTTTGCGTTGTAGCATTAGGGCATCTTTCCCGGGAGGTGGGGTTTCTGGGTTATTATTCCGGTGACAAAATATCCCTTTTCTAAGCTGGTTCAAACCCAAACCAAAAGGCTTCTAGTCCACTGAACAAGGGAGAGTTTAATTTTGACAATAGTTGTAAATGGCTAATTAAAAATCTCACTGAGGATATTAGTGATGCTCCTCCTCTTTGCATCACAAGGAATGCGGTCGCTTTTTTCATCTACCTCGGAGTTTCCACAAACACCAAAACACTTTCACTTCGCTCGACGCGCGTTTCGCCAACCAAGTTGGCATCATCCGGGGACGATTAAAACTAATCTTAAACTACAAAATCTATCATATTTATATTATTTTTCGTCAAAAAATTACTCGTCACACTTTTGATAAAGAAGAACTTGACCTTCTAAACAAGGGTTTAAGCTTTGCTGTAGCCCCTTCTGATGAGATTTTGGATGATGTCGTGGCAGGGATTGAAAGTTCAATTCAATATCGGCCTGATTCATCCAAGGGTCTCGTCAGAGTGGCTTGCAAAAACCAAATTTCTAAAAATATAATGAATAACGTAGACAATAGAAAGTCATGCTCAAAGAATCCTAGAAAGACTTGATAGTCTTTCTTGCGCGAGAAAGACGCTATTTTATTTAAAAGCAGATAAAGGTAATAAGGTTGTTATTTTAGATAAAGAGGACTATAATGAACGGGTAAACAACCTAATTAGTTAGACTTGTGGGTTTGTTATGGAAATGATTTTCATTTTAAATGAAAGTACAATCGTTGCCATTATTTAAGCAGCTCTTCTAACGTTGCTGGCTTGTTGGCGTAGACCAGCGATTTAATGTAATGTAATGTGTCGTTCGCTGTATCGCACGTTGCGCCGCGTCGTCCTGTTGGAACCACATATCGTCTAAGTTCATAGCGTCGAGCTGGTTCCAAAAATACTCCAATATCATGGCCCTATAGCCCTCGCCGTTGACAGTTGCAGGTGCGCCGTTTTCATCAAAAAAGAAAAATGGGCCGATGACGCCGCCGCGCCGGCATGAAAACCGCACGAAACAGTTAATTTTTTTTGGATAAAGTTGTCACTAATGCGTCATTTCAGGCTGCTCACTCGTCCAAATGCGACAAACCATCGAGCCAGAAGTGAGCTTCATCCGAGAAGATTAGAAGATCTTGTGAAAGTCGTCAGCAGCTTGCATGTGGTCCAGAGCCCAATTCCTGCAATTGCGATCTTGAATCATCTTCGCAGTTGAAGTCCAGATTGTTTTAAATGCATATTCTTTTGTAATCTTCTCCAGTTTTCTCTTTCATATTATAAGCCCAATCCTTTAATATATCTGCTATATTTTGTAATGGAGTTATTTCTGACAAATCGTAATTTCGAATTTGACAACTCTTGTCTAGGCAAATTTTATTTTATTAACATTTATGTCTGTGTCTTTACTTTTATAATTCCGTACAATTGCCTAGAATATTTAGCTCTAATATTACAAAATTAAAATGCCAAAATTATCACAATAAATGCTGGCGTAATACGTACCACCTGCGGTGTACCAATCATTAATCTGTTGTGTGCATCTATCTACTCGACATAGGTAGTTTGATTTCCTGTTTAGTGGTTGGTTATTTTCTTTGAAATATGTCACCTTTCTATCTATATTATTCAACGAATTATTGGAATGATCGGGCCAATTCCAATTAACACTAGACAAAATTGAAGGCCTCTAATTTATTGGTCTTTGATCACCAACTAGGCCAAATGCCAGGATTCACGCTGACTGAACAGCCGCCGCCGTTGCATCGCAAGACAGTTAAGAACACACCAGTAATTTAAAATTTACAACCAAAACAAATCGAATAAAGCCGAAAGGAGACTGTAGACTGTAGGCACACATCTAAAATAAAAAAGGGCATAGAACTTTCACATATCACCTGGTGAGTGCATACATCTAGTATATATATTCTCATTTGAGCCCACGTGTTTGGCGGAAGATGCCAGTTTAAAGTTTCTCGGGTCTAAATGACCTTCTATGAGGTCCGTTGACCTGGCAGTATCCTTTTCTTGCACGGTCAATTATTACTATCCTCTCTTTCTCTGTGCAGGGTCGTAATTAGATACCTTCCTGACTTTTTTATTTACAGATGTTACTTATTCTTTTTTAACATCTAACTCAACATGTCTTTGTTATTGCACTTTAAATCACGATTAACCTCCGCAGGTATAAAGCAGGGAAATAACTTTTACAATGGACCACTGAAGACACTTTTCTAAATGGAAAAACATGAAATCAGTTCCACATAATATCCGTCTTTCAAAACGGCTTTAGTAACTTTTTGTAAACTAGTTTGCTCTAGTTAAGCGATACACCCAATACATTTACAATAGTTAAATAAATACCAACAATATTTGAAACGCAATAGTCCGGTTAGTTGAACCGTTTTAAGTTTTAGTGTAAGAAATTACGCAAGTATCGCAGGCGTATTGAAAATACCAGACACGACTGGTAAAAATTTCTCAAGTGATTCGAATAAAAATAAAACCCAGTTGTCTCATTTTTTTTTGTTAGCGAGTAAATGCGAGTAAATTATTTAAAAACGTTTTTGTATGCCTAAAAATAGTGATGGCTTTGTCAAAAATTCTGTTATATACAGGGTGGTTAAGAATTACAAAATCTTAGAATTTGGTAAGAGTAAACTTTGTGATTTTTGATCACCCCTGTATAAAAAACATAATTGTGGCAAAATCATCATTAGCTTTTTATACGTGGTGATCAAAAAGTACAAACTTTACTCTTACCGAATTTTAAGATTTTGTAATTTTTGACCCACCCCGTATAATAAACATAATTTTTGTCGACATTGCTTTAAGCAAGCAAAAACTTTGATAAATAATAGCGTTTTCCCTAAAACTAAATTTTTTTTGAGATTTTGGAATTTGTGACCACCCCGTATAAAAAATATGATTTTTGTCGACGTCGACGTATTGTAATGTCCGCCACACGAGAGTTGAAAAACGACGTGTGATGGGTCCTTACAAAATATGTAACAGAAGCTTCTGTCGAGCTCAGAGAATAATGAAAATTTGGCTTCTTTGTGTCAATAACTATAGTACAAAAATAGGAACCGTTACAATTAATAGAGAACGGAGTTAGCTTTTTTTCCTCGATGTAGGTATACGCATGATTTAAGCATTTTCACTTTCCCGATGATGGCAACTTTTGTGTCGAAATCCGCGTCGAAATATATATAACTACCCTCGAAATACGTAAAAGTTGGTATTTCGTCATGATCTCCATGTACCTACGTGCTGAATAAAAGAATTTCCCGTGTCATGATGATGCTAACATTACAAGCGAAACCCGCGTCGAAATATGTAAAAATTGTCAGTGAACTGTTTTCGATGTAAATAACATAAGGCATCTAAATACCTAATATAGACGTTTTCAGTTCCTTGATGATGGTAACTTTGGTGTCGAAATCCGCATCGAAATATATATATATATAACTACCCTCGAAATACGTAAAAGTTGGTATTTCGTCATGATCTCCATGTACCTACGTGCTGAATAAAAGAATTTCCCGTGTCATGATGATGATAACATTACAAGCGAAACCCGCGTCGAAATATGTAAAAATTGTCTGTTAACTGTTTTCGATGTAAACAACATAAGACTATTGTCTAAATACGTAATATACGCGTTTTCAGTTCCTTGATGATGATAACTTTGGTGTCGAAATATATATAACTACCCTCGAAATACGTAAAAGTTGGTATTTCGTCATGATCTCCATGTACCTACGTGCTGAATAAAAGAATTTCCCGTGTCATGATGATGGTAACATTACAAGCGAAACCCGCGTCGAAATATGTAAAAATTGTCAGTGAACTGTTTTCGATGTAAACAACATAAGGTATTGTCTAAATACGTAATATACGCGTTTTCAGTTCCTAGATGATGATAACTTTGGTGCCGAAATCTGCGTCGAAATATGTAAAAGTTAGTATAATCTCGATGCAAGTGCTGAGTTCAAGAATTTTCCGTGTCCTGGTGATGGTCAAATTACGAGCGGAACCCGCGTAGATATATATAAAAATTGTGTTGTGCTCTTTTCTATGTAAGGGTATAATTTCAGCGTTTTCAGTTTCTTGGCAATGACAATTTTGATGTCGAACAAGAGTGATGTCGAACAACAATTTTAATGTCGAACAGCCAACAAGAGTGAAACCTACATCTATCTACAAAATGAGTTCTCAAGGTCGGAAGGTTGACTGGCGACAGGACTCTTAATGAATAACTAACTCAGTGAATAAAATATTTCATTTTTTACAATGACAATGTCAAAACTAAAGCATTGTTACTTTTTCGCACTACTGCATGCGAAAGTGACCATTATCGATACCTACCAAATTGAATGTCAAAAAGAGAACTATTATTATTTATACAAGGGTCAAAAATAGACTGTATCACAACTCACAACATTTCATCGGCGAAATACCTTCGCCAATCTTCGTCGGAGCGCAAAACTTTTACAAATTTTAAGCTCTATATCTGGGCAAGTATGCCTTCTGTTCACAAACTACACCTATTTTTATTTCTACGATTTGATATATAAATAAAGGAAATAAATGAGTGACCCGCTGTCTTCGTCTTCCGCATTTAAAACAAAGCCACCGTCTTCGTCTTGGACATTGAAACGCTGCGTGAGACACTCTCATTTATATAAACTATATGGACATTTTGGGAGCTTCAAAATTATTCTAAAGAATCGATTGAACCTTAAAGTGTAGCTAGCACTCCATAATATCTCAAACAATGATATATTACTATTATACGGAATGCAGGTTACATTAATTATTGGCTTACACTTATTTTAATATCGAAACATGTATAAAACCCGTATGCAATCAGTATAAGACCATGAAATATGAACGCAGGATGCACCGACGACGCTAGAGCATCCTGTCGTCATTTTTCATCGAAGCACGCAATAAATAGCCGCTATAAGTTGGAAATAATGGATGTGCATTGTACAAGGAACGTCTCGAGAGTCGATTCTTTATTTTTGCCTCGCGATTGATATTAAAGTAGCAACGCAAAAAAGGCGTGAAACCCCGATAAACGGTTATGAATTCTTTCAGACCCGAACACCTTAAAGTACTAATTGATTAGTCTATTATGCGATTTCAATGGAGACAGTTTTTATTCCATTCGTATAATTATTGGCTTAGTAGCTGAGCGGGAGCGTGTCATTTTCGAATAGAATATGATTTTACTACGAATTTAGCTCACTTTAAGAGGAAAAGTGAATGCAACTTATGTAAAATGTCTACATTTTGAAGGTGCTATTAACAAGATCTAGAACGAATCGTTGCGTTTTAGATAAAAAAATAGATAAAAATCGATTTATTTTTTTTTGTTTTAACTTTTTTGGCATAAAAAAATATTTTAAATAAGGCATTTCAATGGGAAATCTACAATAAGGATAGCGAATACATTTTGTATAAAAAGTTTCATATAAATAGTACATCGAAATTTTGCTTCGTTTGCGAGATATATTGAAAAAACTCAAAACGGTGCATTTTCACCCCTATCTCCAATTGCCACCGTCTAATTTAATAGCACTCTGCGGCTTTGTCTTCTTAAATGACCCATTGACCGATTCCTGCAATAAAAACCTTAGTCTTAGTTCCTTATTGCCATGTTTTTTGAAACTTAAATGTCATAATTGTTATGTATAGACATAATCAAATATGTGTAGTGAAAATGGAAGTGATTCTATGACTAATATTCATCCGGCGATTGAGAAAAGTGTACCGTACAATGCCGTTAAAACCCATACGTCAATATGGAAACAGTTTACGGAATTCTGCAAGGCAAAGAAATACGAACTTTTAGAAACTACAAGTTTAGAGCAACTAAACCTATACTGAAAGATTGGGCGTGGAATATGAAGAAAGAAAACGGTGAAAATTACAAAGAACTAGTTGTGAAGACAATGTGGAACACCGTTGCAAATAATTTTTGAACCATTTATAGATATTATCTTTAAGTCTAGCAGGGAAGCTCGTAATGCGAAACGAAGGAATTTGCAGATATGCGCCAATAAAAGGAAATCGAGCTGTGGATTCATTAAAATTGGAGGAATATTACGGAATGGTTTTATTATGGGACGAAGACACTCCGGCGAGACTCTGATTATACACTCCCCGGCACAAAATTCCGTCACCCTAAAATTTTGCCCAATTTTGATGTTTTATAACTTTTTTATTTTTCATCTGATTTTCATAAATTTTTTACCAGTCTGTAGATCAGTTCATTATGTGTCTTTTTAATTATTGTAATAAGTCATATTTTTCGTCCAGGCAATATTATACAGGGGTAAATCAAAGTGTTGTTTTTTGTCGTAAACTCAAAACACCCTGTGGAAAAATTGAGGCGAATAATTTTGTTTACAAACTGTTTGCTGCCATCTTAGACGTATTGTAAACATTTTGTTTTTTGATTCATCCCATTATCTCATTTCTTCAGCGAGCAGCAAAATTTTAAATGAAACGCTGTTAATTTTATCATTTTTAATTAAAAAACATCGACGTTGGCTAAATACGCGGTTATTGGGACAGAATATTTGACAGTACAGTTAATTTAGTGTGTTGTCATCATGGTAACTACAGCAGACGTAGGTAGAATTGTTGCCTTAATAGAGGATGGCCGCAATAAGAGTTATGTCTCCCGTACTCTGGGAATTGCGCGGTCTACAGTTTGTGATGTTTGGAATAGGTATCTACAGACGGGAAACTTTATTAGGCGGCAAGGCTCTGGCAGAAGGAGAATGACCACTCAAGCTGATGATCACTTTGTCATTATGAGTTCTTTAAGAGATCGAAGAGCTACTGCTGTGTATCTAAAAAATGACTTGCAAATGGTACGTCGAGTAAGTGTAAGTGAAAGAACGATACGTAGAAGATTGCTAGAAGCAGGATTGCATTCACGAAGGCCAGCAGTATGTCCAAAATTGCTTCCTCGGCATCGACAACACCGACTGAGATTTGCAAGAGCGCATGCTGACTGGACTGTAGAACAGTGGGGAAACGTACTATTCACAGATGAATCCAGGGTTTGTTTAAGGTCGCCGGATGGTCGTGAACGGGTATACAGACGTAGAAATGAAAGATATGCAGACTGCATCATATCTGAGCGACTGCAATATTACGGTGGTTCAGTCATGGTTTGGGCGGGTATTTCTACCGATGCACGTACTGACCTTGTATTTGTTGAAAATGGAGCACTAACCGCCTACCGTTACATTGAGGAAATCCTCCAAGAAATTGTTGTTCCATTTGCTCCTTTCATTGGGAACCAATTTACATTAATGCATGATAATGCTAGACCTCACGTTGCACGGGTAGTGAGCGAATATCTGGATGAGGTTGGACTTCCAAGATTGGACTGGCCCGCATGTAGCCCGGATCTCAACCCAATCGAACATCTTTGGGATGTTCTTAAAAGAGCACTCCGTCGCCGTCCTGTGCAACCACTAACCTTGCAAGACTTACGGCTGGCGCTGACAGAAGAATATCAGGCTATTTCTCAAGACAGAATAAGTAATCTTATTAATTCGATGCCACGAAGAATGCAAGCCGTCATTGCTGCGAGAGGAGGACATACACGTTATTAAAATTTGTCTTTGTTAATTAATTTTGTGATATACCTAGTGGATGTTTTTGTTAATAAAAATAAGCTTGAAATCAGCGTTTCATTTAAAATTTTGCTGCTCGCAGAAGAAATGAGATAATGGGATGAATCAAAAAACAAAATGTTTACAATACGTCTAAGATGGCAGCAAACAGTTTGTAAACAAAATTATTCGCCTCAATTTTTCCACAGGGTGTTTTGAGTTTACGACAAAAAACAACACTTTGATTTACCCCTGTATAATATTGCCTGGACGAAAAATATGACTTATTACAATAATTAAAAAGACACACAATGAACTGATCTACAGACTGGTAAAAAATTTATAAAAATCAGATGAAGAATAAAAAAGTTATAAAACATCAAAATTGGGCAAAATTTTAGGGTGACGGAATTTTGTGCCGGGGAGTGTATAATAACTGATTATCAAAAATCCTACTTGACTTGGTAAATGGCTGGTCCCCAACACGAAGAACCCTACCTTTTGTCCAGTCCGTCTTTTTAAAATTCTAATGGTTAAACGTTCATCTAGAATAACAACCGATATATTATTCTGTAAACCCATCATGGGACAAAGAACAATCAAGTGTATGGTACAAAAACACTCCAGTGGGAAAAAACGATCTTTCGAAATGGACTAAAGAAGCAGCAGAGAAGGCGGGTTAAAAACAAAAGAAATAAACATAACAAACCACTCTATGCGGTCGACAGCAGTCAGTAACCTGGCTAAAGGAGGAGTGGGTGAACAACAATTGAAGAACAACAATCTGCAAATGGATAATGAGCATTATTCCAACTAGAAGTGACGCCTCAGAACCTCCAGCTAAAAAACAGAAAACAGAAGATCCTGCAGCCACTCCTCGAGCTTCTCACTGTACAGCTGGACCCATCAACAGCATTAATGATTTCCTACACCCAACGATATCAATGAGTTAACAAATATTTCAATCAATACCCCTAATGTGTACCGAAATTGCAATTTATATTTTAATTGTAACATAAATAATTAAGTTTGTAGTATTTTGTGATTAAATAAATTATATGTTTTTCAGTTTTCAAATTAATATCTACATATTTATTATGTATGCATGTTATAATAGGTAGTATGTTTCCTTCCACCGGACTCATGTTACGAGACAGGGACTTCTGAACTCTGATCAGGATATATATGTGGGAAATGGAGTCTAAATCACCTGTATTGATACCATAGGTATAGTATGGCTATGGCGCTTTCATTCCTTTTATAGTTTATACTATTATATATAGATATATACTCGTAGCGGTAAATGGGACACTCCGATTTTATTGAACTAATGACGGCGGCTGCCTCCCACGGAATGCTAGGCAATGTAATACTTGTTCGACATTTATTACCAAATATTTTGAATAGGTCGTAAAAAGATAAAAATATAATTACGTCAGTTCTTCCTTCTTTGATTTTCACTAAAACAGCAGTTTCAGCAGGAGTTTTCGTCATGATTTTGTTAAAAAAATGTATGTTTGAAAATTTTTAAATGACGCATTGCTCATTGCAACAAATTAACTACCTACTTAGTTAAAGCGTTGAGTGAGAATATAATTTCTCACTCAACGGTTAAAGTTAAGTATTGTTCTTGGCAAGTAATAATTTCGATAATGTCAAAAGTCACAAAGAATAGAACAAAATCAATTCATGGATAAATTATTACCCTCAAGAGCAATCTGCTGTTCATAAAATAAATACTATTTTACCTTTCTAGAATTGCGGTCCAGTTTCGGTCTTCTGGAATAAAACTTTCCGAACCCATAGGCTATTAGATGCTATTTATAATGTAAATAGTTTCGTCGGAGGTTGCCGACTTTATGCGACGCGTTAATTGTGCAATTGCATCCAAGATTCCTGGAGGCTATTACCCCACAGTGACAGCACAGCGAATGGGTAAAAGCTTGTAAGAGGAATCCTGTTCGGCTGGCGAGTACAGTTAAGACACCTGTGCGGTATTATTGTGACGGGCGTTTTAAATCTCTGATAAGTGCGGCATTGCCAGAGTGATCCATTTTTCCTTAAGGTTGGGATTTTGTAGAGTGAGAGGCAAACAGATGCATTTATTTTGGTTAATTATGAATAATTAAAAAGCTACATCAGATCTGATAATCAAATCAGGTGCATGCACTAGCTATGCTTATAGGGATGATTATCTGGTAAGAAGGGATCGCGGTCCTCGTGGTGGGGGAGTTGCTTTTTATATTATAGACCAGGGCTGAGTGAAGCCTTTGAAAATGGTGAAAAGTGAAAAAAATAATAGGATGAAACCCATTGGAAAAGGAAGAGAATATAAGAAAAATGAAAGGAAAAATAATTTACGGGCGATCTGAGGTCGGGAAGTGGAAGGGGTGAGTTTTTAAGGGTAATGAACGGCTTATCTCGATTTCCGGCAAAACTACAAGTCCTATGGAAAAAAGTTTAAATGTCAAAGTTGTAGGTAATAAAAAGATCAACAACTTTTGTAGTTACACTTTTTTCGCGTAACCTCAAAATTTATGTAAAAAATTCAAATAACCAAGTTTTATTTTTCAATTACAATTTTTTTTTTAAAGAAATTTGGTGAAAACACCTTTTTATGTCTCAAATACATTGTCATTTTTTTGAGAGAAAATATTTATTTTTTCATCTTATTTTGGACTTAATATCGAAAAAGCACCCAAACTTTCAATCGAAAATTCTGACGTCAAAATATCTGCCTCTTATAAAATCGGTGGCCTTTTTGTTCGTTGAAATCTCTACTTTCTGATGGTGTAAAAAAATATACATTACAATGGTAAATGTTCTCAGAAAATGCAAAGAAACGAAAAAAACTCGATCTTTTGATCCTTTTGAATCAATTAAATTCAAATAATCGTGACCTTTATTTTCTCAAGCCAGGTTCTGGAAATGTAAAAGATCTATTTTTCACGTCTAATAGTTTCAAATATATCCTAAAAAATATCGTTGCATTTCTGCATTGTTTTTCTGGTTGCGATACAACATCTGGATTTGCCGGAATAGGAAAGAAAAGTATCGTAAATTCATTATTAGACGATAAAAATTTGTCGAATTTTTCCAATATTTTTTATAAAAAAGATGCAAACAAACAAGATATCGAATAAACTGGATTACAATTGATCAAATCTATTTATAAATGTAAAAATGAAATATAACACTGAATCAATTAAGATTTCGAAAATGTCAATTGGCAAAAATTAAATCATCTTTCATATTGGCAAATCTGCCACCCACAGAAGGCGCAGCAGAACAACATTGTTCCCGGGCATATTATCATCTTCAAACTTGGCTGGGTAACGAACTGACAGCAACGTGGCATTATGCCCAAATTTACAGAAAAGGAATTAATTTAAAATGCACAAATTTATGGTCAAATTGTCATGGTTCTGAAAAATGCTCCAATGTGGAAGAAAAAACCTACGAGGAAGTTAATGATTCAGATTAAATTGTGGATGAAGAACCAATGCAGACTGGAAATAATATTGGAGACGAAGACGGTGATGGTCTTGAAAATTTCGAAGATCTACTACAATCGGGAAGGAAAGAATTTTTTTTTTCAATGTAACATGGAATCTTAAGTTTTTCGAATAATTAAGTGTAAATTTTAATAAAAGCTCAAAATTGTACATATTGATTAAACAAATTTTCGTTTCGTCGAGTTTTTTCCTTACTTTGCATTTTTTGAGAACATTTATCATAGTTGTTGTGGTCCGTACTAGATGGATCCTTGCATTAATGTGGACTGTATGTTCTTGTTCAAAATAAAACACTGAAGCATCCTTACTAAAATTTACTTCTCTAAATATATGGAAATTGAGACATGGCTACACTTAAACTAGACAACATTATGCTCTCTCGGCGCACTACCTGTCTCTAGAACCGTCTAGCATGTACTCGTCGTTACTAGTTACTACTAGCTTCGCTCTGCGGCCGCTTTCCCGTCTCCCGCCTCGCCGCGCGGTTGCCAAAACAAAATGTCATTAGGCGCGAACATTTAAATTATACACGAACTCTTAGGAGCTAATAAATGGCCCGAACAATAGTAATGTATATTTTTTTACACCATCAGAAAGTAGAGATTTCAACGAACAAAAAGCCCACCGACTTTTTTAAAAAAGCAGATATTTTGACGCGAGAATTTTCGATTGAAAATTAGGGTGCTTTTTCGATATTACGTCAAAATAAGGTGAAAAAATAAATATTTTAAATCGTAAAATTACAGTGTGTTTGGGACATAAAGAGGTTAATAAAGTTTTCACCAGATTTCTTTAAAAAAAATTGTAAAAGATCCAAATGTAAAAGGTACAAATAAAAACCAATTTGATTTCTTCACATAAATTTAGAGGTTATGTAAAAAAAAGTGTAAATACAAAAGTCTTTTTAAAAGATCTTTTTATTACCTACAACATTGCCATTTAACTTTTTTCCATATGCCTTCTAGTTTTGCCGGAAATAGAGATAAACCGTTTTCTACCCTTAAAAACTCACCCCCCTTCCACTTCCCGACCTCAGATCACCCGTAAATTATTTTTCCTTTCAGTTTTGTTATATTCCCTTCCTTTTCCAATGGGTTTCATCCTACTATTATTTTTTTGGTTTAAAGAATCATCGACCCTGGTCTATTTGCGATTCCGTTAAGTTAAAACTGATCAAAATTCAAGATACTGAAGACTGTCCTTTAGAACAACTCTGGCTTAGCCTGAAAATTGATGGGAAAAAAATATGTGTTGGATCTATATACAGGTCGTCAGTTTAATTTAGTACCTAATGATGTTAAACCCTTTTCGTCTAAGCTCTATATGCTGTTAAGAAACATAATATTAGCTGATACACAGTCTGTTTAATTGTAATGATATTATTATTATTATTTATTTTTATATTCGCCTATGTTGACTTTTTTATTTCTGTATATTTCGTATAGTATGCTAATTATTAATTTAGTTTACTTGAGACGGTTTGTATGGAAGAGCAACAATGTTGAACATCGCCATCTCTCTTATATATTTTTTTATTGTTCTTTTAGTAAGAAATAAAGACATATTATTATTATTATTATTATTATATAAGTTTTTTGCCATAAATTCTTATACGCCTGTTCTATACGCTTGCAATGAAAACAATGTGATTTTAACAATAAAAATGAATATTTTCATTGCAAGTGCACAGAAAAAAAAATTTAAGAAAATTATACACTATGATAATAGCTAGTGCATGCACCTAATTTGATTATCAGATCTTATGTAGCTCTTTAATTATTTATACTTAACCAAAATAAATGCATCTATTTGCCCCCCACTCTACAAAATTCCAACCTTAAGCTAAAGGGTCAGAAAATAGACATTGGAACATGTCCGATGATGACAAGTCTTTAGCATCGTAAAATGTCAACAAATTACTTAAAGGGAGACATATTTGAATAATCTCTTTAACAAGAAATATGGTGAAGTTGTATATATCCTATGATAGTGTGTTATTTATACTATTTTCCATTATTAAGGTGTTTCTAAGTTGAAGCGGAAGATTTTAATAGATGAATGATTTGTTAATGGTTATTTCATATATTTCTTTCCAAAACCCCTTCCTCTCTAGAGTTGTGGTTCAAATTGTCACAACAGCCTACTTGACTTCTTCGCCGGATCATAAACCCTCACTGAATTTATTTAGAAAGGGATGTGTATAATTTTATGAGCAAAATAATAATTCGGGAAGAAAACTGAAGAGAATTAAGTAATTAATTCACTATGACACGTCGATTTTCACGAAATTCATAAAAGTGTCAATATCTCGATAACTAACCGATTTTTTACAAAGGTTATATTTTGATATTCCCACCGCAGCCTCCGATATATGGGACACCCTCTATATACACTTTTTATACTTGGTTCCCCATAATAGACTACCCATTTTATATTATTAATAAATTCCCTATGAGATAACTAAATAGGTTGTTCTCTGTGGGATTATCTTCTGTAGTCTGCCATTTGCCTTGGCCTTCGAGGTCCGAACTTAACTTAACTTAACGGCACCCGATTTTTTCCTGTGGGGATATTTAAAAGCCAAAGTGTTTGCGAGTCGTCCAGGTACGATCGAGAAGCTGAAAGTCAAAATTCGTGAAGAAGTTGAAGAAATAGACGAAGGTTTGCTACGCCGTATATATTTATAAGTTATCATAAACCCCAAAGAGTTAGCTGTAATTTAGTTCAAATATTAAAATGAAAAAAATATAAAAATTTTAATTCAAATATTAAAATGGGTAGTCTATTATGGGGAACCCAGTAGAATTCGTGTCTGAAACAATTTCGAAAAATGATCCCATATATTATTATCATAATTGGTAGAGTTACATCCTGTAGCAAGGATTAATAACAATAAGAAACTGACAACGTCGTAGCTAGCCGATTTGGGCTTGCGGTCTTAGCTCGTCTGTTCTTTCTGGGGTCGCTGCACTGAACGTTAAAAACTTGCACTAGACTTAAGGTCATTTTGAATTATTACTCCTCAGTTAAATTAACCCTCTGTTTATTAATAAATTTGGAAACTATACAATTCGGTTTCATTTTTTTTATTCACACACTAGTGCAGTTTCTATAAGCACCACTCTGAGTGTAAATTGGGTGTAAAACTTTTCACTATATTTTTTGCTGTGTTGTTTTAACTACATATCCCTTGTAGTCTTATCCAGTTTCTTCTTCATATTATAAGCCCAATCCTTTAGTAATTTCGGATTTAACAAAATTACATATAAATTGTCTCCATATTGAGGACTTCGTGTTTTTTGTTATGGCAAAACTTGTTACATCAGGCGTCACCACAGGACAGTTTTATATCAATACCTATCTAACATAACACTCGGAGTAGTTTCCACAAACACCAAAACACTTTCACTTCGCTCGACGCGCGTTTCGCCAACCAAGTTGGCATCATCCGGAGACGATTAAAACTAATGTTAAACTACAAAATCTACCATATTTATACTATTTTCATGGTCACGTCACTAATGATATCACCGTGAAATTTACGCGTGACTAATCACGCTTCAATGATCGGTTGCTAAGCAACGCGTAAAGCGGGCTATACGGTATAGGTCCCTTGTCGCTATTCATACTACTTTTACATTTTACAATTTCTATGCTCTCAAATGCATACAACTGTCACATTTCTAACTAATCTTAAATTACTAATATCTATTCTATGATTGTTGTCAAAAGCATGTTGTGCAACACTAGACTTATCTGTTCTTCCATGTTTTAGATGAACCATATGCTCTTTAAATCTGGTGTTAATTGATCGTCTCGTTTGTCCAACATATCTTCGATCACAATCATTACAACTAATTTCGTAAATCCCAGACTTTTCATTTGGAACAATTTTATCCTTTGGATTGTCTAAAAGTTGTTGTAATTTATTACTCGACGAATGAATCGCTGTTATACCCACGTTTTTGAAGACCTTACTCAAACCACGACTAAACCGGGGTTCGTACGGGATGGATACATATTTTGGCGTCTCTATATTATTACCTTTTGAAAGGTCGTAGAATTACGAAGTGTGTCCTTAAATTTACGCTTCCTAATTAGTTTTTCAACTATATCTCTAGGATAACCATTACTCACAGCTATATCTTTAATTAATACTTTTTCTTTTTCAAACCTCTCATTACTGAGAGGGAAACTTAGTAAACGATGGACAAGAAAATTAAAACTTGCTATTTTATGTTGATAGCAGTGGTGAGAGTCATTAGGGATACATCTGATCGTACTGGTATCTTTTCTATATATATCAAATTCTAACCTATTGTCACTATTTTTAATTACTAATACATCTAAAGATGGAAGTTTTCCATTATGTCCTAGTTCATATGTAAATTTTACAGAAGTGAAACGACTATTTAATTTGGAAATTAAGTTTTCTACATCCGCAATCTTAGTGTCAAACACGGCAAAAATGTCATCCGCATACCTAAACCAAATCCTAGGAAAATACTCGAATTCTTCTTTTGCTTATTCATAGAACTTGTCATTGAAACGGAAGCAATTTTGTTTCATACAAAGTTTTGTAAGGTTTATAGGTATATTCTTCTGTTACTTCTTTTCTATAATTGTTTAATTCGAGTAAATCCTCAAGATAGTCCAAGGTCTGTGGAATTGGTACACTAGGAAATATATCTAACATCTGTTTTGGAAGATCGGAAATAGTAATCACGTTAAACCTGATACGGGTTCTCCGATGCTGCCTCGTTTTAGGGATCACGATGACAAAGGGGGTTCTCAATAATTCTCATTACCTGCTACCCTTAATACTGATAGTTGCGGGGCACCAGATTCTCTGTATAATATCTATACCGTCGACACAATGACGGATGTCCTTAATCAGTATGAAGAAGCCGTTGCTGCATCTGAAAATTCCTACAGCAACTGTGTCCTTTGACGAGGGACTCGAGGAATGCAGCAATGATATTAACGAGAAGAGCACCAGCAGTCCACCCGCCAAAAACAGTGGACTGTGAAGTGACAAATGATGTGGATTAGAGTTATTAGGTATGCCACTTAAAGAAAACCGCTCCATATACTCCGTCTGACCCGAGCCCTTCTTGGGTGGTGTCGGAATAGGGAATTATTGACAATGGTCTCTTTAGGGCTTAACTGTTGTTTTTATAAGCAATTAACTTAATAATTATTTGTGTAACCAGTTATGAAAGGACTAATTTTATTTGATGAATGTAATATTTGGTTCTGTGAAGCTGGCGCTGCTTAATCATCCATTTCTTGGGAGTTCCCGATATAAACAAAAGACTTCAGGAGTTCAATGTGAAAAACAGCAATAGTTTAGCAATTTAGGTCGAGATATCGCGAAAAACCATTTTAGGGCGCTAAGTTCACGATGCGCTGTTTTTTCAACGAAAAAGAGTTCGCGATGAATTTTTCGGTAGAGAAGAAAGAGTTCAGGAGTTCACAACAAAAAAATAATAGTACATAAAATTAGCAAGTTATTTAAAAAAAAAATTCGAATTTTTTAAATTTTTTTTTAAAGTTTCGAGTTCGATCGAATGCCAAAAAAAAAGGTTCTCGCCTTTCGCCATAATTATATCGCGATAAATGCGATTTTTATTGTAAATTATACGATCGAAAAATGCGCGATTTTTATTAAAAGAAATAAAAGGGCGTAGGCCCTTTGAACTGGCTTCTGATGAGAGTTCAGAATGGCGAACGAAGAGTTCGTGCGAATCCCGAAAGAAAAAAATCTATCGCAATAAATGCCATTTTTATTTTTTTAAAGAAAAATTTTTATTTTTCACCAAATAGTTTTCAACTTACTTTTTACTGTCCCAAACACACTATATTTTTTTTGGTTTAAAATATTTATTTTTTCACCATATTTTGACTGAATGGCGAAAAAGCACCCTAATTTTCAATCGAAAATTCTCGCGTCAAATATCTGCTTTTTTAAGAAAAGTAGGTTTTTGTTCGTTGAAATCTCTACTTTCTGATGGTGTAAAAAAACAGCAAAAAACAGGATTTACAGATAAAAAACAGGTTTTTACAAGCTGTCTTTTACAATCGGTTTTTACATACGAAATAACAGGTAGCAAGGACCAGATCCTCCTAGCCCCTTCCTGGTCTTTTTATTCAGTCTCTTGTTTAATTCTTCAATTTTTTGAAAGACTAACTTTTACGGCCTCTACGGTTGCTTGATTCTTGTCTTGATTTTCTTATTTCCTCTAAGATTAATTTACTCGTAATTTCCTGCTGAGCCATTTTCTTTATTTTATATTTCCATAATGTAAAAAAATATATACACTCGCAATTTTACCCCCATGAAATGAAATTTACCCGCCTCATATTTTTTACTGATCATTTCCTGATCATTTTCCATCGTTGGACTTTATAAGAGAGACGGCTTTCTTATAAAATCAGTGATTGCACACAGAAATTTATCTGCTAAATTTTGGTTTTACTCTTGATTATATCGCTGTGACCGAGGGATTTTTCACCTTTATTGATGATTTTCAGAGTGATTTACGATTTGTATAATTGGTATTTTTATACTTGTATTTAACATTAATACTTCACCATTCTCGCAGTGACCCTTTTATTTGACATTAGTTTTGACGGAACTGACATTCATAGAAAGCACTAACCTACTCCTAACTCTACTATTTATATTTATTCTTTTTCGAACATATTGATATATAAAAGCATTAGGCATACATTTATCTAGAAAATGTTAAACTTTAAAATGCGTAAAATCAGTAAATAGACATAGACAGAATATAAATAGAGGAATAGGTTAGTGTTTTCTATGAATGTCAGTTTCGTCAAAACCCATGTCATAAAAGTATAAAAATACCAATTAAACAAATGGTATATCATTCTGAATATCCTCAATAAAATTGAAAGAACTTGTACAACTTCTAAATAATTCGTTTCCGTATATATGTCCAGATATACAACTGGTAATGTTTTCCTTAAATTATTTATTATCTATGTATTTGATTATTTGTCTGTGCAATAAATTGCCAAGACAAACCCAAGATTTCTTACATAATAAAGGCAGAAAGGTAGTCTTGACTGACTAGTTCTTAAAGAATTTTTTTTCATATTGAGGATGCAGCCACATATTTAGTGAGTGTTATATAAAGAATATAAAGAAGATACTTTGCTTTATTTTCTTTCTGTCAAACTATTGGCAATGATTATTATCTTAAAAAGGATGCAAAATAAAATCATATATACAAATAATGTAATGATAAAGGAAGTGAAACATTCATACTTCTCACATTATACATAATAGCTCTCAGAGAACATGGCAAGGTGTAGGTACACCGTACGCCTTTATAAAAAAAAAACATAAAAGACCACGCCGCAGACTGTCAAATAAGAGAGACAAAACTACTGTGTGGGCAGCGGAAACATGCTCCATTATGTCCGCACGTGCTGCCGTACGTAGTTAAAAAGTACCACATCATGATGCAAGGCTAAACCGCGCACCGCCATGCCAAACACGTTAAAAATAATAAATAAGAGTACGAATTGTGTGAACATATGCAACAACTGTTGTAATACCGACATGTAATAAGCAGCCCGTGTTTATGTAACGGGTGCGGGAGAAATGTGGCGGTGTTTACACAGGTTTCGCTGTATATCCCAGAACCCGAATTACCCCAATAGGTAAAAGCCGTTTCGCAGTCTAAAAGAAGCGAATACCCGCAATAATCGTGCAAGTTTCGCCGAGAATATTTTTCGTTCTGAATACCCTTGCTGCTGTGACGAAAATAATTACGAGTGCGAAGCGTGAGTAATTATTTTGTAAAAACTTATAGCACGAGTTGTATTCGAAGGACAATTCAATGAAACAAGAATGTTAAAATTTGAAAGAAACTCAAATAGTATATAATTAAATGAATGTGCTGATAATTTATTTGACGTTTATCTGACATAATTTAATTTCTTGTAGTGCGCTTCGTGCAATTTCCAAAATGAACCGGTTTGGTAACAACGATTTAACAAGAAGTAGCAAATTCAACTTTCAATACAAAAAGTTGCCAAAGTCAAATTCGGACCAGTTTGATTGTTCTTGTTAAAATAAAATTGATTGATGGTTTTTTTGACGTTTATCTGACAGAAATATTGTCCCTGGGATATTCTACCAAATCGTCAACAGTTAACGCCGATTTACTTTGACTCAATGCTTTGACAAAGATCAGAGGTTGTTTGTTAATAGGTACCTACATACTTTAGGTTAATAGGTTTAGGTTAATAGGTGCAATACATACCTGCCTACCTACCGCTTCTCATCGCAAAGCGATTTCCAATATTCACACTTTTTCCAGCCAATCAAAATTAGAAACTGACCTTGAGGTATTTTACCGTCATTGTAAATTTTCATTTCATTCGTGGCTATGTAGGTACACTGTATTAATTTTATAAACAGTCTTAGTCTATAGAATTTTTAATTTTGCCCACTGATGTAAATTATTAATTTGTGATCTAGGATGGTAAGTACCTACATAAAAATAAAGTCAATGAACAATAGGTACCTACTTATGTAATAAACCAGAGAGCGTTTCCAGTTTTCGTAAATCCCAATAAAACGCCTAACCTATATCGTTGTATTTATAACCTAGCGGCCTGAAGCAACTGGGATATTTTTTGGATAAAATTATTTGAGAAATGTCTTAAGTGGAGGAGGTACCAATTAGTACCTACCTCAGTACACGTCAGTACCTACTTCGAGCAGCCCATAATTCAACTTTTTTTTTTGTTAAAGTAAAGTCGAACCCCCTTAAATATTAATTAACATTTATTTTGTATGTACAGAAATTAATTTCGCATATTTTGAGTACGAGTCGGATCTTGAAATGGGAAATAATCATAAACACGGGAAATACTCATAAAAGCAAGTTATTAAAGATCTGTTTTTCTGACGAGCAAGCACATTAATTTTAGCAAACATTAATTTTAGTTATATTTAGTATATGTCATGTATTTATCGTACTGTTTATAGGGATACGCCACCGCGCCGTGCGTCGTGTCCTGTTAATATAACAAAGGCACATGCTTCGAACTCGCTTGTTATTATAACGCCGTTCTTGTTTCCCTGTTTATTATAACACGCAGAATTTCCTCCTTGCAAATTCTTGAAGGTACGTTCTCTCAAAGCAAGCATTGTAATTTCCACAAACCCTCCAGTAGATACTGCCGGCATTCCACCCAAGTAACAGACTGAAGAATATGTACCTTGTAAATGGAGAGTAGGACAATGATGCCCTGAAACTCCTAAACTTAGTAGTTCCGTAGATAAGCCTTTGCCACTTCAATTATTGCTGTCGTATAAAAATTCAACTACCAGAAAATCTGAAAACTTGGTCCGAAGATCAGGGTTGTGAATTTGTCCACTTTTTTAAATTAGTCCAGGACGTGGACAATATTGGACAAAATTGGACAAAATCAAGTTTAATTTATAAAATTGCATATTTCTCGTTAAGCGACCAAGATGCAGTTATGCATTTTGTGTTACGTAACTAGTAAACTATAGAAAACCTTTCCATGAACAAGAAAACGCATTTATAACGTTAATCTATCTGGTCAAGCGCAGCTAGGTTCTTCGTTATTTTTTCTTTTTTGACACAACACAATAATTACAATATACGTTAACTAATTTTAAGTTTATATGAACAATGACTGATGTATCCGATACTGAATATTGATTCATTGGTTGACTGTTATTTTGACATTTATAAATAAATGTGTTTCTATACTTTTGTTTATTTTGATTGGTTTTATCCAATTTTGTCCGTAAGTGTTGATATTGTCCGGACGGACATAATTGGACAAAATCGTACAATTTTGTCCACTCGGACAAATTCAATCAACTCTACTCCCCTCAACCTACTCTGAACTCGTGTTCACAATAATTATTGCGTGATTCCCTATACATATTCAACGCGCACAGTAGTATTTTCGATACTAATAGTCCAGTCGCCAGAGACTTAAAAAGGGGGTCCCTCGATCAATAGGTCCGGCAAGTCTGGTTTTTGAAGTGAAAACACTTCTTTAGGCTCGCTCTGTACTTTTATTTTGTGGGTTTCGAATGAGACTTTTAACGTGAGAGAAGCGCGCTTTTAACGCGTTTCAAAGACCCTTATTGTGGCAGAAACAGTGTATACAACCGCCTTCACCAGTGCGGCATCGAGTACACGCCCAAAACCCCGGAAAATCCGTAAGAAAAGCAAATACAAACATTTTTGACCTACATGTCAGTTCCTGACACGGGACCTACAGAAATGGACACAGACCCTAAAAACCGGACCAAAATTGAAGATGTGTGCAAACTTGCAAAGAAGAGACGTATCGCTGATCAAGGTACGTACCCTTCAACAACCCAGAAACCAAACATCACAGCTACAAGATCCGCTGCGGAAATAAAAACGCAAAACGAGTTCCAAAGCCTGAACACGGCAGGCAAGATCGTCGAGTACAATGCCGTCCGATGGGAGCGCCATATAAATAACAAAATCATTATCCATTGTCACCGCTGCCAGATGCCTGAAGTGCAGCCAGAACCACCTCACAAAGGAATGTGAAAGGAAGGACAATGTATCAAGAGGTTCCATCTGATCGGGTGACCATCCAATTGTTTTCCTCTCTGTATCGAATCGACTGCCGAAGTGATGGTCCGTCGCAGTACTTACTATGACTACGTATTTTGGAGCGACATACAGTGGGGCCGCATCTAGCGCCGGTTGCCTGAAGCATCTGGTGTCACGGGCGTGTACGGTCAACGTGTATTAACGGGTGCGATGTATTGCGGGTTGTGGTAATACGGGCGGACGGTATATATTTTAAACAGGGTAGGTACAATGCTTTTTACGCAATGATCAATACAGTCTAATAAATATCTCTGCCAACTCTTAAAATTTTCCTATTTTTTCTCCTATTTGTCAAAAAACGAACTTCATTTCCTGGACTATAGGTACCACTTGCAATCATAATTTATTACATAATTAATTTGTAAAACAGAGAAGTAAGTTAGCGCGCCTATGGATGGCACCCGGTCGAGGTCGGTTTGCAAAAGAATGCCGCTCTTGTTTTTTTTTATCATTTAAACGGAGATTGGAAAAACTATAGTAACGTCTAACGCGAAATAATCTAAGCAATATTTCAATAACCGACCGGCGAAAATAAGATTGCCATTCTTAAGAAAGTTAAATATTTATTTTGGGTTATTTAATATTTTCAATTAACGTTACGCGAACTTTCGACGGGCCAAGGACTTTGGAATCCCCGATTATCCCGATCCTCTGGGTCCGGGGGGGGTGGGTAACTTGCAACCATCGGCGGGTCCACTAACCTAGAGCGTTGTGTCTATCGGACGCGACAGCGAGCGCGGCGAGGTGAATGCTCCAATCAAGGACGCGAGTTCAAGTTCGGCATCTACGCCGCGCGCCGTATCAGTGGAGTAGATGAACGAAAAACTGCACACATTCAGGTATTATCCCCACAGTGAAGTTGCTCTTTAATAAGGTACGTTTTTCTTCCGACCACGAGTGCTCAACCGTGAATTATAATTCTGTAACCGGAATTCCCAAATGTTATATGTATTCAAAGAAATTCTAGGTACCTAGGTAGGTAGATAAGCGTATTACAAATAACTAATAATATTTCAAGAGCAGTACACCTTTATTTAATGTATTATCTGGATAAATAAGTTACTGGGAGTTATAACTATACCCTCGTTCCGAAACAATGTGGAGTGATTCATACAAAATATCACACCAGAATCACAATTGAACGGTCTGCCTATTAGTGTGCAAATTTGTGTACACTATAGAAATTATGGGCAGAACTCATTAGTAACCGGGTCTACCGCTAGGTGCGCCGCTATAGCAAATGCAACGTGTTTTCATTGGTGAGTTTTAGGCGGTTCTAAATTAAATGGAATTTCATTGGTCAGAGGCAAAGACGCGGGATTTCGGTGGATATATTGACGCATGCGCTGTTTCATGCATGTTTTGGCGACAGTGGCGTTTCATTGTGTCTTATGCACGGTCGATTCGCGATATAAATTAATTATAATATTGTGTTATACGCGAGTGTTTAAGTGTTTTTATGCGATGGAAGCGACGAATGCGAGTAGTAGTGGTTCTAAAACCAATAATTCCAATCGTAAGCGACCGAATTTGACAGGAGGAGAACTGAAAATGATCAAAAATGTATACGAAGGAATATTGGAATGGTATTCTGGAATCACTAAAACTGAGGCAGTTGATATTTGCGCTTCGTTGACAAAAGTCTGTGTGAATAGTGTGTTTCGTGCAATTCGCCGGATTATTTATGGTTTCTTTTTTAAAAATGAGATTCCGACACTGAAGATAATTTCACTTGCTATTTCTGACGATCAATATTTACCCAAGTTATCTCAGAAAAAACATGCGAGATTTTCGGATGTCAGACAGAAAAAATTGTTATTTAGACGATACTTGGGTAAACGAAGGGCATATATATGAATAATATTAAAAATTATTAGTTTATGAATGTACTTAATAAAGAAAACGTATAGAGTATACATATCACACATTTTTAGAACCATCTAATAACAGTATTTTTCTTAAGATAATAAAAAAACCATCACAAGTACACTTAAAAACAATGTTAATAACTTGGATATTTAATTTAATTTTTTTTTATTCTGCCCCCTTTAAAATGATACGCCTATGGAATTTCTTTCCCGTCGCCCCTCATGTCCCTGAGCCGCCCATATGCTGGTGATGAATCACTCCACACTATTTCGGAACCATTATTATAGTGATGTTTATAATATAAGTTTTTGTTCCAAATGGTTTTTTATAAGCCTGTTCTGTTCCCTTGCAATGAAAATATTGCGATTTTAACAATAAAAATGCATATATTCATTGCAAGCGCGCAGAACTGGCCTATAAGAAAATTTTGGGACAAAAAACTTACATTAATTTATCATCATTATAATCATTGCTAGTCGAGTGCATGCACCTAATTTATTATCAGATCTTATGTGGTTTTTAATTATTTGTACTTAACCAAATTAAATGCATCTATTTACCTCTCAAAATCCGAACCTTAACGTAGAAGAAACAATTCCACGGGTGTCAGAACCTCGATACAGTTGGAATATATATATTGTAAATATGCCGCAAAATTCTCGGTTCATTTATTGGGGTACAGTAAGGGGAATATCGGTTTGAAACATGCCAGAGTTACCAGTGCTGTTCTTTCTTTCGGGGCTTGTTTATTGCAACAATATACATTATTCGTCTACCTGCTTTTCGCAACATAATTTGTAATGTATACCTCTCTCTACCTCCTTTGCCTACCTTGTACACAACACCAGTTTTTGCTATCATAGGCTTAGCTACCATATTACAAAAAATATTATATCAAAATATTTCTTATCTTATAGACCTTGTGAATCATTATTGATTAATATGGTCTGTGATTTTTTTGGATGACACCTGTAAACATACAGTGAGAATAATAATATTTGTAATGCTGCAATACAAATAATAATAAATATAGCTCCCAATTTGAAGTGGAAAAACACTTTCCACCTCAGTGGGAAGTGGAAGGTTGTGAGATCAAACGCAGGCCCTAGACAACTGCAATGGTCTCTTAGGGATATATTTTTGTTTCCCTTCATTTATTTTCATTCAGTTTACTATTACAAGATGAAACAAAAGCTAAACAACAATATTGTTGATATAAGTTGACACTTTACTATTACCATTCTACTGACTTCTAAAATGTAGTAGTAGAGTGGGATTTATTTTATTTCATTACCGTGCTTAATAAAAGTCCGGTATTTTTAGAAATACTGGCCGATAACAAAATCTTATAAATTCGACGGCAATAAATTATACAGCATGCCCACGTGAAAATTAAGCTAATGAGTGAAGACTTAATGTGCATTCACGACATAATTATAACCTGCTTTGAAATCACGAGGCGTTAAAAGTTTTTTGTTTCGTTTTCAGTTTTAATAAATCAAATCATTTCGATATTAATTAGCTCGCAAACAAACCGAAGGTTCGTGTATAAAAAGTTTAAAACCCATTAAGTTTATTAGCAAGTAATTATGCATTTAAAAAAAATCATTAACTCCTGTGAATGCAGTATTTCATATGAATGATAATTACTAATTGCCGCTGTACTTTTATATATTCGTCATATCTTTTAATGATTATATACTGTATACATAAAACTCGGCATAATATTACTTTATTCGTTTTCGGTGCATTTATAAACGAGTCCTCACATATTTACTTTAATAAATACACTGCTGGCCACTAGATTGGAATAATTCAAAATTTTAATGTAATTTTGGATGCTTATATCTTCTGAATAATATGGAATATCAAAATACCGTTTTCAGGAGGTTTTTGGAAATTTCATGGGTAATACATTGCCTGAATATCATGTTTCTATCGTGCTCAAGAAAGGAATATACGGGGTGTAAGCTAAACCCCTACAAAAAAAATCACCATTTCATTCTTACCCAGAAGTTCGGGAACCAAAATCGAGATAAAATTTAGAAAATGGATCAATTCAAAAAGGAAGCGTATGTATTTTGCTCGACGTCTGGTCTCTAGAAAAATTGTACGTTTAAGCAGTGGCGGCTCGTGCCAAATTAAACAGGTAGTGCCAAAACTGGCAGACACATAATGAAGTGCAATTTTTAAAATTTAATTTTCAACACACACATTTATTTTTATAGATAATTTTCAAAAAATGGTCATAATTAAGCCGTTAGCTAAGCAAAGGTTGCATTTAAAACTAAAACTCTTGTTTGTTCCGAAATGTATCATTAATTTTTCTCGAACTTTGATTCCTATTAATAAAACCCCCGTATATTCCAAAATAAGCGAGATGTAAACATGTAAGAAAATTTAGTGTGTTTTAGGTTTTGATCTCCTGATCAGAACTGCCAAGGTCCGAACTCAAGCTAAAAAGTGGTTATTTTTATAAAAAGAAATATTAATGGCAATTTAAGGATTCGATTACATTTTTTTGGCTGAATGTTATTTTCTAACTTTACCCTGTGTTTATATACAGGGCGAGTCACAAATAGAAATGGGTGAATTTTTAAGAATCGATTTTTTTCTGTCCAAACTACAAAATATTAAAAAAAAACTATTTCGAATGAGATATATTTCTTTAATTTTACAAATCCTAATCCGCAATTTTATACAGGGCGGGACAAAAATATCGCAGCAAGACTGACTTATTCTAATGGGACTTCTTGTATATATTCATATACATATATGTTTATTGTCCATTTATAGCGGATTATATATTTTACTACAACATATCAATTGAGGTTAAAAAAATGACATTCATGGAAAAATACTTGATAGAATCCTTAAATTGCCATTCATATTTTTTATAAAAACAACCGCCTTTTATCTTAACACCCTGTATCTCAAAAACTAGTCATATCATTGACTTGGGGCCTTGACAGCTCTGATCGGAAGATCAAAATCTACAACATTTTTCCCTATAAATTTTCCTTTGCAAAAAAAAAACAAGTACACTACCTGTCAGCTATTGAAATATGATGTTTTCTATCGCCTACAGACGTGAAGAAACATGTGATTACTTATTACTTATATGGTGCTAATTTAGTCATTTCATTAACATGTTTTCTATTTGTTTCAGGTAAGAAGATGAAGAGTGGAAAAGCATGAGTAAGCTAAGCCTTAGATTAACACTGTTCTGCCCGTGTCTGTAAGTTCTGTTCCCGTAATTACGGGTATTATTAGGCAAGTATTTGTTTTATCACGCACTTGTGAAAACCTTCGACTGGAAAACGTTCGGCGAAAACTGCATTTGGAAAAACGCATACTGCAACTGGAACAGAGCATTACTATAATGCATTAGTTACTAAAACCTTGGTATAGAACTATTAATATTGTATGTAGGTATGTAAAACTTGGCATTCATCACATATTATCAAGACGACAATTGTCCATCTACTTTTTAAGTTTCTACGACTTCGGGTTTCACCGGAAGTGTGCGGAACTTTTGATTTTTAAATGGGACACTGTATGTTATTTTGCGTATGAATGTACTGATGTACGGATGTACTTTATTGAATTCTTCCGTCGTTATGAACTTGTTACAGTCAATTTTAATATTCTAGTATCCAGTATGCC
Organism: Tetropium fuscum; assembly: GCA_964058915.1. Classification (NCBI taxonomy): domain Eukaryota; kingdom Metazoa; phylum Arthropoda; class Insecta; order Coleoptera; family Cerambycidae; genus Tetropium; species Tetropium fuscum. The sequence goes on from CAXKVY010018649.1 coordinate 206,802, forward strand.
GTGACGCACCTATAGTTGTGTTATAGTCATAATATATAATGGAAGAAGTGGAGTACGTATTGTAGTTTTTTGTTGTTGATTTATGTTGCCGAAACGCGCCCGGACAAGATTAAAAGTGATCTTAAACTAAAAATCTGCCAAATGTATACCAAAAATTCATAAACCAGGGAAGTCGGTGCGTCCAATAGTATCGTCTATTGGATCTCCGACTTACCACATCAAAATGGTTGACTAAGGAATTTGAAAGTTTGCCCATTGCACAGCATAGTTTTTCAGTTAAAAATTCGAATGATTTCATTGATAAGGTCAAGAATATCCAATTGCAAGAGGGTGAAATTTTGATTTCCTTTGATGTTTCGTGGTTTGAGTAAGGTCTTCAAAAACGTGGGTATAACAGCGATTAATTGGTCGAGTAATAAATTACAACAAGTCTTAGACAATCCAAAAGATAAAATTGTTCCAAATGAAAGGTCTGGGATTTACGAAGTTAGTTGTAATGATTGTGATCGAAAATATGTTGGACAAACGAGACGCTCAATTAACACCAGATTTAAAGAGCATATGGCTCATCTAAAATATGGAAGAACAGATAAGTCTAGTGTTGCACAACAATGCTTTTGACAACGATCATAGTATATATTAGTAATTTAAGATTAGTTACAAATGTGACCAATAATAGACAGTTGGATGCATTTGAGAGCATAGAAATTGTAAAATGTAAAAATAGTATGAATAGCGACAAGGGACCTATACCGTGTAGCCCGCTTTATGCGTTGCTTAGCAACTGATCATTGAAGCGTAACTAATGATTTCACCATAAAAATAGGGTAGTATAAATAGGGTAGATTTTTAGTTTAAAATGATGACTTGGTTGGCGAAACGCGCGTCGAGCGAAGTAAAAGTGTTTCAGTGTTTGTGGAAACTACTCGAGTGCTGAATACTAAAGTTTAATCGAATTGAGCTTTTTTCCAATTCAACGAATTCACTTTCGCGGAGAACTTTCATATAAAACCGGAACATATTTAATGAAAACCGCGTATATAGATCCATGAAAAAAACACCAGAATTAAACGCTTGAGGACTGCCCTAACGACTTCCTTCTATGCAACAGCTCTGAATTATGCAATATATATTTAAATTAGTCTAAGTTTTACATTGTCTCAGACGCAGGACTTGAGACATGTGAAAATTTGCCTCGAAGTCGAAGGAATGAGGAAGTGTAATGTAATCGCCGATTTTTCGTCTATTTTAATTGCACGTCGTACTGGGAGTTTTATTAGTTTTGCAGTAAGCGATGTCATAATTTATCGCTGCGTCTCGCATGCTAATTTATTTCTCCGGAGTAAATACATACATGGAAGAATAATTATTATAATACGTATAATAAAGTGCAATTCTATATCCTGTCGCCCTCCAAGATAGACGTACTACATAATATTACCGTTGACTGCAAGTGGTTCCTTCGCTCAATATTATTAGATGCAAGAGGTTCGCAATAATTAAACGTACGTCATATAACTTCCCCACATATAACAATATTATTATAATGTAAAAAAGGGTACAAAAAAATTTAGGCCTGTTCGAAATTTTTCATTTGAGGAAATGCAAATAATAATAAACGAAATAAAAAGAAATCGTTGCTGGCCAGGGTTTAGCCTCGAATAAAATTAGCTTAAAAATCACGTCAATGCAACTAATTTTATTTCCATAGTGCTTGGACGGATAAATATTTTGAAGCCGATATTTTACACCAGACCGTATCGATCCTTTTATCGCTCGCGTATTTCTTCATTTGTTTATAATTTAAATATTGTAATCAGAAACATAGTCGTTGATTATTTTTTTTTGTAGTAATGTATCTGTAATGTATGTAATCTCTTCGCTGCGAAAGTCCAAAAGTAAAGTCCGCCGTACGAGAGTCGAACAACGACGTATCAGAAGAGGGATGTGCGATAAAATATGCAACAGACACTTCTGTCGAGCTCAGAGCATAATGGAAATTTTGCGTCTTTGTCTAAGGGTAACTCCAATTTTTGTCGGAGGGCAAAAATATTTTGCCATTGCGTTAGTCATCAAATTTTTGTTCTCGGGAGCGAAATGATCAAACTACGTAAGATTGGGCAGAAAAATAATTATTGGGTAACTGAAGAAGCCTATTGTTTTCAGCGAAATCCAATAATAAATGTGCTACCACAGTGGCGGCCCAAAAAATATTTAAAAATCAATTTTAAAAATTCTTTTTATGTTGGAAACGGGGTATCTTCAAGTAGGTCCCACTTGAGTTTAATTGGCATTGGACCTTGGACTCCGAATATTTACCGGTAAACCAGATATACCAGGAAAAAATGGCGAATGCACCGGTCACAACCCTAACTAATAGATATTTAAATTAATTAAAAAAATATTTTCTCTCGGATCAAATTGTGAAGCTAAAAACCAGTCTCGAATTAACTTTATCATCATAAAAATAAATCCAGCCGTTTAGGCGGAGTTCAATGACAACACAGGGACAGAAGAAATCTTATTGGAGAGACGCTCGTGAATCAAGCTGATACGGTGGGGACATTGCTTTTGCGTTTCATTGGATATACGATCGCGAATTAATCTGAGACGGTGGGCACGTCTTTCGATGTTTTCACTGTTTAATACTTTTCCACTAAAAGCCCGCATTTTGGAAACTCTTATTGCGCATTTCCCTAGTCTCTTTTAAAATTGCCTTGGATGTAGATTTCCTAGTTTGAGATAGTCGTGTTTCCCGCTCCTCTCATTTAAACGGCGATGCCTCAATTGCCTCATATAGGCAGCGCGTTTAGTAGGCCTATCCGTATTCGTATTTGATAAACAAGTTACATATACAACGCAATATTTACTGAAAAGCAAGAAAGAAAATATTATTAACAAAAAAAGAAACCGCCTCCAAAAAATCTATTCTAAAAAAACTGCACTAAAAAGTTAAAGAGTAATTACGTTATTCATTCTTAAGATTTGTGCGCGAAACAGAGCACGTACAATAAATATCCTGACGGATATGTCCTAAATTATCAGTTGACGTGAGATGGGTGATATATAGCCGGATATTTAAGTTATACTGTGTGATAAAGTGTGTTAACCGATTTTCAAAAAAGAAAAATTAAAATACGGATACAACAAGATGTCTTGCGATTTCGTTGATCTTCACTTCCATCTACAACTATTTTACGCAAAATTCTACACCGTTAATAAGGCAAACCTAATAACACAGATACGTAAGCGTGATGTGACGGAGCGTCCGTCATAGGAAATGAACTAACAAGTGCAATAATATGACTGGCACACCGGAAAAGTGTGGGAGGAAGTAGTATTACCGTAACTTGGGGTGTGGCATTCGTCTCTATGAATAAATATGTATGGTGCAGGCAGAGGCGGCGATATATATGAATGCTCATATATATATAGTTGTTATTGAATCGTCGTAAATATCAACTTGTCTGCACTTTGTTTTTGAATTTTATCCCTGAAGCTAAAGCCTTTTTTTAATTTTTCCTGTGTAATTGTTGTTGTAAAAGTTGATGATATAGTTGAATCATAAAAACATATTTAATTTTTTTAAGCGTCAAATAAAACAAGAAAGAGAAAAACTTAAAATATTTTATCTATAGAATAACAAGTTATTTACTAAATTGTTTAATTTTTTACATTAACCTTATTTAGTAGTAAATCATTTTAGACTAATTCGTATGTTGTTTTTATTTTAAAGATTTTTTTTGTTGTGAATTGCTTTTTTAGTTTCCAAATTTCGCTATAATAACGGAATAACGGAAATAATTCGACGAAAAGTAAACCCGTTATCCTATTGCCAAAGCAATGTCAGTACATATTTGGCTTGGTCAGTATTTACGTCTATTCTAATCGCCTATTATTAAAGTCTGATGTCGAAATAGAACGAGATCTGCCAACAGCTTCGATGTGGAACATCAGAAACGATGCCCTGCTGTTAGGATTTGGTTACGTGTCGACTGCGCCTGGCTGTTTATTCCACTGCATATCTATCTTATTCTATTGAATATATGCAGTATATAGATATTTATCCTTATACTTTACATTTAGGTTATGCAGAAGTAGAGATTGGATTATAGCCAAAGAGCTGTAATTCTAAAAGGTCCGAAATGACGTAGACGTCCGAGATGCCCTCTGAACCCTTACCCTTAGTTTAGCTATTGGTCGTGATCTGTAGAATTTATGACCTCGAGAAGGTCACTCCGGATGGACGAAATGTGAAACCTGTCCATCGACTAAAAAAATACATTCTAGGAATCATCAGAAACCCATTGTTAATTTTTATTGCATTCGGTACACGGGGTCATGATGGGCATGGGCAAATAACCGATTTATTGAAAAAAAATTCTCCGAGATCTGAAGACCGGAGATTGGCATAATTTGGAAATTTTTGAGCGGTGGCCAAAAATGGTGTAGGGAATGAATTGTCTGTCCATTGTTTTTCACCAATGTTGACGGGTCCAATTAGCAGGAAAAATGGTTGGCAGACATTTTTCTCCATAATTCCGAAAATTAGGTGAAAAAACATCACATTTTGGGATTTTCCCAATTTTCAGAGCCCCAAAAAAACATTCAGGCGAGTAGTCGTCTGTCGATTGGATTTTGGTACTTTTTCCATCTGGAAAAACAGGTTGGAAAAGGTTTTGAAGGGTCTTCACATCTCGGACAGAAAAATGTTAAAAAATAATCGGTTATTTAGCCATAATTTTGGACCTTGTGGACCATATACAGAAAAAATTAACACTGGGATTCTGATGATTCCTAGAATGTCATTTTTTAGTCGCAGGTTTCACATTTCGTCCATTCGGAGTGACCTTCTCGAGGTCATAAATTCTACAGATCTCGACCAATAGCTAAACTAAGGGTAAGAGGTTCAGAGGTCATCTCGGACATCCACGACATTACAGCTCCTTGGCGGTTCCTGCATGGATAGAATTAATTATTCCTTTGCTGCTTAATGTTGCTTTCAGTGCTTTCCATATTAGTTGGCATACGCAATTCCGATCAGCCTCTAGCTAAATGAAAATAAGTTCCTACAAAAATAATGTTTCTTTATCTTTTCAGATAAGTATAAACCTTCAAATATATCTACTTAGCTGTGTAAGATGGTAAGTTCAATATATATTTTTTTAATTTGGAATTACTTCTGATTTTTATTTTTGCTAGTTTCCTTAGATGATTTCAATCGTACGTTGATGGTTAAATTAAAAACTACATATTTGACCCGGGATGTACGTTCGAATGCCTACTGGTTTAATATTTCTAGAAGGCTGCGAAGGTACATCCCGTTTTAAAATTTAGTTTAGATTGTTTTCTTTCTTTAATATGCAATTAATTGAAGCAAACAATTGGCACCCAGTTATGTTTGAGAAATGTTGATCGCTGCATCAAGATCTGCTCAAATGTAACTGCTACCAAAACTCATCGATAAGTCTTGATCTCATGTAATCAAACCAATTGGCAAAATGTGATTCTAAATTATTAAAACAATTATTGAACATGTACGTTTTCGAGTTTAATAGACAGAAAACGCGATATAGGTGAATAAATTCAAGTGTGTATTCTGACGAAGTATTCATTTGTTTTTGAATTGTCTCGGTAGCGAGGAAAGGACAGACAGTACGTTAACAATTGTGCTGATAATATTATAAATGAAAATAAATATAGTAGATCGAGACCTCCGCGAGACAGGCCTCGGGCATGAACTTGTGACGTCACGATACAGATCCCGTCACGGCATAGCGTAATATACAATATACGGAGGTTTTTATGAGTAAAACTGAATATATTTCAAAACAAACTGTTACTTATGATAAAGTAACTTGAAAGGGGGTTTTCGCATCATCATAGAGGTACCCTAATAGACGCGTTGGCTCTTCAGGAGGCCAAAAGCCTCCAAATATTTACTCGCTTCTGAATTGTCGTTTCAAGAAAAATTACTTAGCAGTAAATTAGTTCTTAGAACAAATTAAAAGAACGACGAATATTCCAAATCCGTTTTATTATTGCAGCAGAATAATTTACAGAATAATAAAACTTTTAGTGTAGAAAGTACACAAACTATTACAGTTGTTGATCTCTCCAATATTATCTATTGTATGGTAATAAATACGTGGGAGAGGCCCCTATTAGGTATCGTAAAATGTACAATATTTGTACAACGTTTCCTTTTAACCGCGGTACGACTTAGCCGTAAACCCCCCCGACGAACCCTAAGGGTGTTAATCTCTACCATCATGTGTATCCATAAATACAGGCCGAGGATTTAAAAACTAGGTACCTACCCTTTATTTGCTGTGTGTCTCTCCCTTCCATTTCACGGACAGGAAAGCCCAGCCTTTGTGCGTTCGGACACAAGATTTAATTTTCCATCGTTTGACATTACCGATTATTTTAGTATAATTATAAATACCGATTACCTTAAAATTGTCCAATGTTTACATAGACCAGGGCTGAAGCCTTTGAAAATGGTAAAATGGTTCTGAAAAATGCTCCAATGTGGAAGAAAAAACCTACGAGGAAGTTAACAATTCAGATGAAATTATGTACAAAATATATGAATCTGAATCTGATTTAATTGTATCGAAAATTGTAGAACCGCAAAAAGATGAGGGATGTGCACATCTTCCCAGTGAAACATGCACATCTAAGTGTCTGAGAAAAGCCAGAGGCTAATACATCACAGGATATATCAAGAAGTACTTCACAAGAACCTACTAATAATAATAATCAAGGTTTAACTCTAAAAAAAAACTGTTTTTCCTTTCTCCAGAGAGAAAAGAAAATGTGCCTATAATACAGCAGTCCAATCCTGAGCCAAAAAAGCTTGTAGTTCCACGTTTAAAAGCTTTTATTTATGGCGAAATTTTGACCACACGGAACAAGTTTTAAACAGATTCAAGGCAGCACATGAAAAAAAACACGACTAACAGAAACACGAATAAGGGTAAAAAGAAAGAAGAACCCTAAAGTAATAGGAATTAAAAAAAAAAAAGAAACATCCATCTAAAAATAAAAATAAAAGTAGTGACTGTTATACTGACAGTGGATTTTCTTCAGAAGAGGAAGTGGTTGAAGACTTAGTTAAAGATGATCTCATAGACATAAATCCGACACCTCTTTTAAATTTAAGAACCGGTTGTTTCGCGTTAGTTACCTTTAAAGGGGGAAAGAGAAAACTTCAATATTTAAATACATCTGCTCTGTTGAACATATTGTGGATAGTGAGGTTGGAGTTATTGGACTAAAACGTATTGACCAAACTAAGCAGAATTTTGCTGTCAATGCCAATGACTTAAGTTTGGTAAAAAAATGATATTAGGAGACTCTTTCCAGAAATTAAAATGAAAGGTGAATGTTTTCGGTGAAAATTCCTGTTTTAGAGGGTGCCTAGATAATCTATTTGTTTGGCTTATTTCTGTTAATTAAAAGTATTTTCTTTAAACACGGTAAACGTTTGAAAACTATACTTAAGAATGTATGTATGTATGTAAACAGTGACATATTTCCTAAATAGCATTTTTCTTTATAAAAATTATGTTTTAGATCTTTTTCGACCGAAGCATCTAAAAATAGATAGTCCAGTTACCATTTGTCTTTAGTCTTTCCTTTAACAATAATTGTTTTTATATTATTTAGGTATATTTAAAGAAGGGGAAAAAATGAACTCTTTAAAATCGTTTACAATTACCCCACTTGACCGTACTAAAAAATGTATATCTTCTGACTGTTGTTAATGTTGTTGAAAATCACTCTTCGCAATCTTTTGATAAAAACGGTATCTTGGATGATTGAAAGTCTAGTTGAAGTATCTTGAAGGAATAAAATTTCTATAAATATAATTTATAACAGAGACAGTAGGTAGATACCTAGTCACACTCATGGAAAGATAGGAAAATCAGATATCAGGAAACAGGAAAATCAGATCAGATATTATCAGAAGGGTGAGAGATTGTTTTTATTTAAAAATAGATTAAGGTAATAAGGTTATTACCTTAACAACCTTTAACAAGACAATTATTAATGGCCTTTACGAAGGTCGGGGATTTATGAAGTATCTTATACTATTCGAGTGTTCAACATTAACGAAACTGCTTCCCGTCGACACTGGTTATGTCATTTTCGTTTCTCGATGTCCCGCCTAGATGTAAGGAGAGAAGTTCGACCGCCGACGAGAACTCTCGTCACATCGCTCGCCATAGGCGTGCGAAACACTATTATAATCATGGATTGACCCGTATCGAATTATTATTGTTCAATTTTAGTAACATTACTATGCAATCAATGTGATTGACTCATGTATGTTATGAAATTTTTTATTCTAAAAAACATTTTGCTAGTTTCACCGACGCCGTTAGAGTGGAGTTACTGGATACAAATAAATTTTGCTGCGTATTACAGGCTTCTTCGCGTCTCCTCAATTAGTATAAATCAATAATATCGTAAATAAGTTAATAGGTTGATTAGTAGTACATCGACCCATGCACGGCCCGAGACATAGTAAATGTAAATTATCGTGAGTTTAGATGCAATATACTGATTACAATTTAGCTTTTATGCCTTAACTTAATTTATTCTGTAACATCGTTTAACGTATTACTCATTCATTTCCTTCAAAATTTGTTTATAATATATTGCTCTCCGTTCACTTTCTAAGCGCAATGTGGGTGTTTTTTTATTGCCGACCAGGTAGAAATGTAGTGTTTCCTGGACGCATCTAATGGATGTCAAATCACGCTGTTAAAATAATGAGGCAAACATATTTATAATGGTGCAACCAATCTCAAATTGGATATGCTATCGATATTATCATCAATTATTAATTAGCAGTCCACATAGGTTATAATATATAAGTAAAACTTCATATAGTCATGAAATTTGAGTGAAATTCAATCCAAAAAAATCCAAAAAGTCAATCGGATTTTGCTTTCCTCGATTTTACGTGAAAACACACGAAAAAACATTTTCAACAGAGATCGTCGCCTATTAATTTTGCTGCTAATTACCTACGAGTTATGTTAAACAGCGTTGCGCCGGGTAAGTCTCTTAAGATTGACAAGGGGGGTGTCAATCTTAAGAGACTTACCCGGCGCAACGCTGTTTAACATAACTCGTAGGTAATTAGCAGCAAAATTAATAGGCGACGATCTCTGTTGAAAATGTTTTTTCGTGTGTTTTCACGTAAAATCGAGGAAAGCAAAATCCGATTGACTTTTTGGATTTTTTTGGATTGAATTTCACTCAAATTTCATGTCACGTTTTTTGATGAATTTTTATAATCTGAGCACGGATATTAAAAATTTCGTAAGATATACAGGGTGGAAAATAAAACATGATTTTTTTAAATGGAACACCCCGTATACTTTTAGACCAAAATAATGTACTTAGTTTTCTGAATCCAAAAATGTGTAATTGTTATATAATCACTCCACCTGTTCGTGAGATATTACTAAAAACTTATCACATTACGGGTGTCAATTATAAAATAAGAACATCAAGATACCTCTGGAAACAATGCATATTTGCATTGTTTATTTGTTATTATTTGACAGATGTCATTCAGTTTTTTGTGAGATAGTAGTTCACTCTCTTAGATATTAGCGTAAAAAATATTTATTTTTAAAATTATTTTGAAAATGGTATATTCATTGGAAGAGCGAAAAGAGTTACTTGAAATTTATATTCAGTGCAACAAGAATAAGTCTCTTGCTCGGAGGGAGTATGTTAGGTTATTTCGAGAAAGGCTACCTCCTTCCAAAAATAGTTTTAAAAACATTTATGCAAAGTTTAGGAATACCGAATCTCTGAGAGACAAGAAAAGGAAAAGGCGAAGAACAAGAACAGGAGAAGACACAGAACTCAACGCGTTATTATATTTTGCTGAAAATCCATCCAAATCATCCTATGCCGCAGCAATAGAATTGGATATATCACAAAGAAGTGTGATAAAAATATTACATCGCCATAATTTTAAACCATATAGTATTTTTCCCGTTCAATATTTAGACGACAACAACCTTCAAGACAGGTTAACCTTCTGCAGAGACATACTTGATAGAATAGAGGAAGATGATGAGTTTCTAAGTCATGTCTTTTGGACTGACGAAAACAGTTTTTCTACTGCGGGAATTTTTAACAGAAAAAATGCACATTACTGGGCAGCGGAAAATCCACATATTGTAAAAAAAATTAAAAACAAGGATAGCAAACTGTAAACGTGTGGTGTGGCATCCACAAGGATGCTATTGTAGGTCCTGTATTTATAAATGGACCCTTAAATCCACAACGTTATGTGGATATTCTTCAACATCCAGTTGAAAATTATTTAGATAATATTAATTTAGTGGACAACAGATCTGTTATTTGGCAGCAGGATGGAGCACCACCACACTCTGCAAGGAACGTCACCGAATACCTAAACAGAAAATATCCTATTTTGATAGGAAGGCACGGTGTTATACATTGGCCCGCTAAAAGTCCGGACTTAACACCTATGGATTTTTTTCTCCGGGGTACGATAAAACAAGATATATACGAAACTGGGGTTTTTAATAATATGAATGAGTTAAAAGAATGCATACGTGTAAAAATTGAGGAGTTAAACCAAAATGGTGATATATTTCAAAGGGTGAGAAGCAATTTTATAAAGCGATGCCAAATGTGTATTCAGAATGGTGGTGGTTACGTGGAAAATATTTAATTACGTTACGTGTAAATAAATAAAATTGTGTTACTGTATTAATATTCACTTTTATTTGTTTTTATTAGGCTTATGTTGTTTATTGTTATTACTCGTTACTGTTATTGTCACCTATATATTATTTATTTATTATTTCAATAAATGGCATTGTTTCCAGAGGTACCTTGATATGTTTTTTGTTTTATAATTGACACCCGTAATGTGATAAGTTTTTAGTAATATCTCACGAACAGGTGGAGTGATTATATAACAATGAGATATTTTTTATTCAGAAAATTAAGGACATTATTTTGGTATAAAAATATACGGGGTGTTCCATTTAAAAAAATCATGTTTTCTTTTCCACCCTGTATATCTTACGAGATTTTTAATATCCGTGCATTTTATCCCATTTTAAAATACTTACTTACTATGTAAAATATCAATTAATTTTTAACAATATTTTCTGATATGGATTTAACAATATTTGATATAATTTTCATTAACATGTACTAAATAAAAACATCCTAAATTCTACGAAATAATGTCCTAAAATCAGAAAATATATGTGAAAGTTTGCTCTGAGGGCCTTGTTTTCTATGTAATATATGAATGGGAATTAAAAAATAAGTATCTTTTACAGTACACTGTAAAGTGGCATAGGCGGTAGCCGGTAGCTAGAAAACAGCATCGTTTACTCATTGCACGGTAAAATAGCTATAGTCTATCCAACGAGAGAATGGACTTGCTTTGTGCATCGGCGACTAAAGAGGAGGTGCTCTGTAACGAGCTACGCAGGACCGTCATTCGATGAAATAAATTCGTAAGTAGGTACTTGCGAGACTATAAATACAAACTGTGAATAGGTAGGCAGTAGTAGGTACTTTATATAATTAGGTACCAGGTAGGTATCGGACCCAGGCGCCGGCCCTGGCTACCTGCTGAGCCAATTAAGACGTTGAGGGCGTTGAACTAATGTTCTAAGGGGCGGAGATCTGACCAAAACAGACGAATTTTCGCTCGAGTGCAAGTCCATCCTCTCGTTGGATACAGTATACATGACTAATGTTTTAATAGGAGTTTTATTAGAAGTGGTTTAACAAAAGCTTTTTAAGAAATCGACATTCGCCCTATTTCATAGGTATTTTAAAAAATAATTTGTTGTTTAACATGGTTTAACTGATTTTTTATATTAAAATAAAGCAAATATTTAGAAGGCATGCCAAGTTTCATTGAAGGTGGTTTTAATGGCGACTTGACAGTCACCATAATTCATTGATATTTAAAAAAATAATTTGTTAATATGTTAATTGTCAACGTAAAATAAAACAAAATAAATACTTAAAAGTCATCGCAACTAATTGCTTTCATAGGCTGGCTCATTTTAAGCCATCTGTGCTTTATATTGATTAGTGCAAGAACGAAGTGTTTACCCCTCCCGGGCGCAAATGAAGTTTGTTTGCAATTTTCAGACAACACGCGTCTCCGATTTTCTAAAAATTCCCAATAATAATTCTTCTTTTCAAATCGGCCGTACTAAATCGAGCCTCTATCACGAAACGCATCAGGCCATCGTTATCGTCACTATGTCGAAGCAACGGGACAAGAGTCTTCTATGGCAAGGGGAAAGAGACAGAGTATTAGGGTGTAGGACTGTTTTAAGCAGGGGAAACCTGCTTATACTGTTCAGAGGCGCCACGTCAGTTCGCTTGTCAGTAGCGAAAAAATCAACCATACGTTTGTTCGATTCACGGCAAGTACCGTTAGGATAGCTTCAAGACTACTATGCTCGTGTTGATTGACGCCTTTATTATATTATGCTTGGTTTATTCTTGCAGCGCCTTAATCAGATGCAATTTCTTGTTACATATACCGCGCACTTGCAAAAAGTCGGCACAAACTATAATCAGATGGAACTGTAATGAAGAAACAACCAGTATTTTTCCATTTAACAGTTAGTTCATATGGCACACCTCTAACATTAATTTGCCGAGTTGTAACCCCCTCGGGATAATTTTAGCACATATTTAAGCAAATTAAGTCCAATTCTGTGCATCTAAAGTATCACTTATTCGAAATTGGTTTCGAAAATAACGTGTCGTTATGCAAGCGAAAGTTCATTAGCAAGCAAGTATAATTTACACATTTTTGGTTCTATCAAAAGGTAACCTTTTACACTAAAATGTCGCTGTAACATTTTTTTTAAATCAAGTATTAATATGACAAATGCTTACGGTGAGAATCGCCCTCATCTGTCACATGATTATATAGTGTACCAATAGCAAAGACGCATCCTCTTATTGAGAACCCGAGATTTCATGACTGACAATATGGCTTGTCAGGAGAAAAGGCGAAATTAATGGCATTGTCTTTAATTTTAAAAATGTGGATTGGAGCGAATCTCTCGACAAATACAAAATGAGACTGGGGTGCGTATTGGCATTCTGTACTACTATTCAGAGCAACTGTGTGCTATCGACTTCAAGTACCTACGATTTTTCTGGCTTTACCTTTTTTAAAACTCGCATGGGCATCTAATTTTTTCTTGTATGCATACCTTATTGCCGATGGATATGTACCTATAACGCACAATCCATTTAGTGTTTGTTTAATAACTAAAATCGGCTACCCACTCATTACACCGAGCACCTCATCATCATCATCGTCAGTGTTTTTAAATCCAACTTGCGCCTTAAGAACATTATCTATATTAGTACGAAATATTCGATTATCGAGGAGGTGTTTCCTCGTTGTTTGCCCTCCACGTCATATTGAATTAGTCACGTGGTTTGGATTGCCTAAGTTTGCATAACCAAGCTTTTTCTCCCACACGATTAATCAATTACGTTTTGTTCTAATTCATTATTCATAACATTGTATACCTGACTTCAGATCGCTAAAACATAGTTGTACTCGCAGTATATATTGTAATATCATATGACGCGTCACAGGAAGCCATAGTATACCACGAATGAGCGTACAGCTGCGCTGAATAATAGTACAGGTACTCGACCGGCGGCGGCGTGGCGTTTCTTCAAAAAAATTTCCTTGCTATCTTATATCTTACAGCTACTTGTATGATAGCGCGGACAGTTATCGATTATGTCAAAACACTAGTAGAATGACAGATGCGTGCAATAAAAGTTATGGCACTAGATTATAGTTCAATAGAGTTTTGTTTTTTTGCATGAACGTAGAAAAAATATCTTCACGCTTTGATATAAATACTCAGAATGTTGTCATCGAGTTTGCTTCAAGCGTGTTGCTTTAAGGTTATTATTGATTAATATTTAAATAGCGGTACATCGAAAAAGTACCAAGTATTTTTGTCAAATTGAGAGGGCTAAGATTTTTTATAATTTATTTCAGAAGACAGGCAACTAGCTATAATTGAAATTAGGTAATATAATGTCCTGTAATAATTTTCGCTAACCACTTAACGCTCAACATGATGGTGACCACAATTATTGAACGTAATAAAATTCGCTGTCAGAAAGGTTATATGTCTGCATTTTTCCTTAGAATGGTTTTTTGGCCTCTGAACAGATGGAGTGATCAGGTGAATAGCTTGCTACGCAGGCGTGGTCTCCGCATATAGTTTCCTTCTCGAACGTTAGAGCCTGGTTTACATTAGTGTCTCTGTTGATTTTCAAGCAACCAATCAGGTACTTTGAACGGTACTTGACACATAGTGATCACGCGCTTTTATCGCTCCATCTTCAGAGACCCGATTATAGCGGAAATAACTTTGCTCGGAAACTATAATTCTCAGAAATATTTATAGCAATTTTTTTTTATTAATAACAGGATGTATAGAAAACAAGTTCTTGCCTAAACCCTTTTTTCGTATCGACTTTGCATTATGTAACGGTACATCTGGATCTCGGGTGTAGTCACATTTTCCACTGTGGTTTTGTGACATACTACTAAGTGTAGTGTTTTTTTTTTTCATTAACATCTAACTGAAATGTAATAAACGAACGCTACAAATAGCTAACCTCGCTAGTCCGAGTGATCTAGGATCACTTATATTTAACTTTCAGGTTAGTATATATTAATTCTACAATTTGCGTCCACAAGTAAAATCAGAAACATATTGTTCAAGCGCTGACTCGCAGAACACCAACACCGACCAGCATCGAGCCCACCGAATCGCGTCAGGTTGGGCGGTTTATTTTCTACAAAATCGTTCCAAAAAATGAGCTTGGGTTTAGTTCGAGCCTAGAGAGTGCTGCTAATCACTGTCTTATTGTTAAGGTATCGCCAGAGATCTTCAGTGTTCTCTGAAATAAATGTTGCGTTTCGAAAATAGCCAATATAAGAATAATTTGCTCAGTAACTTGATTTGTTTAAATGAAAAAAAAGAATAACCCTGGACGTTACGGACATTCTGCTCGTCTATTCTAAGCTTGGCTTACAACTCATGATTATTTAATCCATCAAACGATAAAATACTACGCCGGCCTACACGTGCAATCTGACCTAAAGCTCGTAGCGGTCGATTCATCGCTGAATACCTAGGCGGATGTCGACCGCCAAATTGTCGCTGTGACGATACTTTTTATGCGAATAAATAATTGTTTTAAATTGCTTATATACTATTATATAATTTTCGTGAGATCCGTTATTCTCGAGCGCGGGGGACGCCACTGGCGCAGCCGAATGCAGCTCTCTACGCGCGGATGGCCGTAGTTTTATTGTGTGTTGTAAATGGGTCTGGAACTAGAATCCCGTGTGGGTCTCTAACCTTACAATTCAGGCCCCTTTGCCTGCCAGTATATTTTCGAAATTTGTCGGGGAGTATACGCGTGAGGCGAGAACGGCACAGTGTTTAATTATTTAATTTTTCTAGGGGTGTAGTGCATTTATCGCGATGGAATGTGCGTTACCCGCTCAAAATTTGGATCACTCGGATATGCAGCCGTGAATATGTGTTTACATTTGAATAACAGGTGATTATAATGTGTTTCAGTGGAGCGTGTTTGTTTAATGACTGGCTTAAAAGGCGGGGGATTAACGGATGTGGGCTTTATCTGTCTACGAATCTTGCGAGAGATGATATGAAATAGCATAAATTGTGTTTCGAAGTGATTTATTTACTCATTACCCTTAATGTATTGCAATGATTTAGATAAATCGATATTTGATAAGGAATCCTATTATATATTAGATATAATTATATAGCCTCTGCAAGAAATAGTATACCGTGTATCGACCATTGTTCGTTGTGTAAATGCAGGTATAACAAATATTGAAAAATATATAGACGATCTGGCAACTTACTGAGGAATAAGAGCGAGTGCGTGGAAATTTGGAAAATGTGGAAAGGCCTGGAAACTGTTGAGAAACGTAGTAATGTAGGTGCCATCTGATTTTGTAGGAATAGTTCCCCTTAGCCCTTGTATGTTCCCATCGGATATACGTTCAGAATTAAGTGCACAACATAACGAGCAAAATAACAAAGAAAGCGCCGAAAGTATCTAAATCCCGCGTATTTATTTCCAAGCGCCATTTTTTACAGACCCGTTTCCATTTTAGAAATTGCAGGAATAGGTATACCTACAATGGATACCTAGTGCCTATAAAAAGTGAAATAATTTTATCGACGTAAGAAAACCAGAAATGGATGTCACAAATTTTGTTGTAATAATTAGCAATACATATTTTTAAGTAAAAAAAATCAATCTATCTGTCTGTATATGTATGTTTGTTCCGGCTAATCCCCGAAACAGCTGGACCGATTTTGACGGGACTTTCACTGGCAGATAGCTGATGTTATAAGGAGTCTCACTTTTATTTTGGAAAAATAATGAGTTTCGCGCAAAAAAAATAAAATCATCCATACAACTAGATAAAATTGGAGACTCTCTTTATAATGTCAAAATAACAGATTTTTACTAAATACATTACTATATACGGTACTTACAACTTACAACAAAAAACTAATTTTTAAAATTTTTGCCTGTTTGTTCCGGCTAACCTCCGAGCCGGCTGGACCGATTTTGACGGGACTTTCACTGGCAGATAGCTGATGTTATAAGGAGTGACTTGGTCTACTTTTATTTTAGAAAGAATTAGGGTTTCGCGCAAAAAATAAAATTATCTATACAAATAAATAAATTTGCAGGTTCTCTTTGTAATGTCAAATTAACAGATTTTTACTAAATACATTACTATATATATATATGGTTCTTACAACAAGAAACTAATTTTTAAATTTTTTGTCTGCTTGTTTGTTCCGGCTAATCTCCGAAATGGCTGGACCGATTTTGACGAGACTTTCACTGACAGATAGCTGATGTTATAAGGAGTAACTTGGTCTCCTATTTTAGAAAAAGAATTAGGGTTTCGCGCAAAAAAATTAAAAATATGCATATAACTAAAATTGGAGGTTCTCTTTATAATGTCAAAATAACAGCTTTTTACTAATACAATAATATATATGGTACTTACAACAAAAAACTAATTTTCGAAATGCTTGTCTGTCTGTTTGTTCCGGTTAATCTCTGAAATGGCTGGACCGATTTTGACGGGACTTTCACCGGCAGATAGCTGATGTTATAAGGAGTGACTTGGTCTACTTTTATTTTAGAAAAAGAATTAGGGTTTCGCGCAAAAAAATTAAAAACACAAATAAATAAAATTTAAGGCTCTCTTTGTAATGTCGAAATAGAAGCTTTTTATTAAATACATATGAAAGTATATACGGTACTAACAAAAAAACAATTTTTAAAAATTTTTGTCTGTTTGTTCCGGCTAATCTCCGAGCCGGCTGGACCAATTTTGACGGGACTTTCACTGGCAGATAGCTGATGTTCTAAGGAGTGACTTAGTCTACATTTATTTTAGAAAAATAATTAGGGATCCGCGAAATTAAGTGTTTGCACAGAAGAACTATCAAAAATAACTATTCACACAGGAACAAACTTTATTTCGTACAGCAAGACTTATACAAACGTAATGTTATCGGTCAGCGCAGCTGGCCCTTTATATGAGATAAATGCAAGCATGCATTTGCTGCGTCGGTATTTTTGTGCCTTCATTCTGACACGTAGGTAACATAACGTTTAGTTTATGTTACGATATATAAACAAAGTTAAAATAAATATATCTTTAGTATACAATGTCATAATCCACGCAAAAAATTAACATCTATACAAATAAATAAAATTTGATGTTCTCTTGTAATGTCAAATTAACAGCTTTTTATTAAATACAAATGAAATTCACTGGCAGATAGCTAATGTTTTAAGGAGTAACTTAGTTTATTTTTACTTTAGAAAAATTACAATTTAAAAAAACTAAAAAACTCGCTTTAAAGGGAAACCGAACTAAAGAGTCAAAAATAATGTTTGAATATGAAAGGAAATATTTATAAAGAATGCCTAGTAAACGAACGCCTAATTTCAGGCTAAATTATTCTTTATTTACAAGGCTGTATTATTTTTACTTTGAATTATAAGCAATGAACTATCTAACGAATTAAACTTAATAATAATAGATATATTTTTAGAATTCAGTACCCTTATAATACCTATTTAAAGGGAAGTCTATGAAAGAAGTAACGACAAAGAAATTATTACCTCTTAATGACAATGCCATTCCTTTAAAATTTTTGGAATTAAGTACCTAGAGTATTCAAATAAGAGCTACAAACATTTAATCTTCATAACGACCAGATTTACAAAACCCCTACTTACTAGTTTGAATTACTATTAAATAATTATATTCAGGTAAAGGATTACCTGCTAAAGTGTTTGGGTCAGTTTTGTTTAACTGGTCATGCCATTTGAACGTGCGGTGACGCCAGTATCCGACGCACGCGACGGCGACGTCCGTATACCTGCAAAGAATATTTTCTCCAAGTGACAAATAAACAGTGTGTCAAAGTAGTTTTAATTTATTGGTTCAACCGATACGTTTTTTGACAATTTTAGGATTAACTTTCCCAATACGATTACAACTATTCGCAGGTAATATTGAATACTCTCATTAATATCTTAATTAAGTATATACAGTGACGGCCAATTAATCAGAAACGATAGAAAACAAAAATTTAATCATTTCTATTCTCTAATTTATCGAAAAAAACTGTATTTGTTTATTTTCTTGTAACATTCGTACATTTTGAAAAACAATTTTATATCTTATCTTATTTGATGCAACTGTATTTTTATGCGGCAAACTAATTGAAACGCTAAACAGAATGCTAAATTTAATGTAGTGAAAATCAAGCAAGTGTTTGTCTGTTTAGCAAAACTGTCAATTAAGGAATAACAAAATGGAAATGGAAATTTTTGAATTTTTCCATCGAGGATCTTTTCTGAAGCCTGTCAAGAAATAGCTCCAAGAAGTGAAAAAAATCCGTGGTAAAATAGGGGTGGCTTTGTCAAAAATTGTGTTGTGTATACAGGGTGGTTAAAAATTACAAAATCTTAAAATTTGGTTAAGAGTAAACTTTGTGATTTTTGATCATCCCGTATAAAAACATAAGTGTGGCAAAATCATTATTAGTTTTTTATACGTGGTGATCAAAAAGTACAAACTTTACCCTTACCGAATTTAAGATTTTATAATTTTTGATCACCCCGTATACCTAATACACATAATTTTTTGTCGACATTACTTTAGGCAAGCAAAAACTTTTATTAATAATAGCGTTTTCCCAAAAACTAAACATTTTTGAGATTTTGCGATTTGTGACCACCCTGTATAAAAAATATGATTTTTGTCGACGTTATTACTATTTTTTGGGCAAGTAAAATTAACGGAATTACTACTTATACGTGAACAGTTTTGATATTACAGGTAAAATTAATATTCATTGGATTAATAATTATTAAACACTAGCGGCCAAGTGACCCAGGCAGCTTTCACGATCGGGAATGAAGCAATGATCGGTGACACAGTTACACACAGTCCCTAAATGTTTATGAACATTAACGCCAGCCGATATGATATGAAAGTATGTGATTTCTAAATATTCTTATTTAACGGGTTACAATAATTTAAATTAAATAATCCCCACAATCGAATTAGCCCTAAATCGTAATTTTCGGTGTAAAGACTATATATGAGAAATTCACCAAAATGGCACTTGTTGACTAGACTACAAGTTATTAGCAGTACGATTTAGAAAAAATGTGTTTAACGTTAAAAATGTATTACTTTAAAAAGCATGTTTCCAATTAGTTTGCCGCATAAAAATGTACCTAGTTGTTTCAAATAAGATATAAAATCTTTTTCAAAATGTACAACTATTATGTTATAAGCAAAATAAACAAATACACTCATAATAAGAGTAGTACATTGAAATATTTTTTGAAATTTCTTCTATAAATTGGAGAACAGAAATGATTAAATTATTGTTTGCCATCATCGTTGCATGCCAAAATGACATTTCAATGGATATTCCATTAAATATTTCCGCTCGTATATGTCGTAAATATCGAGAGCTGACATAACGATATTGACCTACCCTTAACTTTCGTACCAATTAACTGTGAGTTTTCCAGTCTTACGAAACCGTGTTTAACGTACACGACGAGTTTATAAATAGAACGTAATCAATTGAAGTAATTAAGCGTCATATTTTACGTCAAGTTGTTAGGAGAAATATAAAATAGTATGTCGTAATAATTTAGAGTATCACGTCATATGTACAGCGGTATTATGCATGACCAAACAAAATGCATTGCTGTGATATGATGTTACAGAGTAACATTGCGAATGTACGCAGATGGCAGCACTACCTAGAAGAACGAGAACGCTAGAAGTTGTAATTTTTGCGTTATATCCTTGTCACGTCACTTGCTTATAAACAAACTTTTAATCTATCTCAAGGTTTAAGATGCATTTTAGCTCTATCACGTAATGAGGACAACGAAACGATATTTTAAAAGTATCTATTGTTCAGATAAAAATTATTTATATTTTATACGTTAATGTTTCATATTTATAGCCATGGCTATATATATGAAAGATTATTTTAACATAAATGCAGTTATTTTTTAAAATTTTGCTTCGAATATTTAAAAAAAATATGTCCAAGTATAGGTATAGGTCCAAAGGTGTCATATTCAAATTTGTAATTTTGTTCTAGGCACTGCTAAATTACTCGCTTTGTTTTTTTGGGGTTATACAAAACATCAATGGTTTTCATAGTAAAAATTTAACACTTTCCATAAAAAAAATCCGATTTGGTACTATAAAGGGGGCCAATTCTTTAAAGGATAAGCAATTTTACAAAGCTATATATTATTAAATTAAAATATCTATTCAGTCAATAGCAAAAAAAAAATGTTTTTTCTTCTATTAAACAATGTAAACATATTCAGTACAAAAATAGCAAAAATAAAACAAATATACCTAACATTTATCTTCAGCTAACAAAATAAAAAACGTTTCTTTTCTTGTTTTCATTTAATAAAAAAATCCTTTACACATTCGATATTTTTGTTTAAAAGCATTACGTTGTTGTTGAGGTTATGAAGCAACTTTTTCTTCGTTGAAGCAAAGTTCTATGTCTATAAGGTTAGCAGGTCAACTTTTGCAAATCGAGCTCGCTATGGCATCAACATTTGCCGTTTTTTAGCCGTTAATTAATCGTGAAAGAAAAAAAATTTCGGCTCTATTTTTTTACATCGGGTGCCCTGCTAACTGATTATGAAATTAGCATGTCATATATATAAAAAATTAATTTAAAAAATGAGGTTAGCTAAAAATTTGCCGTTTTTTGCCGCTTATAAATTATTTTTAGTCGGAAAATCGGTTATAAGGAAAATGTCGATTTCCGAATATAAATCAAATTCTCGAATATTATCTAATAAACCAAGTCGAATGGCAAAATTGCATGCAGAAAACGAGTTAAAAAAATTTCAACCGAAAAACTCAGTTGTCCAGGTTATATTATTTTTACTGAAAATAGGACCTAGGTACCTAGTTAATTTAAGAAATATTGATATTAGATTGTTGATTATTCCATGTTATACGTTTTTTATTTGGCGCTTTGCATATAAGTTTTATGTAATCTCATTCTCAAAAATGTCACTTTTGAAGAAGAAACATATTTATATGGAATTTCAAAAATAGTATTTCTGCTTTAATAATAAAGGAGCATTAATTATAAGATTGTTTAAGCTTATTGACTGAAAATTATTATCTACTTAACAAAAAAAGTATTATTGTTCTGGATCATCTATAAGTTAATCTTTGGCCCATTTATTTCCTTATAAGATTGTATAATAATATACAGAAATTTGAGAAATCCGACGAGGCCTGGTAGCACATCGGTAAAGCGCAAACAAGAATATTATGTTTGACGTTCTGATAAAAAAGAAAAGGTCGCAACGCTATGTCACAGGTACCAGCACCTGCTGGGACCTGCCGTTTCGATGACTCATGCTAGGCTAAATTTTTTGTACTAAATCCCCGCCTTATTAAAAAAAATAAAATCGCACTCTTCACGATTAAATCAAACATGTCGAACGGCAAAACTCATCCAAAAACTAGTCGAAAAAAGACTTTTCTGTGGAAAAGACTGTGGCTTTTGTACCAAAGTCTTTTCCCCATGGAATGATTTAATTATGATATAGATAGATATTTTCCCCCAAATTGCTTACTTCTCGAGATATTTGTATGTATTAGGTTAAAAAGTCGCCCGGTAAAGCAAATGGAAATATACATTTTAGGTTAAACAATGCTTCCCTTGCTGGTACATATGAGAGTTTACTTCGGTAGATATCAGCTAGTGCCACAATTGATCTCTGATTGTGATTAACAGATAACACTAAATCAGAAGTGGTACAGATATACGTAATGTAGTTACATACTTCACATAATATTATTTGTCTCAGGGCGCCAATAATCTAGGCTCAACTTAAGATCCGGTGACGAATACGATTTAATTTTATGCAAATTTATAAAAGCTAAATAATTGAATTAATAGTATCCATGTAGTGATGGAAGGAGGTAATAATTAAGATACCAGAAGACTGTTATCTCTTATTATATCCGCTATCATTAATTTTAATTGGTGTACATGTGTTTTTGTTTTGGAATAAATTTTCAAGTCGATTAACATTAAACATTATATGATTTATAATCGGCTGTTATTATTCCGAAAAGTCGACATATTCATTGTTACAAACTATATCAATGTTTTCTTTTATGCAGTAGTTTTTCATATGATTTTTATTATGTAAAAAAATACATAATCTGTGACTGTTTCGGTTTCCCTCACTTTCGGCGCCATTTCCTTTGACATAATCAGTGACCTATGCGTGATTTATAAGAACTAGAGTAGACCTCCAAGTCATTTATTTATCATTACGTATCGAATGTATGCACCAGAGACATATTAATACGGAGAGGCAGAATTGTTTACGATTTTGGCCGATCCAAGATCTTTTTTTGCCGTTTCATTTGTCAGGCTTACTGTTAAATTCACTTGAAATCTTTGAATACCGTAAGAGATGTTCAAATAATTTGACAATTTCAACGAATCTGATTCATTTTAATACAAAAATATTATTTAAAACAGCTTCTTGGTCAATGTAATCTATTGTATTACCTTATTGCGTTAATAGTATATGGTGAAAAGCGAAAATATACTGTGCCTTGAAATATAAATCTCAACAACGGCAACGTCGCTTGATGCATTTTACTCGAGTTTTACGTCAATGTCGATTTATTAATGGCAACAAATTTGAGAGGTTGGCGAAACGTCATTTTGTGCTTGTGTTTTATTTAGTGTGTTGTGACAGCAGCTAACTCTCTTCTATTTTGTCTGTCGCACTCATTGCACTTTTTAGAACAATAATAGATCGGCTCTTCTAGCGTTTGAATAAACTGTTGTGTCTCCCAGTTCCGCATCTAGAACCCAGGTGGGCCTTCAGAAATTTGTTGGTAAAGTGAAATATTTCAAATCGAACCCTAATATTATGTTTTAAAGTTGAAACATAGGTACAAACGCAATTTTTATTTCCATAAGTAAGTAAGTAAAACAAAATATATTTTTAGGAAAATCTTACAGATTAAAACAAAATATTTAAAAGAACATAGGTATTTTAAAAAATGGATTCCAAATTACAAAATAGACAGAATAACTTTGCTCCTATTACTCTAGATTATTGGTCTTGTCATTTTCGCAAATTTTTCAGCAGTAGAATTAAACGACAGTGTTTGTACAATTTTGGATTCAATGTTCAGAATTTCTAAAGATATCAAATGCGTCTGACCCATGGTGTTGCGCAGTGGCGGCTCGTGCCAATTTAAAGAGGTAGTTTCAAAACTGTAAAGACACAATATGAAGTGCGCCGCAGGCCAAAATTTTTGAAAGTCGCGTTTTTCTGGCACTACAGACTTCCACAAGAATAATTATTTGAGTCTATAATTACCATGGCCACCGGCTTTAAGGGTGCATTATTGTTTTGATTTTCAACACACACATTTATTTTTATAGATAATTTTCAAAAAATGGTCATAATGTATTAGTACAAAATAATTAATCAATATTATAGAAAATTACTTACCCGCAGTACCGTCATTCGGGGTGACATTGATTCTTGGGGTGACTATTTCCTTTTGCTCTCTTTGAAAAAACTAGTTGAAATAAAAATAAATTCTATAGAGTGTCTTTGATTTCGTTAGTACTTTAATGCTTATCAAATTCACCCACATGCGTAAAACTTTGATAGAAATAGTTCCAAGTAACATTTTGCTGGGGGTGAAATTAACAGAATATGAATAGGTTTTTTATGCGTTCTTATGGAATTAGAAGGTGCCTATCAAAGTAACCCCTTACTAAGTATAACTTTGATAGCCTGGTTTAAATTTTTTTTAGGCGTTTATTTTTATTTACTACTAAAAAATAAACACGAATATAAGTGTACTATTTATCACACACAGATACACTAATCCAATATCCTACAACAAAACAAATCTGTTCATTCAAAAATAAAAATTGTCCTAGAAAAACACACTACACGTGATGTCTGACATAACAGGGAAACGCGATACAACAAAAACCGACGATGTCAAGAAACTGAGCGCGGCACGGAATATTCTTTCCTTTTATAATTTATCCCGTGTAAAATTGTATGGGCAACGTTTATCTCTGTCGCTCACACACGATTCTGGAGCATTTATTTCATTTCATCTGTGCCAGTCCATAAATAGCACAACGAGCTTGCGCGCGCATATTAAACAATAAAGCGGCACCCGACCCCCGGCTAACCGTTTTCTAATTTTTACGTACTTATTTTTTAGAGCGTGCGTCGCGTAGGTGGGGCAGTGCTCTATTGCCAGACTTTTTGTAAACTGTTGAAGAATGGGGAGAAACGCACTAGGTAGAAAATATGTTTAAATGAAAGATACAGTTAATAAACTGCTGTTCAAAATTATCGCACCACGTTAATATTTGCTAAAATTTGAGGTCTCATAACTTTTTTACTTTTAGTCCAATTTTGATAATTTTTTTAGAATACTGTAGATAAATCGACTAATTTCAACTTGCATATCCAGTCTTTTGTTAACTGAGGACGGTTTAGGTATTATACAGGGCTAACTAAAAGGTTGTTATATAACCCTAATTTTAAAACACTCTGTGGAATAATTTCGTAACCAAATTCTTTAAAAATACCAATTTTTGTTAAGAACCATTCCTTTCCTACATTTTGTTTTTTGGTCCATGTCTTTAGATGCATTGGTTCAAAATTATCGCACCATACAGAAATCAATTGAAAAAACTTTCAGGGTGAGAAGAAAAATTTTTTAATTAACACGAAAACAAAGGAAAACAATGAAATACAATTATGTGAGCTGATCCCTAGTAGGTTGTGTTGCCACCTCTAGCTCGGATTACAGCCTGAATCCGCCGTGGCATACTTCTAATGAGGTTTTGAATGACGGGTTGAGGAATATTATCCCAGTCATGAAGAGTAACCTGTTGCAGCTGTTGAAGGTTCTGTGGGGCTGGTAGACGTCGTCTCACTGCTCTCTTAATGCTGTCCCATAGGTATTCGATGGGATTTAAATCCGGGCTTCGTGCTGGCCAGTTCATAACATCAATATGGACTTCATTCAAGTACTAAACACAAATTCTTGCTACATGTGGTCGTGCATTATCTTGCATGAATATGAAATCAGGACCAATAAACGGAGCATAGGGCATTACATGCTCCTGGAGAATGTTCTCTACGTAGTATTCCGCATTCATTGCCCTTGCATGAATAGGGACTAACTCCGTACGGCCATCGAAAGAAATACCCGCCCAAAACATTTTGGAGCCACGACCAAAGGGTCCGTTTAGAACGAAATTGAAGGCAGCTTCCCTTTCCCCTTGTCTTCTATACACACGTTGCCGCCCATCACAAGATTTTAAGCTTATTCTTGTTTCATCGGAGAATAGGACTTTCCTCCAGTCTACGATAATTTTCATGTGCTCGTGCAAATCGTACGCGAGTTACCTTCTGAGCCCTGGTAAGTTCTGGTGCCTTTATGGGCCTTCTACTGATCAAACCTGCCTCCCGTAGTCTTCTCCTTACAGTAGGAGCAGAAACTTGAACATTTCTAACCATCTCAAGTTCACTCTTCAATTGCGAACTTGTTACTGTCCGATTTCTTAAAGCATTTTGGCGGAGAAAATGGTCATCCCTAACATTCGCCGCCCTTTTTCTACTGGAGTGAGAACCAGTTGCCCTGTGACGTTCTAACATTCGACTTATTGTCGAATGGTTAACACCCAGAATTCGAGAGACATATCGCATACTTCTACCCTCTTCAACCAAAGTTTGCGCTCTTACACATTCCAATGCTGTCAAATGTCTCACACGAT
This sequence comes from Tetropium fuscum, assembly GCA_964058915.1. NCBI lineage: Eukaryota > Metazoa > Arthropoda > Insecta > Coleoptera > Cerambycidae > Tetropium > Tetropium fuscum. The sequence goes on from CAXKVY010018649.1 coordinate 233,351, forward strand.
TCATTATTTTAAATTGTTGAATATTCCTCAACACCGTATTGTTTTTAAAAATGTGTCAAAATGAGATGCATACACCCAATCATTGTTTATTGGTTGACATACGCCGCCTACGTTTTACATATCACTTGTAGCAGCAGAGTAAATTAACAGTAAACTGTTGGTGACAAATTCATTTTGCTCTGAAAAATGAACCAATGTATCTAAAGACATGGATCAAAAAATAAAATGTAGGAAAGGAATGGTTCTTAACAAAAATTGGTATTTTTAAAGAATTTGGTTACGAAATTATTCCACCGAGTGTTTTAAAATTAGGGTTATATAACAACCTTTTAGTTAGCCCTGTATAATACCTAAACCGTCCTCAGTTAACAAAAGACTGGATATAGACTGGATATACTGGATACAGTATTCTAAAAAAAATTATCAAAATTGGACTAAAAGTAAAAAAGTTATGAGACCTCAAATTTTAGCAAATATTAACGCGGTGCGATAATTTTGAACAGCAGTGTATTTATGTATTTTTACGAATAAATAATCGACACTGGAATAGTCAAGAAAATTCGGAGTATACTCTCAACGTTTGGAAAAGTCGATTGCAGATTCTGCTGGTCTGAATCAGTTCGTAGATATCAACAGGTGTCGGCACATAATTCTTTATGGTGTTCTGATAAAAACATTATAGAATGCATCCCGCGCCGGCGCCATTTACGTTTGTCGATTGTCGTTCGCGTGTTGTATTCGCGATTTCGCTTTGCACACACACATCAATATTATAATAGTAACGAGAATAAGGAGCTAGATATTGCAGCTCTAAAATAATTATCCATAAAGTAAATTGAGGGTTTTGATAAAATAAAACGAAAAAGTACCTATGTAAATGATTTATGAACCAGCAGAACGGACCCTAGGCACGGGTGATGCGGCCCTGGGGTCTCCCCGTATTAAAATGTCTCTGGTTTGAACCGTCTCGTCTGCATGCGCGATATTTTTCCTTGCATAGTCAAGTAGTATGCCTGTTCCATATATGTACCATGTTTAGCATGCTTAAATTAGTAGAAGACTGATCGTTTCCTTGTTTTCAGTGGTGTAGCCGTACTGAGTTGTACAGACTGCAGCGGCAGCAGCACATCGAGCGACATCACCGACCCCGGGTCCCCGTTCAGCACTGCGTCCAGTCATTCCGAGGACTCCGGCTCGCAACCGGCCAAAATGCCCCCCACACAAACTGCCCATCACTCACCCTGGCCTTGGACCGCCGACGAGGGTCCCCCTTGCAAGCGGCCGCTTCCGGAAAAAGCTGCCTTCTCGAAACGTCTCAAGTCCACCCAGGAACCCAAAAGGAAGCAATCACCGACATGCCTAGTAGCGTCGCCGAGCACAAACAAAATCGCCCAGCAGTACGTCAAGATTGCCCCCGCCGACCCTAGTCCAAACGAACAATTAGTTAATAATTATAATTGTAAGAAAGTGGAGACCAAGCAAGGCAAAATTACCGAGTACTTCAAGTCTCAAATCAAGTCTAACGGTATTAAAAAGGAGCTGTTAAATTTCCCAAAGCAGAACGACAAAAAGCTAAATTTGACCAAATACGTTTCGCTGGTCGATCAGCAGACGCAGTTCAACAGTTTGAAGACCCACATCGTTCGCAAGGACGCGAAGATAACGAGCGTTAAGAAGACCGCCCAGTCGAAAACCAAGAAGATATCGCCAGTGACGATTCCTAGAAAGATACTGCCAGCTCCCAGTAACGTCTCGGAGAAAATCACCATAAACGAGCAGCTGAGCAGCATGGCCAAATTCGCGCCCACCGTCACTTTGACCACTCTTAGTTTTCCCCCGAATTATACGTATCTTCACACGAAAGCCCCCAAGCCGCCGGACAGCCCGATATTCGTCCCGCAATTTGCGGCGATCGCGAACGACAAAATGCCCATACCGATAATCAATCGGACTCCTTGTTTAAACGTTATCAATAATTTTAACTGTGTCAAATTAAACACGGCTACGGTAGTGCCTCTCATGAAAGTGAACGCCTTGCCTTCGAGACTTAACGGGTCGCCCAGCTTACCGCCCATGCCCAGCTTACCATCCGCTACGCCTATGACGAGCGTCCTGGGTTCCCCCAACGTCGGCCTAAGCGTCGAGACGGCCATCCCTACGGTCCTGTCGGCCAAACTGAAGTTTAACGGCAGCTGCATCACGCCGAATATCGCGGTGACGAATTTCTCGGCGCCCGGGCATCACGCGGCGAGCACCACGCTCGTGGAAAACGTGCAGACTATCCGACGAACGGAGGAGCACTCGAGGACGGAAGAACCGTATCGAACGGAGGAGTGCACGTCGAACGAGATATTCCGGACTCAAGAGAAATCGCCCGCAGCGACCGATTCGGACAGCGGGATATCGAATAAAGAGTGCTTAGAAGTGTGTGTCAGTGAGAAAGTGCTGGTGGAACAACAGAAGTCGCCGATCTTGTCGCAGCCGAAGACGATCAGGTTTCCGGCCAAGCAGGACGCGAAGGAAGACGGGAAGTCTCCGCAGCATTCGACCGACGGCCGGTGTAGGTGGGCCGAATGTAATTCTCGATTTGACACCAGTGGGGCCTTATTAGAACATCTACAGGTAGGATCAAACGCTAGCTTTACGATGCACTTCTTGAAATGCATTTTTTTCTTCCATTTTACGTTTATCGCAATATTTTTAATTAATCACTTAATATCTTATTTTCTATAACGTAGCGGTACCAGTAGGTGATAACTTAAGACCGAGCTTAAGACAATGTCGCCAAAGAAAGAGACACAACAAATTGTGTTTTCGGTAAATATTCACGACATCCACTTCTACGTTTTTGTCGTTTTCTTTTTTCTAACATGTAGATGACATAGAAGTAATTTGTGATCAATATAACAATGGGCAAATGAGTACTTAGCCAACAGGCATACGGTACCAGGGAGCAAATAGCTGTATAAATAGGGTGTTGGCTTAAGTGGATCAAGGCTAAGTTAAGAACCATAAATTTTAATGGATATATATGCGTGAAATTTTGGTAAGTGCGAGAGGGGCAAGGAAAATATCAACAAATGTAATGAGAAATAGGACGAAATCGATAAGTAGTTATTGGCAACAGTGCAGATTATACGACCGGATAATAAGACAGTTGTTTGATGCACACACATTGCGTGATTGCTAATTTGCTTGGAACTCTATTTTCTCAAATACTTTGTCCGTGTAATTTGTTGTGATCTATAACGTGTTCTTAACTATCCGTTTTTATAGTTTTTATGTTGGATAGGATGTTTTGGAGGATATTGCGGGTTCTATACTAGTTGTTATTATGTTAGTTAACGAAAAATTAAGCGGGCTGTTTAAGCGTTGGTACATTTTCTTATCCTACGTTAGTTTTAGTTTTAATATGTGGCATCTTTTATATTAGTTATTTTATTATTATTACGGTTTTGTTGGCTCTTTTGTGTTCAGTTCTTTTCTGTTTTATTGTTGTGGTTTTTATTTTTATTTTTATTTTGGTTGTGGTGTTATTTTTTACATGCTTTGGATTTTTATTTATTTTTTGCTTTTTATTATTTTATATTTTTTGTATTTTTTTTGTTTTATTTTTTTCATCATCTACAGTTAGTAGGGGATGGGACGCTCTGGGGTGTAGATATAGTTGAGGGGGGGATGTTTGGGTGGGTATCTGAATTTTGGGATAAGGGATGCTTGGATGGTTGGGTTGGTATGTGCTGTAAGTCTATTTATGAATTGTGGTATGATACGTGTTTATATGTATGTGTCTAGTGTGTGCATGCCTGTGTTTTGGTGTAGTGTGTTTGTGGCTAATCGGAAAGCTTTATTTTGAATGGTTTGCAAGTCTTTCTTTTGTTGTTGAGTGGCCCAAGGGTACCAGACTGGGGACGCATATGTCATAACTGGTCTGATATATGCATTGTATATTACTATAGCTGTTTTTGTGTCCGCGTGCATCATTATGCTTCCTACTTGGTGTAATCTGTATTTGGCTTTTGCTAATATGTCGTTAATTTGCTTTCCAAATTTCAAGTTTTTATCTATTTTGACGCCTAAGTATTTTAATCTGGTCATATTTTTAATGTTTATACCGCTGATGCATATTTTCAAATTGGGTACGTCTCTTTTCTTAGTAAAGACGACGACTTGCGTCGTCGACTTTGCTCCGTTGACTTTTAACCCCCATTTTTCGTAGTAGTTTACTACGTTGGATGTCTGCTGTTGCATCAGTCTTTGTAATAGTGGTAGGCTCGTGGTTTTTGCGTGTATAAATTACACGCGCGTGTAATTCGTGCGTGTATAAATTAAATAATGTGGGTCCTAGTGCCGAGCCTTGTGGTACACCAGATAGCGGTGCCCGGTCATCTAATAAATGACAACCCAATACCAATGGTGGTTTTTAAAACATTTTTTCGTTGCACTTAGAACCATTTGCACATCAAATGGTTTCCGAAATATTGTTAATGACGTCACGTATTTTTATTTTTGTCATAGGTCAGAAGTGGATGTCGTAAATCATGACCATGTTTTCTATTATTTGACAATAATTCATGCTTAAAAACATACATTGGTGTGTTAACTGTAGGGATGCACCGGGAACAGATTTTATGAAAAGCCGAGTACCGGGTACCCGGCTCGATTACTATATCGGGTAACGGGTACCCGGCGGCCGGGTACAAAAAAATTACGAGGGTACGATCGCGGGCGGTTCTCCGGCGATCTGCAGTCTATGCATAAGGGCGTGAGTCACGTGAACGCATTAGGCACAGTTTTTCTACATCGTCGACGCAAATATGGTTGAAAAAATACACGCCGTCTGTATGTTTGCCACGCTCACTGCCCATACACTGTCTGAGTTTCTGTCGTGAAACACGTGCGCTGTGAAGTTGTTGCAGTTGTAGCAGTTGTTGTTTATGCCATATGAACTCTATTGCTCTATTAAATTTACTCTGTTAAACTCTATTAAACTTACATCTATTAACTCTATTAAATTTACATAATTAATAGTGTATGTATAATTAAAAAACAATGCAATATAGTTTACTTAAGTGTATTACATAAATAACGTTATATGTATAATTAAAATCAATTGAATAATGTTTACTTAAATGTATTAAATTTCTAGTTATTTATTGGCACTACCCGGCGCCGGGTATTTTAATACTCGGTCTTAACGGGTACCCGGCGAAACAGGCCGGGTACCGGGTACATACCGGGTACCGGAGCATCCCTAGTTAACTGCATTAAATACATGTCTTTTTTGCATAAGTTTGCACCCTGAACGTGAATATTTATATAAATTTAAAAAATGTACAGGTGTACCAATCCATGATATACCAAAAAGTATATTGCTCCTTAAGGTGATAACCGGTTTGCCCAAGTAGGTACATGATAACGTTTGTCGTTGAAACTGGGCGACAGTTGGTTGGTCCTTATTGAAATAAAAAAAATGAATGAACCGAATGCAATAAATATTTTATTTGAGGTTTAACAACAACAAAATATATAATGCATAAATTTAGCAAAATCTTTCGTCTCCTCCACCAAAAATATACCTCTGTTGTTCAGTTTAGTGGGTCATTTTATCAATCTCAATGTCATACCACATCAGCACATCTGGTGTCTGTGGCAATTTTCACCCATTTATACCACTTTTAATAGTAATACCTGCCCTGGATAATACTCAGATTCATATTTAACAATTACAAAATCATCATTTTTAACAACAGTAATTCTATTTTCGGAACTCATTTCTGATTGAGCTTGGTTAACAATTTTGTTAATTTTTTTCATTTGCTTTCTCTATTTTTTTTCTCTCAATTTTTTTTCATGGTATTCTTTCCATTCCATGGAGGTTACCATAGTCGGAATTTTTTCCTTGGACCTTCTCTGCTTATTGTTTTTAGGGGTTTCAGGCAAAATAGAGCAGTTTTAAAAGGCGACGGAATATGCAAAGGAATTTTATATTTATATAATAAGGTGGAATAAGGAATACCATACTTCCCAACATGGAAGATGTCGCCACAATTAAAGTTATAGTGTTAGATACATACACTACCTTAATATAAAGATTTAGACTCAGTTATACTCAGTTCTATCATGCATTGGGACACTATCATATACTGGTAACCTTATTACATTTTGAGACGTTTCATATTCCGATGCGGGTTTCGCCTACAAAGTACTGATGATGTTTCAAAATGGCGAATGGATTTTGGTTTTATGGTCCGAAGCGATTTAAAATCTCAGGGTTTTTTTGGTAATCTGTATTTAGGGGTTCTTGGGAGCAAGTAGGTATTTTTTGTCATAATGAATATTCAGGATGGCGGACATTTTTGCTTTTATGTTGCGAATTAACTCAAAATTGGTATCTCGGGAATTTTTTATGTCTCGGAGTACGATTTTTTTGTCAAAATAAAAACTCAAGATGGCGCCTCCAATATGGCGGACATTTTTTGCCATATATGACCAAATTACTAACAAAAGTAGTAAATTATCTACTTACTACTTTTACTGAACATTTCTCTCCTTGTAGTGGTCATACGCAACCCCTGTTAGTTTATGAAGTTGTAGTTGTAAATCCAAAATAATTTCCAGATTATTTACCCATGCGAAGATTACTTGGTCACATGAAATATTTGACTGAAATTACGAGAGATACTTTTTTCTTTCGGGATAAGCAAGAACTCTGTTCGATCGCTATTTTGGACTCTAATCAGAAGCCCTTTGAACTCATTCGAAATTTCTTTTTAAAAAAATCTTGTATTTTTCGATATTAAATTTTGCAATCAAAATCGCATTTATCGCGAAATAAACTTTTTTCTTTCGGGATTAGCACGAACTCTTCGATCGCCATTCTGAACTCTAATCAGATGCCCTTTGAACTCATTCGAAATTTCTTTTTAAAAAAATCTTGTATTTTTCGATATTAAATTTTGCAATCAAAATCGCATTTATCGCGAAATAAACTTTTTTCTTTCGGGATTAGCACGAACTCTTCGATCGCCATTCTGAACTCTAATCAGAAGCCCTTTGAACTCATTCGAAATTTCTTTTTTAAAAAGCTTGTATTTTTCGCTATTAAATTTTGCAATGAAAATCGCATTTATCGCGAAATAAACTTTTTTCTTTCGGGATTAGCACGAACTCTTCGATCGCCATTCTGAACTCTAATCAGATGCCCTTTGAACTCATTCGAAATTTCTTTTTAAAAAAATCTTGTATTTTTCGATATTAAATTTTGCAATCAAAATCGCATTTATCGCGATATAAACTTTTTTCTTTCGGGATTAGCACGAACTCTTCGATCGCCATTCTTAACTCTCATCAGCAGCCCTTTGAACTCTTTCGAAATTTCTTTTTAAAAAAATCTTGTATTTTTCGATATTAAATTTTGCAAACCAAATCGCATTTATCGCGATATAAACTTTCTTCTTTCGGGATTAGCACGAACTCTTCGATGGCCATTCTGAATTCTAATTAGACGCCCTTTGAATGCCTTCGAAATTTCTTTTTAAAAAAATCTTGCATTTTTCGATATTGAATTTTGAAATAAAAATCGCATTTATCGCGATATAAACTTTTTTCTTTCGGGATTAGCACGAACTCTTCGATGGCCATTCTGAACTCTAATCAGAAGCCCTTTGAACTCATTCGAAATTTCTTTTTTAAAAAATCTTGTATTTTTCAATATTAAATTTTGCAATCAAAATCGCATTTATCGCGATATAAACTTTTTTCTTTCGGGATTGGCACGAACTATTCGATCGCCATTCTGAACTCAGATGCCCTTTGAACACCTTCGAAATTCCCTCGGAAATTCCTTTTTAAAAAAATCTTGCATGTTTCGATCATAAAATGTGCAATAAATATCGCATTTATCATGACTTTTTTATTTCGTGATTCTCAGAACTCTTCAATCGCCATCAGAAACCCTCATAAGAAACCCCTTTAATACTTCCGAAATTAAAAAAAAAATATATCGATTTTTTCGATCATAATATTTGCAATAATTATCGCATTTATTGCGATAGAAAGTTTATTCTTTCGGGATTCTCACGAACTAGAACCTCGAAATTTCTGTTTAAAAAAATCTTGCATTTTTTTTATATTAAATTTTGCAATAAAAATCGCATTTATCGCGATAGAAATTTTTTTCCTCCGGGATTCGCATTATTCAACTTCATACAACTCTTCTTTCGCCATTCTGAACTCTCATCAAAAACCCCCTGAAATTTATTTTACTGTTGCTGTTTTTCACATTGAACTCCTGAAATCTTTTATTTCTATTGGGAACTCCCAAAAAATGGGTGATTTTTAACAAAAAGCAGCGCAAATTTCACAGACCTCGCAGATTGAAATTTTCAGATCGCTAATGATGTTTTAGAAGTAGGTTACCTACATTTCGTCACTAATTGCACGATGACACACCTGTACCTACGCTACGCTTCATATCAGCAAAAAAATAATAAATGTAATTTTATTGCCAAGATCAATTAACTATAAGCAATGGTCGTAATAATGCCTTAATAATGCTCTTTTGTAAATGATTACTTTTCCTACTGCCACTGAATTATTATTATGTCATTCATAAAGATTGAGAATACATTCGAAAATTTAAGTTTTTAGTTTTTACCTAGACGTTATTAACGATCTGTTAATGGAGCAATGCAATATCCACAGTCGTTTGATGAATCGTATGCCATACCAAGCAAAATAAACACTTTACACGAGAACGTAAATCAAAGCAAATCAAAGCGCCTGTTTATAGAGCTATTTATGAGACATATTTTCTTTAAAAACATTCTGGGATTTATAGTGTTTCCCGTTGAACAAGTGATCTAAAGATCTAAGAGGACCCAACTTGCCACAAACCTGTCAGTCTCGTACGATTAAGAGGCTAGGAATATAATGATAACGTTATTCTTTATGATGCACAAGGTTGTTAGCACCGATGATATATCGCAAGTTTATTTTCCTAAAATGCCTTATTTGAATTTCTAGGTTAAACATGTGATATCTCAAGCTTCCCAGGAGCACTACGTTTGCTTATGGTTAGGCTGCAAGGTTCATGGTAGGACTTCGTGCTCAAGATCATGGCTGGAGAGGCACGTCCTCGCCCATGCAGGTACCAAACCTTTTCGTTGCATCGTGGATGGTTGTGGCCAAAGATTCAATTCACAGGTAAGCGAAAAGCTGTTAAACCCCCTTAGAATAATTATAACTATACTTAGATGGGTATTATTAAGACATTAAATGTAAATATTTTACGTGTTACTAGGAAACAGACTTTATTGCTCTAAGTTGTACTTGTAGTTTTGCCGGAAATCGAGATAAACCGTTTTGTACCCTTAAAAACCCACCCCCTTCCACTTCCCGACCTCAGATCGCCCGAAAATTATTTTTCCTTTCATTTTTGATTTAATCTCTTCCTTTTCCAAAGGGATGAAAATCCTATCATTTTTTTCACTTTTTACCATTTTCAAAGGCCATCCCTATATGCCCCCCAATATGCTAATCGTTTGGGAAATGATCATCTTTTTTTACTCTTATCCTTGTATAAACTTTGATAGTCTCTCATTTTTTAACAAACGAGAACTACGAAGTCAAGCGATATTGTCACAGTGTCTCCCGATTATTTATAATAATTTTGTTTGTTGATAACGTCACATGAACTTGGCAAAACGTCACTTATTTAAAAAGAAACTATAATTTCGATGTTGCTATTACTACAACTAATTAGCAACCAAAAAATGAATAAATTAGGCCTACTCCCAAATATTTAAATTTATTCTTCTTGGTCGTGTTTTACTAACTTCATGTGAACTTAGCGAAACGTCCCGTTTATTTTTTTAAATGAGGAGCAACCAGATCTCACCAGATCGAAATAGACACTCAAAAAACCGCGTTTAAATGGACACTTCGAGTTTGTCCGCATGCCATTCGGACTTAAAAACGCTCCGTCTACATCCCAACGAAAATTGGCCGCAAAGATAACGTGTAGCAAAATAAATTCACCTCTATAAAAAAAGGCAAATATCAAATGTTCCGCTGAACTTTCCGGGTGAAATTACGTACGTAATTAATTCCTATCCTGGCATGCCTTGGCGCTTGATTACTTGTCACAATAATGATGTACCTATAGGCGACCTGCAAATATTGATCGTGAACGCCTCCCTCGGTGAATCATACAAGTTTTCACTAGACAACAAACTAGTTTGACGTTTGGTATGGTGCTGTTCAAACAAGTGAAAGTGTTGTGTATGAAAACATAAATATTTACAATAATTATTAGTGGAAATGGAAAGAAAAATAATACATTTTGGTTTCAAGCAAATTAGTTTCTCACATTTTTCCCACTTTTGTTTAGCAACACTATAAAAATGTGAGCAATAAAATGCATGTAAAGAGTAAACATGAAATGAAATTACCAGTTTCTCTTCGCTTTACTTAACCAAATATCTCGTCTTGTCCTTTCATGGGGTCTGCTAGGAAAAGTGTAAAATTTCACAGTGCCGTCAGTATTTCCGTAATTATTTTTACAGCCCAATTGTTTCTAGAGTATGATGAACGTTTATCCATACAAAACGTCTATTCTGTCAAATTGCAAGTTAACTAGTAAGAACTTACTAAAAACGCCGTTGGGCGCGCTGAAGTAAAATTCGCAGGTCGCCTATACCTAAAATACTTTGGTATTTACTTTCAAACATATTATCCTTTTAAATACCTGTTATGAAATGTCTACAAGGTGTCCTTTATGAATGGTCCATGCTATTAGTTTTACATTAAGAATAAATTATTTAACACATAAATACACTGACGGACATAAAAAGTGGCGCATCTAGATTTTGTCCCAAATTTGATGTTCTTATAAACCAGCCTGTCGATTTTGATAATTTTTTTTTGTTTGAAATGGCGATTCTTGCGGATGACTATTTTGTAATTGGCCTTCCATAAAAAATGTATTTTTTAATATGTACAGCCTTTAAAAACCGATTATGATTTTGACACGAAATTTGATTGTCGCTGTGGAGTGAAATTTTATTTGTATTGAATTCTTAGGTTGGTCACGGTGTTTACCATTCTTTTTTCAATATTCTCTTTTTTGAATCACCTCTCTATCCCCTTCAGCAACGAAGATGCGACATTTTAGATTAAACGCTGTTATTAAGTTTAAAATTCAACAAGGAGGCCGTGGAGCTGAAAATGTCTAAAAAGTTCATCGTTTAAGAAATGTTTAGCGTTTTCGATTACGGACGCTGAAGTAATTGTTACTTACAAGTACATACAACATCAAAAAGAAGTAACAAACAAAGAATTATTCGACATTTTAGTAAAAACGACTATAATTATTAATGATTGAAACAATAAACTTAAAAAATAACTGAACAGCAAACTAACTAATAACGAGTATTTCCTCCTCTGGCTGCTATAACAGCTTCCATACGCCTAGGCATGCTTTCAATCAAATTTGTGATAGTGATTTGAGGGATATTGTCCCATTCTTCTGTAAGAGAAATCCTCAATTCATTCAGATTCTCTGGGTTGCGTCTACTAACACGTTGTCCCAATTCATCCCATAAATGCTCAATGGGATTCATATCAGGGCTTTTAGCGGGCCACGGCATACGATTAATTCCGACATCGTTTAAAAATTGTGTTATAATCACTGCGGTCGTGCATTATCTTGCATTAAGAGGAATTCTTCGCCAATGTAAGGTGCAAATGGGACAACATGTTCATTCAAGATCTCTATGTATCTAACTGCATTTAGAGATTGCCGTGGTGGGAACACAAATAATTCTGTACGGGCATCGCTGTTAATTCCACCCCATACCATTAGTGAACCACCGCCTAAACTCTCCCTTTCACTGAACACACAATCCCCGTATCTTTCCCCACGCCTTCTCCAAACCCTCCGACGCCCGTCTACTGATCTCAACATGAATCTCGATTCGTCAGTGAATAAAACTTGAGACCATTGCAACTCATTCCAAACAAGATGATTTCGAGCAAAATCCAAACGAGCTACTCGATGTCGTCGAGGTAATCGCATTCCAATGGCAGGTCTTCTTGCGATAAAATCGAGACTCCTGAATCTCCGACAAATTGTTCGATCTGACACAACTGTTCCTCGTGCGTTTCTTAAATTTCGGTTGGTGCTCACAGCTGTTTGATCGGGATTCCTCGATATTTGCAGACCAATAAATCGATCGTCAATATTTTGCATAATCCTGGAACTACCCGAACCTGGACGTCTGCTGTATTGGCCCGTTTCTCGGTAGCGTTGGATCGCTCTTCGGACAGTTGTTTCTGGTAGACCAACGATACGAGCTGCATATCTTTGACTCCTTCCCTCTTCTACCAAAGCCACAACTCTAGCTACTTGAATTGGACTAATGCACTGGCATTTTCTTTTAGAACGTAAACCGAATTTTTTTTTTCGCGAGAATTTCAATTGAATCTTTTGACGTTTCAGTGTTAACCGTTACCATAGCCTCCTTGTTAAATATCAAACTTAATAACACCGTTTCATCTAAAATGTCGCATCTTCGTTGCTGAAGGGGCTAGAGAGGTTATTCAAAAATGAGAATATTGAAAAAAGAATGGTAAACACCGTGACCAACCTAAGAATTCAATACAAATAAAATTTCACTCCACAGCGACATTCAAATTTCGTGCCAAAATCATAATCGGTTTTAAAGGCTGTGCATATTAAAAATAAATTTTTTATCGAAAGCCAATTACAAAATAGTCATCCGCAAGAATCGCCCTTTCAAACAAAAAAAAATATTTGGGACGAAATCTAGGTACGCCATTTTTTATCTCCGATAGTTTAGTAAGATGTATCTAATAATAAGAATCTTTATTCCTGCTCAAGGCTTATGTACCTTAACTTTATTGTAGTCCTTTTGATTAACTATTTTGACCATAATTTGATCTCCATAAATTCATCTTTCATAACTAGCCATCCTGTTGTTGATCGAGATTCGTTATAATAATTATAATAATTAATTACAACTGAAAGGTTCAATTTTATTAGCCGAAGGACCAGTCAACTAACGTTGACAAAAACATAGGGGGGGAAGTAAATATAAGGGGGAAATTGAAAGTGCTAAATACCTTTCTGTGTTGTCTTCTATACGCTGGAGGCCTCCTTGTATCTTCAGGTGGAACCAGGTGAATCGTTGCACAATAGGGTAAAGCACTGGTATGATGGATAGGTTGAAGGGTAGTTGAGGTGGAATAATAATGTTTCAATAACAATTATTATTTTCGCGTGTAATACGACGAGTTGAAAGTAGGTGTGTATAGGATGAGTGTCAATGGGCAACTATGGTTTTAAAACAAAAGGGAGGGGATGGAGTGTTGCATTCGTTATCTATGAACTAAGATTAAGGGATAGTCCCTGAATAACTAAGATTATTGAGTGTTGCCTAATGTCAAGAAATTATTTCCTGAACACATACTAAATTTTGAATATGCTCTGTATTTTAGTTGATGTTGGAGAGGCACGTCAACGGTCATTTCAACTCGGATGGCAGCCCAAACGGGACAGCCAAGAAGTCGACGGAGAACGGCCCCTCAAAGCTGTTTCGAAGAAACGGAAAGCGTATCAGGTTTAGGAGACAGCCGTGGTCAGGTAACGTGTTTATAATTTTCATTCTTTATTGTTTTATGAAAAAGAACCGTAAGTATTGATCAGATATCGGTAAAATATATCCGGGTGATTTTATTAAGACATTAAACCCATCTAGATCTAAATTATCCGGCACACTGTTCGAGCACTATCCGAAATCAATGATCATAAACTCAAAAATAAATATTAGTAAGGATATTTTCGTATGATTCTATGAACATTTTACTCGTGTTTACCAGGGTGTTTAGGTTGGTCGAAAAAATATCCAAAATTTTTAAATTGTGGCATATTTGATCCGACCGTGGTTGAAAACCATGAAATTTTTTTCCAAATTCTAATTTTCCCAAATGCAAATTTCACCCTCTTATATAAACATAATGGAATTACCCTGTTCTACGTAGGTCTTTGGTTTTTCAGCGCGCATGTTCGATTTTATCGACTCCGGCATAATGGAGGGCCTTCAGCACAACCTTCTCATTCTGACGCAGAAGAGGACCTTGGGAAAAATAAGCGACGAGGGCGATACGGTCCATTTGCAGAGCCAAATATTAGCGAAACGGATCGAGACCAGCGGTAGCATAAATTACCTTCTCAGATGGCACCCTCTCGATGTGTAAGTATATTTTTCTGTGTAGTAATTAGAGCGGTAATTATTACTGTTATCGGTATTTTTTTTATTATTAACGTTCTCGAGATGTTTTGGAAACAGAAAATGGTGCACTGGCCATGTGGGTAGGGGAGAATGGGGTATATTGTTTGACGAAAAATTGTCAGCACAATTGAACGTATTTTTCGCTAAACAAATCTGGATGGTCTTAGGAAATATTATTCGCAATTATTGCAGGGTTCTCAGAGTGTCTTAGAATCATAAATGTCGTAAATTTAGCCATTTTGTCCTAAAACTGAAATATGTCATAAAATCGTAAAATTAATGCCCGATTGTACCGGCTTCTGTTTAAACATATTTCTTTGTTTAAACAGAAGTCGGTACAATCAAAGGGTTCCAAAAGTGTCTTTTAAATTGTTCACAATGAATAAAAGTAAAAATGAGGCAAGTTGCAGCCAAAATAAAAGAAAAAACGATATCTGTTTTGTAACATATTTTATGCTAAAAGCAGCTCGTACTTTGCTATCATGTACCGCTACTGTTTTTATACGGGAATATTCTCTGAACCTCCAGAAAGGAATATTCTTTTTAGATATCATGTACATATACATATTAATGGAACATATTATGTAGAAGATATTACAGGAATATCCTGATCTTTTAAAGAATGAAATAAGAATATTTTTTGTTGTGGAGACATATCATATATCATAAAATAAATGTGCAAGTTGGCGCTCAAGAGAGACCTCAATATTTCAATTTTTGATAAAACACGCACAAATTGTCAGTCAATTAACACGATTTTTTTTAGAAAAAAGATGGCGAACTGCAATTATGTATAACTACTGTTTTTATATGGGATTATTCTCTGAACCTCCTGAAGGAATATTCTTTTTAGATATCCATAAAATATCACAGGAATATTCATCTTCTAACGGATTATTCATGGAATATTCGATTTAATATACATAGTAATGAAACATAAAATGTTGAAGATATTACAGGAATATCCTGATGAGTTTATCTTTTAAAGAATGAACTAAAAATATGCTTTCAGAATTTTTAACAATATTTTTTGATATGGAGACATATCATGGCGAACTGCAATTATGTATAGCTACTGTTTTTATATAGGAATATTCTCTGAACCTCCCGGAAGAAATATTCTTTTTTAGATATCCATAAAATATCACAGGAATATTTTTCTTTTAACGGATTATTCATAGAATATTCGATTTAATATACATATTAATGGAACATATTATGTAGAAGATATTACAGGAATATCCAGATGAGTTTATCTTTTAAAGAATGAAGTAAGAATATTCTCCTCGATATTCTCCCAGTATTTTTCATAAAACTATGTAACACTTCAATTAATTTTTAACAATATTTTCTGATATGGAAACATAGTATTGAGAGTAAAATTTAATTGAAATTATGTCCTAAAAATATCATAAAATTCTACAAAATATTGTCCTAAAATCATAAAATACCTGTGGAACTTTTTTCTGAGCGCCCTGGGAAGTCGGGAGGTCGGGAAGTGGAGGGGGTGGGTTTTTAAGGGTAAAAAACGGTTTATCTGGATTTCCTGCAAAATTACAAGTCCTTTGGAAAAAAGTTAAATAACAAAGTTGTAGGTAATAAAAAGATCTACAACTTTTGTATTTACACTTTTTTCAGATAACCTCAAAATTTATGTGGAATATTCAAATAACCAAGTTTTTGGTTTTTTATTTTTCTTTTACAAAAAAAAAATTTTTTTACGAAATTTGGTTAAAAAACTTGCCTTTCTATGTCCCAAACACACTGTAATTTTTTTGATTTAAAATATTTATTTTTTCACCTTATTTTGACATAATATCGAAAAAGCACCCTAATTTTGAATCGAAAATTCTCGCGTCAAAACATCTACTTTTTCAAAGAAGTCGGTGGGCTTTTGTATATTTTTGTATGTATATTTTTTTACACCATCAGAAAGTAGAGATTTCAACGAACAAAAAGCCCACCGACTTTTTTAAAAAAGCAGAAATTTTGACGCGAGAATTTTCGATTGAAAATTAGTGTGCTCTTTTGATATTAAGTCAAAATAAGGTGAAGAAATAAATATTTTAAATCAAAAAAATTACAGTGTGTTTGCGACATAAAAAGGTAAGCTTTCACCAAATTTCTTTAAAAAAAAATTTTTTTGTAAACGATAAAAATAAAAAAAAAAAAAACGGTTATTTGAATTTTTCACATAAATTTTGAGGTTATGTGAAAAATGTGTAAATACAAAAGTTGTAGATCTATTTGTTACCTACAACTTTGCCATTTAACTTTTTTCCATGGGACTTATAGTTATACCGGACTTATAGTTTTTTCACTTTTTACCATTTTCAAATGCTTCCTAGTCTACCTAGTAAATCATCTTATTTGATTTTCTAGGGTCCCGGATGAATGGGTGTCCGAAAAAGAGTACAAATCAACAAAAGTCGTATCGATACCTAACTTGCAACCATCAGGTAAAGTTGCGCTGAAGCCCTCATTATTTCCCGTGAAGAAAGAAGAACAACCGAGGCAGAAGCAAAGTCGTAAACCCATTTCAAAGCAAACGTGATAAAAAATTGTTGATTAAAAGTAATATTTATAATATTTTTGAGCCTTTGTATAAGAAAAAAAAACCCCAGACAGTTTTATCTGGGCGTGATTAAATGGTCAAATTGTACTGATATATTTACCATATAAAAACGAGGGCGACGATAATGGTATCGTTAATACCGATGAAATGTCACATTTGATGATAATAATGCCGATCATCTTTCTATACACAGAATTTTGTACATGTTAATCTCTATTAAAACATTGAAAAATTTTAAAGCGGTTATTAACAAAATGGTTTTAAATAGCTCCGAATTTTTTCTGTCATGTGATACTTTAATATTTTACAATTACCATTTGGACGTGGTTTACAAACGGGAAAAGCACTTATTTCACTTATCTTATTTCTTCATATTTAAACTTAAAACTCATCGTTGGGAAATGACAATCATATTAAAATATGAGAAGAGGAGGAATTTTGTAAATTTATATCGATGGGAAACTTCTTGTCACCACTTCGAGGGTCTTTAAAATTGTGAAATATTTACGACAAATTCATCACGAACCACTGGAAAGATAAATCCGTTTTTTATTCTGGAACTTTGCCTTAAAAGATTTAGTTATTTCTTCATTTTGGATGTCTATAATTTGTCCTGTGAAATTTTGACTAAATTTTCTACGTGTAAATTTAGCTATGAAGAAGATCAACCTGTAAATCTGTTCCTTGTTCTAATTCTTCATTTTCAATTTCCATGCCGTCCACAAGTATTTCTGCATCTTATAAATCTATATCATGTGAATTGTTTTCATCCGCACTTCTGGAGCATTTAGATTATGATTTTATTGCTTTTTCCAGGTATTACCACTAATTTCTTCTGTCTTCCTTCTTTCTGATAGTCTTTCTGGTCATTTTATGGAAATTTTCATTGTTTTCAACTGTTATGACCATTGAAAGGTCAAAGATATTTGTCTAGAGGTCTAAGATATTTTTTTTACATACTAGAGAATATACTAAACAAGACCTGACATAAATCATTCGATTTGGGCCTGTAGTATTGCAGAACTAAATTTTTAAAATGGAACTAAAAGGACTGGAACTTCTGTGAACCTCTTCGCGTATTAAAAAAATCTGTTTTCGTCCATGCCTTCGTCCAACTTCTGATTTGAAATTTGACCGGGGTCCATCGGAATGATTCCCCAACAATGAAACCCAGACCTAATGTTCTCTTTCAATTTGTCTGCAATTGCGATTAACGTTTTTTTTTAATTATCCTGGAAATACGGATTTCATCCCTAATGGGGGTGTAACACCCCTATTTGTTTTCTTCCAATCAATTGCCAACATGTTTCCCCACGACTGCATACTGGCTTAAGAAAGAAGTGTCTAAAGGTTGGGTTAAGTGGGTGCTATTCAGAGCAGCACAATAAATCTAATTTTTTCCCACTTTTAGTACATATTGCCATATCTAGTCCCCAATCTTCTATCCAATTTTGGTATAGGCCTTCTTTCTAATGTTTGAAGAATTAGGAATACTGAAAGATCCTTCTCAGCGACTTGTGAGAGCGCTGTTACCTAAATTTAACATACCAGAGAATATACTAAACAAGACCTGACAAATCATTCGATTTGGGCCTGTAGTATTGGAGAACTAAATTTTTAAAATGGCGATTTTTGCACCTTTAAAAGGCTCGTTCTCCTGACTCATGTCAGTTGAAAGCACTGGAACTTCTGTGAACCTCTTCGCGTATTAAAAAAATCTGTTTTCGTCCATGCCTTCGTCCAACTTCTGATTTGAAATGAAACAGACCGGGGTCCATTCCACAACAATGAAAACCAGACCTAATGTTCTCTTCCAGTTTGTCTGCAATTGCGACTAACGTTTTTTTTTAATTATCCTTCTATAGGCCTTCTTTCTAATGTTTGAAGAATTAGGAATACTGAAAGATTCTTCTCAGCGACTTGTGAGAGCGCTGTTTCCTAAATTTTACTTTGCATACAGGAATGTTATCGCGCTCCTTTTTGGATTGGGGGGTCATTTAAAACCATTTTGCACCTTAATTGTTGAATTTTATGATAAACTTTTTGTGTAAAGAAGATATCCAGTAATATTCCTCAAATTTTTTGTCTGTAGAACCTCCTGTAAATATATATGTAGGGCAAGTCAAGTTTTTATATGGTATTAGAACAAATATATGGATCTCGTAGCAAAGGTTCGCTTTCCTAAAGAATTGTATAATATGGAAACATGGATGTATGATTTGTGAAGTCTTTCACCTTGTACAGTAGGTTATATGTATAGTAATGTAAAGATTGCGGAAGAGAAACCGTTTGTGGTTATTTAATTGATGGTTTTGACCATTTAACAACCAGCTTGAATCACTGCCATTATAAAATCTGGTTGAATAGTTGTTGAAACCTTCTACCTAGATTAGGGGAATAATATGTATTTGCATGTAATTTTTTTAGTTTTAATTATTTCATTGTGTGTTCGCAATATTTATGCAGAATAATCTTTAATTAGTTATCGATTAATGATTGGCATAAAATAAAAACATGCTTCTAAATCGGTTTTCGTTATAGTTAGACAATTTTTGTTACATTCCTTTTGTTTTTTTTCTATTTATTCTAGCGATTCGGTTCTAACAAATTATACAATGAATTTTTTTTTTAGTTTAATTTGATCGTGGAAATTTTACACTGCCATTCGTACTGCCGGCAAACTAGTGAGTAATTAGCAAATTTACCATGACGTTTTCATACGAAATGTCAATTGTAGATGTGGAATGTGAATCTTGGAGCTAATTTCTTATTTCGTATCAGGTTTGAAGGGGTAGCTATTCAAAATATGGACCTACAATTTTTGCAAGGTCACTAATGACCGAGTGCATGACACATGTCACATGTCAAAATAAAACAAAATACGTCAGTCTTAAACATAATCCAAGATTAATACATGCGGTGCACATGGCCATGAGAAATTATGTAAGGTACATCTCTCTGCTGGCCTGTAGTTCAAATGTCCCGTAGTTCAGTGTTTTCTATTTTGTTGTTTGGTATCAGAAATAGCTCAAATTTTCAGGTTACGACTACCATATTACGAACTGAGAAATACAAGAGCACAATCACGTAATTTCGTTTACAGCGTTTGTTTTTCCCGCGGAGCTGCTTTTCTTCTCCTTTCATAGAACTAGATAGCCAAAGATAGCCTCTCATACTTCCTAATGTCTTCTATAAAAAGTTTACTAGAATTCTGCGCTTGCTCCAAGGTACACGTTTATTTCTCTTGACATTTTCACGCTGTGCCATTTTTTACGTTAATCATTTTGTGCTTTTAGTTTCGAAATTCTGTATTTCGGATTATTTAATCATTTAGAATATTTTAATTAAGTTAAAGCATTAACTGAGATAATTTGACGAAATGTGTTCCATAATCTTAGGACAATTATTTTTTACTCTACATGACAAGGGTGTTTCAGTCTCTTAATTGATCTCAAATGCTTATTTGGGTAAAAATCTTTTCATTCAGTTATATACAAGGCAATTATGATAGTTACTGGTTACTTTTTGTCTTTACGTAATTATTTCTTACAGTTTTCATTACCTACATAGACACTATAGATGGTCAACGGCAAGGGTCAAAATTATTTTGTGCAAAAGGGATACAATGTGAAACAAAATATCACGGTAAAGTTATCCTTTGCGTACTATAGGCCAAACTTTACGGAATAAAATATCAGTTGTGAAAAGATGAAGCTAAGTGATCTTACATTTGTTTTAATTATTGTATTTTACGATACGAGTGTATAGTAAAGAAAACAAAGGAGTGATATTGAATGAGTATTCAATATCACTCCTTTGTTTTTATGAGAATATAATTAACAGATGATTTGATTTTTTTAAAGGTTTATTTAGGTATTCCGCCAATTTTAGTTAACTAATTTAAATATTTATATCGAAATCTGTATACTTGGGTATGCACTGATTATTAAACTTCAAAATGACGGACTGATCATGGCACTAGGGGCCATGATCTACTTTTTTTAATTAATTAATATCATTGAAAATATTGTGTTGGAAGATTGGCCCCCAAGATGGGGTCCACATAGAGGTTCGCCCCCCAAGGAGGGGCCCACATAGGGCTTCGCCCCCCAACGATGGGGCCCGCATAGGGCTTCGCCCCCCAAGATGGGGCCCACATAGGGCTTCGCCCCCCCAAGATGAGACCCACATAGGGCTTCGCCCCCTATACGGGGCCTAATTTTATTTTGGGGCAACATGAGACTATGTGGGCCCCAAATAATGGGGCCCCACATAGTTGGGGACGAAGCCCCATGTGGCCCCATCTTGGGGGCGAAGCTCCCGTCTCAACCGACCCCATATCTACTACTTACGAGTAGCGAACATTTTTGCTAATTTAAATTATAATGTCTTCTCGGTACAGTACGAAATTCTAAGCCGTAACTAATACAAAATGGCCTTCCATAGATATGGGGTATAAAACGTTTGTTGATAGCCTCGCACCTAATATGTTCATACGCTTGCTGGTACCAAATTCCTAATCCAAATAATTCCTTAATCCGGTTTAATATTAAGAAAAAATTACAAGAAAGATACAAAATAACTATATTAACAGTCCTTTGCCCTGAAAAGATTTTCATCACAAAATCGTACTTAACAATAATTATTATTCATTGTCAGTCATAAAAATTCACTTTAAGTACATTTGCTCATTTCATTTTGAAAATAGACTGAATTTATAATACAAATTATTTATTTAGAAATGACTGATTTATTTTAAATGCAATGATATAACAAAGTAATCTTTTGTGTTGAACAAAAAAATAATGTCTGGTTGCTATTTTTGGAAAAATAATTGAGCAATTTGTAAATACAATCTTTATACGATCATATTTAGAATACCTACATGCAGTAAGTACTTACGTTTAAGTTAGTTATAGCAACCACACATTTATGGAGGATCCTGTACATAAACTGTGACAGCCAGTAAGTGGTTTTCAGATCATTGTAATATAGTTATTATTAATTTTAACATAGTTTATATCTACCATATATCTCTAATTCAGATAATAAAAATAACTTTTGTAAACTATTCTTTTACATTGCATTTAGAAACATCTCTACAGATTTAAGACTGTTTAAAATTATTATATCATAACATGTAGGAAATTTTATACTAGTTACGATTATTTTAAGAAAATTTTAAAAACTTCAAATATTCACTGTGTTCATTTTTTTACATAATTTTATTATTAATTATAGTTTACTATTATATCTACTAAAACCAGAGACGAAAAAGTTGTTTCCATTTATAACCATTTATTTCTATTTAAATGTGGGGAGATTCTTATTACCTAATAACGAAAATAAAAAAAAATTATTAAATGATACAGCGATTGCAGAAAATAACTATTTCATAATTGTTAATAATGCGGGGATAGGGACATTGCGCAACAGAAAAATTAGGGGAATGCTGGATTTTTGCATAAACTTTCCTTTTGTGGTTCTCAACAACATCCCAGCGATACATGCATCGCTAAAAATGTTGCGCGGTGTCAAAGGTCATGATAAGCAGTTTTTCGCTAATATCTCGGTAACGGTTATTTTTATAGAAATATCAGATATGGAGCTTAGAAAATTGCCTCCAAAAAACATGTTTTTACTTTTTTTTGTAAGAGAAAAAGTACTGGTGTGTTTTAGGGCATTTCTTAAGCTACAAATTTGATTACCACTATTTTTTCAATAAAAGTTACCGTTGACGAGATTTTCGTGACCTTTGACGTCGAGTATAATTTTTTAGCGTACATCGATAGGGACTTTTGGGTTATTGTTAGAACCACAAAAAGAAGGTTTGCAGGTTTCCGGGAATTTTTCCGAAGTTTGCCCTTTTTTTTGTCTTTATTCGCTGAATTATAAACGAGTGAAATGTTATTTTCTGTCGCACAGCGTTTTCATTGAAACTCATTGCAGTGATTACCTAAAAGCTGTTATGAGTGGAATACAAAATTTTGGGTTCCCTGTACCTTCTCGTATGATATTGGCCCACATAGGGTTCGCCCCCCAACATGGGGCCCACATAGGGCTTCGCCCCCCAATATGGGGCCTAATTATATTTTGGGCTAACATAAGACTATGTGGGCCCCCAAAAAATGGGGGCCCATTTTTGGGGCGCGAAGCCCTATGTGGGACCCACGGTGCGGGGCGAGGCTCCTAAAAGTTGTTATGAGTGGACTACAACATTTTTCGTTCTCTGTACGTACTCGTATGATATTGGAGATTGTTTAAAAAGGTTGAT
Organism: Tetropium fuscum; assembly: GCA_964058915.1. Lineage (NCBI taxonomy): Eukaryota > Metazoa > Arthropoda > Insecta > Coleoptera > Cerambycidae > Tetropium > Tetropium fuscum. The sequence continues at coordinate 256,515 of CAXKVY010018649.1, forward strand.
GAGTGAAGAATGAAACTATAATTGTACCGTTAAGTAGGGGAATAGTTTAAATCTGCAAAGTCGTGCTTCATGCTCCTTTTTGAGCCTGGCTCTGTGGGCGGTGTGAAATTGTTTGCATTAAATATTAAGTGTTAGTGGATGATTAGAGTTTAATATAAAGAAGGAAACATGTAAAAAGCTTAAATTTGAATGTTACAGCAAAGTGTGGTAAATACTGTTCGGTTCAGTAAAATTAAAATATGATAAATTTTAACCTAACCCAATTGGTGTTTAATATTTACCAAATTTCTTAGAGGATATAGAGCATGAATTAAGGTTTAGAGCTCCTCGTAGTGTTCTAAACGTAAGTGGCAAAAAGTTATTTGAAATAGAATGGTAGATATGGATAATATGTAGTGATATCGTTTGCAACAAAAATATCGTGTCGATGATCGGAAGAACAATTTCCAATCTTTGTCTTGTAAATATTAATTAATTAAAAATATACTTAATTTTGTCCAGTTCATTATTGCAAAAACCTATTCCTTATTTTTGGTTACATTAATCGGTCGGAATATAAACAAATTCTACCTCACTGACTTTATCATAGTTCTTTTATATAATTATTAATTTGTATTAAGTTAATTCAATGTTTTTTTGTAATTATGTTAGTGCTATTTTGTCTGTTCGAATCAAAGACTGTGTGCAGTAACCTTTTTGTTGAGTTTTCAACTTTTAAAGCTGCATTTTTATTTATATGTGATTCGACGGAGTTTTAAATTCATAAATGTATCTTCTAATAAGAATAAATTTATGTAAATAATATATATTGAGTTTTTTTCCAAACAATACCTATGTTCATGAATGACGATTATGTCTAAGAGTTTATTTGAAAAGCAGAAGAGTGGTTTGTATAAATTACAGGGTTCTCAGTGTTAAAATCATAAAAATCATAAAATTAGCCATTTTGTCCTAATATGGTAATCTCTGTCATAAAATTCGTAAAATAAAACAAAATTAAGTAGTAGGTCATTTCGTATCTTATAATAACTACAGGTACACGAGCCTTTGAAGAAAAAGAAGAAGAATATGACCATAGACTGTTGTATATTCATAGTATAGACACATTCGCCTTTAGTTGTATTGAAACACTTAGTTAAGACTATTTTCCGAATTGAGAAATTAAAAAAAACTAAAAATTCGATTAAAAATTTCAGTGACAGCTTAATTGACAGTTGTCATTTAGCGAAAAACACATTACCAATTTTTTTACGACGAAACACATCATTTGTGTTAAAATATAAAAAAATCCTTAAAATTTTAAATAATCAAAAAATAAATTTTTATTGACAGCTGTCATTACCTCAAAACCGGTTTTTGAGACGATTTTTGGATTCAGCGATATCGAAAACCCAAGGATACCAAGTTTCCCCTTGAACCGACGGAAATCAATGAAATCATGGGCAGGTCCGCAGTGACGTCACAGGTGACGTGTACATTTCGTCTCGGGAACAAACGTCTGGCCGTATGCGCGTCGGCACACGGGTATAAGGCTGGCTACTGTGGTACATACCATAGGTTAAGTACCTTAGTACCTACGTAATTTAGAAACTATTTATCAATGTGCAAGTACCTACAAAGTACAAAGCACAGATTAATATATTATATACGGGTACAAAGCAACCGTGGTAACGTGTGAAATAGAAAGGAAACTAGTGTCTGTTCTCAGAACTAAATGAAGAGAATTATGTACACGCAACGTTGTTAGGGCTTCTCATTCTCATAAACAAAATCAGATAACATCACTTTACACGTCACAAACAGAACCCAGTTCGACATAATCCTAATGATTTATGAAGGTATGATAAATAATAAGTCTCTGATAATACTGCAATACGCAGGCATTGGATTAAAAATTCTAGCTCGAGTCCCCAGATATGTAAATATCTCTGTGGATGCATTCGGAACATGTTCAGAATTATGTTTATGTTCCGCGAACCACAGATCCGCAAACACAGAATTTACAAACCAAAACTTACATTTCTCGGCACCGCCAGCGAAGAGACTCTTCGCCATGATCGTTGCCATGATACAAATACGACATTTCCATACAGAGACATTTTAATATGGGTACCTACCTACCTATAGCGAGTAAAATCAAATGTGTAGGATCTCGTTTTTTTAAGCTATAACTGAATGGGACATTCAACATCATTTAGAGCATAGTTTTGGCCATTCATCATATGAATAACAATTAATTTTAGTAGGGACGAATTTTGCAAATTAATTTTTTCCCTCTCCGCAAAATAATTTGAAAAATACGTTTTTTAAAACATACATTGAGGTATTAAATCAACGGCTTGGAATATAACCATGAAATTTTGGCTACTTATAGAAGACATTACAGTGCTTCCGATGGCAACGTTTTTGAAAAAAAATGCCTTAAAATCTCTACTAGCAAATCTGTGCACGGAAAACTTAACCCTGCGGGGAGCTATGATAACTATTAAGAATTTATATATGAATATATCGAATGAAATAAATGTAGACATAACTATGAAAGTTTTTAAATAAAAAATCAGCACGCTAGAAAAAGTGCGAACAGAGAACAAAATAATGCATTTAAAACACTATACTTGAATTTTAAATTACCGCATCAGACGTATCACATAAATATAGTAATATAAGTAGGTATTATTATCATATACATACCATTAATTTTGTCCACTTTTTTGCAGTCACCCATTGTTTTGAGAACTCTTAATTCATAGGGAAGCGATACAATTTGAGGTTACTTATTCCATTAGTATTGCGACTATTATTACAACACCTCGCGAACGCACAGGTTGACATTGTTTAAAAAATTGTAGCACATAATAGGTAATACCTACACACCTACACAAAACGCAAAATAATTGTCAATTGTCAATTTGAAAACAAAAGTGGGTAGGTATTCAACTGTGTAAAAATTGCGCTTAAAATCATGTTGGCGAAAAATACGTCATGTGGACTACATGCGCACGACTGATCAATTTTGGTTCGTCAACCTGACATACGATTGTCTTTGTATAATGCTCTTCGCTAACATAGCAGCTATGTAGCGGATTGGCGGAATCAAGGATTATAGACTAGCAGGATTGCTTATCGGCCACGTGTTGTTAGACAAGATCTGATGTCAGCGGTTAAGTTCGGCCGGCATCCTTTTGCGCCAACGACCGATTCCAAATTAATGCTAGGCTTCTCTAGGCACGATGTTAATGTACAAATGACACACTACACAAACCCCGGGAAATACACCGGGGGATTTGTCTTAACGTTGCGCTTATGGGGATAAGCAATCCTGTTTAGTCTATAATCGTTGTGGCGGAATGACCGCGTCTACGATTCATCCATGACGTTTCTGCGATAAGCATATCACGCCAGTGGCGTGTAATAACTGTGGTAATAACGGATAATTGGTATGGTCACGAGCATAGACTTATAACCTATGGTCACAAGTCACAATATTATATGAACCCTCATCAAAATCGGGGGGAAACGGAGGGATTCATTGTCGGTGATAGTAGGCGGTATTGAGCGGAGGGTTCAATGCCATTAATGTATCGAAATAAATACGAAATAGCTTACTTGTACTCTTGTTTATAATGATTTCGCCTTCTTAGTTTCCCTATAAAATATACTGTTCCTTTAATTCTTTAATGGCCGAGTGCACCGTACGTGTTAATCCTGGATTAAGTTTAAGTCCGACTTATTTTGACATATTTGCATGCAAATGTGTCAAGATAAGTCGGACTTAAACGTACTCCAGGATTAATACGTACGGTGCACTCGGCCATAAAAACGTAATGAATCCTCCAAATACTTGAGTAAAGAATCAAAATAAAATTGCTTATTATGACAAAGTATTACGGAAATTTGTATTCGTTATTGATGGAATTTTATTTCGACTGACTTTTAACTTGAACTTTCCAAGTTACAGTTCATCTTACAGGATGAATTTGTTTTACATACAAAGGCCACGAAGATGTTTAAAAATATCATACAAACATTACATATTTAATATATTCTATACTTTCTTCATAAAACCACCTTCTTAGATGAAGGATGTTATAATTATTGTTATCTTGTTAATTTTCTTGTAAGTAAATTAAACCATTTCATAAATTTAAAAACACTGGCAACTATACTAAACCTTGTGACACAATTCCTATAACGTAATAATGTAAAAATATTCTTGAGCTTAGGAAACTAACTGGTCTTCCTGGACAGACTTTGTGTCATGTACACGTATTTTTAATATTCAGTGAGCCCAGCCACTAGCAAGCAGAATTTAATCTATGGATCTATGGTTTAACCAGAGTTCGTTGATCACTAGTGTTCATTGTGGTAGTTCTAATATATATTATGGTGTGTCAAGGGTAGGCTGAACACAGAAGAAGAAGTGCTTAATTGTTATGTTGTTTATTTCAGATTTCAGGTTGTTCAGTGGTGAATATTTTTTTTATGGTGGTTCTGTAATATAATAATATATTATATTATTTTAGAGTTACCACATATGCACCCTGAATTTAACAAAACAAAGCGGTTGGCAACTACCTACCACCTGTGTTTCAAGTATTATTTTCACAAGTAAATTTTATTACAAGCAACAGTGTCTGCCGCCGTGATTGCAAGATAACAAGAATGATGAAGATGGAAGTCGACAGTGAATGTGTTGATTCGAAGCCAAATATCGATTCCATTAATGAATCATTTGAACAACCTTTATTGGGATCTGTTACTACTTTTAGTAGTGTTGAAGGACAAGAAGTCAAAAGTCAACAAATCAGGTCAAGTGCTAGAGTATTCAAAAAAATGAAATTAGATTTAACACCACAACTTATTACCGAGCTTATTACCGAAAAGCGTGAGAAGAAAGAAGACAATAAACAGGACATTAAAAAGTGTTACAGACCCTTATGGACTTCTGACGACAAAGCCATATTTTTTGAAGCTTTAAATGAATTTGGTAAAGATTTTGAAAGTATTCAGATGTATATAAGTACAAAATTAAAAAAGAAGGGTATTCCGGAACATTTGATAAAAACCAAAGATCAAGTGCGGCATTTATACTATCGCTCTTGGCACAAAATATCTAAATATGTAAAGTTTGCGGATGGTGTCAAAAAAGTTGTGCAAGAATTGTATGGTTTAATAAATTATGGCGAACTTAGAAAAAAAAATGGTTCAGTGAGTGAGAAATGCTTGCAGAAATTAAATGAACTTATTTATAAGGGATTTACATGTTTACGAATCAAAGGTAAAAATGTAAGAGTGAAAACACCCATGTGTAGAGCCTTGAGAAGATTAAATCAACTTGATGAGAAATACGATGAAATTAAATTACCAAATAGAGTAACAGTTGAACTGCGACCAAAAGATATGTCATCATTTCTAAGAGTACAAAGTATGGCACAAAATCCAAGACTCAGGACAACATTGTCTTTACACAAAAGATTAAGCAGTTTAATTTCATGTGTTAATAAAAGATGGCAAACAATTGATGCTAAAGTTTACGGTAAAGCTCTTATATCTTCTAGTACAGTGACTAGTGATTGCATACCGCCATCTAACGTCTCAGAAGAAAACAAAACATTACTGAGTCCAGTTTTACGATTCAGTCCTCCGTCTGGTTGCCAAATTGAGGTACCATCTATTAATCTCAGTGAATATTTCACAAGGCAAAGTATATGTTTAAATTCATATGAACAACGCATAGGCATAACCAGTACTGATTATACATCTTTCTATAATTATGCCAATTTTAAGATGATGAGTAAAAATAGTCAAAGAAAAGTCTGCAGACCCAGAACTGATAGTATTAGTGATAAGTCCGAGAAATCTCCACAGAAGGCCAGCTCACATACTGAAGATAATGACACAGGTGACATGACTGATAATGAACCAAGTGCTGAGGTTCATAAAGTAGTCGATGACGCTGTCAATACGATACTGGCATTACAGCAACTGGAAAATCAAGAAATTGACAAGGAGACAACAAAAGTTAAATTAGAAAAAAATGAGGTCGAGAAATATGAAGTTGTAAATGAACAGAAACAAGCCATGATTAATAAAATCAAGCAAGGCTGGACCGAAGCAGATAGTCAAAGCCTAACACTCGGAGAAGTATATCTTATGTGCGGTTCAGACTTGAAGGTAGTTTTAGAGTACAGCTGGGACCGACCTGAGAAAATAAAAGTAGAAAATTCACTTTTTGCAGAACACGCGGAAGGTGACACATCTAATGATTGTAAAAATAATTTGGATCTGGGCGACTCCTTATCAAAACTTTTGTCAGTGGCAAAACTCCATTACCGAAAAAACATAATAAAATGCCCCTGCGGTCACGTGTGCGGTACTAAGGGCAACGTGCAGTTAAAAAGGGACATGGAGTCAAAAATTAGGAAAATATTAACTGACATCGACAAATGTACTGACGAGACTGATGACAAAATCACATCAGAGGAAAATATTTTTGAGAGTGAACCGCACACATTTGTGGCATCTCCAATATATATAAAACCAAATCTTAACTCGCCTGCTACATATTTTCACCAACCAGATACTCATTTAGTATCACAGTTAGACTCTATACAAAGAATGCAGCCGAGATATTGCAATCGAAGAGGGAGACGTCCACGTTCAAAGCAGGTGGTTGTCGAGAGGAAACTTCAATTATTACCTTATAAAGTAGAGAGTGGGCATCAGATTGTCAGGATGAATATAATTTCACAAGAAGAATCCACATCGGAACAGCAAATTCTGGTTGATAATAGAAATTATATAAAATGCAAGAGGGACGACATCCTACTTCAACAGTCTAATATCGCAAACCCTGCTTTTCCAGACGACTCTCCCTGTCCATCAGATATTATCAACCAATCAATCAGTAACAGGAGAATTGATTTGGAATTACAAGATGATAATACCGCCATATCCAGTGCACCATCCAGTCCATCGAGAATATTAAAAGAAGGCGATAACCAGTGGATTAATTCTGAAGTAGCCGACTATTCCTTAAGCAGTTTACTGGGTCATCTTGAATCGCCTATAAAGACAAACTCATCAACCGCAAATTTGTCGAGCGATGATTCTAGGCTTTCACAAGATGTCGATGCGCAACTGCATTCATTATTGACACAAAGCAGCGTCGATTTTAGTGCCAATTTTGCCGACCTTGCGGCCCAAGTCACTCAGTCTCTCACTAATGAGATAAAAGCTGAGCGGTTTTAAGATATTTTTTTACATTAATTAGTAGCTCAGCAACGTAACGGCTTGATAACGTAAGTCTGATTTTCTAGAACCCGGTTTTACAACCGTGGAATAAACAGTGGGATAACTGTAAACCCATAAATCGATTTCGAACATTTTTTTTGAATTGCAACTTTTTTCTTTGGTAATTGCACTGTCAGAATTTTTTCGGATTTCAGTTTTCGGTTACATTTATTTTAGGTTACATTTATTTTAGGCTTTTACAGAGTGCAAAAATTAGAATATTTTTTTATACGTTAAAATTTGGTGAATTGCCACCCTGTGGGAATTGCACTGTCATAGGATTTGCCCTTGTTTTTTAATATATTTTTGGCATTATTTCGTTTATTTTAAAATAAAACTTATCCATGTCATGGATTTATAGATTTATCCATGCCATCGCTATTTGTTATGCATGTTAAGCATTTGTTATGTGAAAAGATTAGCATTTGATTAATAATAGTAATGAAAATATCACCTTATTTTTTTTTAAAAACTAAAAGCCTACAAGGCTTTTCAAAAAAGTCACACATATAAAGGAGGATCCACTCTAACAACTTGATAAACTTCGAAGACATTTTTTTAGTCAGTTTTCCAGAAATTAATTCGTAAATATCGCTAACATTATCATTGGATATTTAAAAAATTAGAGAGAGATGTAGATAGATATATTGCATCACATTTTAGTCGTCATTTAAGAGAGAATAAATAATTATAGAAGTACTTTCAGTCTTTAATCCCATTGGTAACAAAGAACAGAAGAAGTGTTCACGTTTATGCTTAACAATTTCTCCTTCCACTTTCGTTAATTTCTGGAAATTTAATTTTTTTACCTCCAGATCTATCAATAAATGCAAAAAACCAACTAATAATTCTCGCTAATTTCGCAAGTTATAATTTCAAATGAAAAATGACCTGACATGGCACTTGAATTTTCTAACCAATGGAATCTCTCTGCCCACAGCAGTAAATTTATACCGTTCTAGTTCATAAAATGATGTTATTTAAACAAGGATAAGTATATGGTAATAGGGAACTCCCATTTTTTTATGGCATAAGAATGTTCTACCATACTGAAAAATAAGATATGCAAAATATGACGCCTTAACTCCCAATTATAAATTTGTTATACATTATTAAAGTCTCGCGCGCGAGCGACCGTTTCAAACAAGTCCAAAATCGTGACGCCACAGCCTACAATTTAACGCCGAGGAGATTCCGGCGCAACGCCTACCGCATATTGTAGTTTGTGACGTCACAGTTAGTGTCGGCCGCTTCAATTTTATCGCTGTTTAGATCTTTCATACTGATCGCGCGGAATTAGAAATCATGTTTTCTTTTGAAGTGTTATTACAACATTACGCTATGTTTTCTAGTATTATTTTTATATCTAAAATTTTAGTCTTGAATTTATTAAAATCGTGTTTTTATATCTAAAATTTTAGTCTTGAATTTATTAAAATCGTGTTATTCTTAAATTTCTGATTCACTTTCAATAAGTGGTTTTATAGTACTGTATGTTTCAGAAATATCTCAATATATCAAGATAAAGAATCATATGAACAACTTAATTGCTTTATTTTCTTTAGATAGACAGCCATGTTTTTCATTTTTTGCCAACACATTTTTTAAGCAGCTTACATTTGAAATAATAATCGTTATTGTTATTTTTATATAAGTATGCGAAATATTCAAAGATGCCGTTTTGCAAATATATCAAACGGATAGCACCAGAACAGATTGGAATTCAAAGCAGTGCCAGTATATTTTTTATATTTGAAAAGGATGATAAGGTATTAAGTAGTATTATATTTCCATGCATATCTTGTTGATTAAATATGTAACCCATAACCAAGTGAAGCAGGATTAAAATTACTTTATTTGTAATGTCAACATTTTACTCTTACAATTATTGATCAGGCAACAGAAAAGCAATTATTATATTTCTGTGGGTTGGATGGTATTTCAGTTTGCAATATGTAATACATTACAATAACTGAGTTGACCCCAGTAATTGTCCCAATGCCTCACAACATATATGTATCTACTTACACTTTTAATATATATTTATTATTTAATATAGTGATTGAAATATAATGATTTTAATATTTATTACAGTTAATATCTGTCTAATCGTCAACAGCTGATAGAAATAAGCGGTATAAGATAAGAAAAATTACTTATATCTAACGGTGTTCCTCAAGGCTCTGTCCCGGGGCTTCTTCTTTTTATACTATTTGTAAATGATCTGCCAAATGTTATCAAGGATGGTTCATCCCTCATGTTCGCAGATGATAATCCTCTTTTGATTTAAATCTTTTTATATCAGTGATAAATTGTTAGTAAATGGAAATAAGTTTTTATTTAACCATAACTCTGACACACGCGGTGAACATAATTTATTGATTTCTACACATAATTTGTCACTACATGAAAAGTGTCCTACTGGCATTAAATTTATGGGCATTAAACTACAATAATGTACCAAATAGTATGACAGGTCAATAATTCAAAAATTTCTAGAGCTGTTGTATATACGTAAACTTTTAATCGATATGTTTTACAGTGCATAGATGAATGCTTGCAACAAATGAGAGATCAAACTTACGTTATAAGCAAGCAGACATGATGTTATTGTTTTGTTTTATATATGTATCTTTGAGGCGAGGTTACTGTACCTACTTTGTTATTTTTTAATAGTTAGGTACTTACCTATTAATTTTTACTTTACGATAGGTATAAGGAATTTTGTTTCTTGGTGAAATACCTACTTTTTATAATAATATTTTTTATGTGATATATACCAATGCGACATGGATCTGTAGAATGTATATAATATAAGTGTAACTAATAAAGATAAGTAGAAAATACATTAATTTTATATTTGTGGACAGTGAACTTAGTTCAGAAATTGTATGTAATTTATTAATATAGCTTGTTACTCTCCCTATAATGTTTAGCCTATAATATTTTTTACACCTACCATGCCCTCGATTGTCAGTCGACCACTGGGCTAAAGATAATTTTAAATTTACCCATCCATACACACAAAGTGTCGTCTTGTATTGTTCTATCTTCGTCTCCACGAAACTTGCAAAGTTCAATTGGAAGGAGATACGAAAGATTAGAATCTACTAATATAACAACAAAGGGCGCCACTGGCGTTACGCTACGTCAGAGAGGAGAGCAATGAGACAGAAGCAGGTGAAGTAGGTTCGAGAATCTTGTGGATATGTAGAATGTTCCCAGGCAAGTACAATGCAATAACACTCACCTCTGTCAGCTCTTAGCTTAGCTCACCAAAACTTACAGGATCCACTCACTTTATTTACTGACCTAAACTCCAACACATAGGTACAGCAATTCTATTAAACGGCAGTCAGGTTCTCACTAGCCCAAGACTTAGTTAAATAGCTCTTAGACATTCAAAGAGAATACAATAAAAATAAACCAAATATAGTTAATTAACTGAAAGGAACTGCAACTCAGCTGACATGAGAAAGTCAATGATTATTTCTTCTGATACTTTTTTGACAACTATCAAAGTCTGACAAATTAATATAAAAAAAAATGAAGAACCATGAACAAGGCGAGTGCACCTCTCGCAAATCAGCTAATGCCGATTACAGCCTAACGTCCAAAGCCAAAATATAACTGAATGCAAACGAACCAATTATGTTGCATGAATAGGATGTCGAAATATATAATATGTAATACAAATACATAATACAACAGTATAATATTATTTTTTAATAAATACCCTATTTTCTATTAATATAAACCTACAGCACAGCATATGCTGTGCCTACAGTATAAAATTACGTCGCATCAAAGTTAACTACTATCGTAAAACATAAAACGGATATAAATAACAAAAAAATCATTTACTAATGCAAACGCGGTTTGCTTTAAAATTGCCGCCATTAAAAATCCATAAAACACCTCTAAGAATACGCAGAGGTCATTATATCATACAATAATTAATTCTTTATTAAATACTAGCTTATACTTATCTGAGTGTAATGCTCGTCTGGACTGCAAATATTTGATAAAAATAAGGATATTAGTTCATTATTTGTAGTTTCGCTAACAACGCAATAAGAATTCGGGGTAATGATTATTCGGGACAATGCATAGTTATGCAAAAAGCGCAGAAGCAGAAGCTTCTCGTTCTTGGCTTGTTGCATTGGTTTTTTACTGTTTGATGCTTGTAAATTAGCGTTATCTTAAAAAATTGTAAACAAAATGCTAAAATTGTGTATGAGAACGGTTCATCTATAAGTTCAGTGCAATTTATTTGTATCATATTCCGTTTGAGTTCCCCCATATGAAATCGCTCGACAATGGATAGCGTGAAAACCGATAATGAAACAGAGTTAACCTCAACTGTGGGTAATGTCCTGTCAGTTTCTAATAAAGATGAAAAAAATGATACAAGTGATGCTACTCCAACGTCGTCTACAGATGCAAATACGATTAGTACTTGCTCGCCAATAGGTATGTACAACTTTTCTGTAATTTTAACATACTTTTCATTTGCTTTATTTAAGTGTCTGATGATCCTATAAGTAGTACTTCTTCGGATATTGAAAATAAATTAAAGAGTAGTGAGGCAAACATGCAGCAATCCGTTGAGGAGAATGAAGCCACTCAAGTCAGTGTTAAATGCACCTCTGGCGATCATGAAGCTGACCTTCTGGAAATAAACATATCAAATGTTTCCACTGAACGAATTACGGAGGATGTTGAAGATCTTGTTCATGATCTGGAGAGCCTACTAGGCGAGTCCACAGACTCGTTTAATATTCCTATAAAACGTAAAGAAGAGAGGAAGTCGGTGGAGAACCAAAAAACTCTTGAGCTTCAAAAGCTTTTAGAAGGAGACCAAGAGACTTTGTGTTCAGGTAAATTATAATATTTATAATGTAAATACCCATAGTAGTTATTCAGTTCGCTGACATACTTTATAGCTAGCTATCATGGGGTACGTTCAATATGCCCTGGGCGTTAACTAAAGTTGCACCATAATCTTGCTTGTAGCACTAAATTTCCCATTTCAATTTCTCGCTTTAACCATGGTTGAGTTCTGAACTGTTTTAAACATTGTCGAGAGGTTATTGTAACTGGTCGAGTTCTAGACTTTGATTGTGTTGCTTGTACGTTACTTTTCAGGATATTTTCCGATTGCTGAATATCGGCAATTATTACCACTGACATGGGGCGTGGCAACATCTCCCAAGACCCACAGTTCTGTGCGGTTCTCCCATGTCACCAGTTTCTGAATATATTTAATTTGTGGACCAGACTGTCTAAAAATTTCAAATAGAGATTCTGGAGGCTATATTTTCTATAAAATGTGTCATAAAAGTTACTTTATGACATTTGATCCCCATGTAATGTGGAAGTCTCAAACTCTCGGTTTTAAATTTAGCTGATTTGAATACAGTATTTACCAGATTAGTCAACAAAAATGTAAAATGTCGGAAAGTTTTTTTTAAGTAAGGCAGATAAAATATTTTAATGCATTTTACATACTTTGTCAAGATTTAGAATATGAGATAATTTATTGGCACCAGAGACAAAAATCACAATTTTATAAATAAAATAGATTGTAATTACAAAATACATGCAGAAGTACACTGGGTCTATGAATGAGGTAATTAAATAAATCACAGTCAATCTCAATAATAGTAAAAAGGCACACATTCGACGCAGTACATCATAAGAAACTATTTCAAGTATTAGAACGATATTTGGAAGTGCCAACCTGCCAAAAAAGTATAAATATAAGTTGCATATCATCTGGCCTCAAAAATGTTCAATTTGTTATTAGAAATATTAAAAACTATATACAGGGTGATAAGGCGAAGCCGACCTGGAACAAGGTGGTAGAGTTGTCATTTAGCGAAATACACATTACCAATTTTTTGCGACGAAACTTTACTTGATTTGTGTTAAAATATAAAAAAAATCTTTAAAATTTTAAATAATCAAAAAATGAATTTTTATTGACCGCTTTTTTGACAGCTGTCATTGGTCAAAACTCGTTTTTGACATCATATTCGGATTTAGCTGTATTGAAACACTTAATTAAGACTATTTTCCGAATTGAGAAATTTTAAAAAAACTAAAAATTCGATTAAAATTATCATTGACACCTTAATTGACAGTTGTCATTTAGCGACACATTACCATTTTTTTTGCGACGAAACTTTACTTGATTTGTGTTAAAATATAAAAAAAATCGTTAAGATTTTAAATAATCAAAAAATGAATTTTTATTGACCGCTTTTTTGACAGCTGTCATTAGTCAAAACTCGTTTTTGACATCATATTCGGATTTAGCTGTATTGAAACACTTAATTAAGACTATTTTCCGAATTGAGAAATTTAAAAAAAACTAAAAATTCGATCAAAATTATCATTGACACCTTAATTGACAGTTGTCATTTAGCGAAAAACACATTACCATTTTTTTTTGCGACGAAACTTTACATGATTTGTGTTAAAATATAAAAAAAAATCCTTAAAATTTTAAATAATCAAAAAATGAATTTTTATTGACGGCTTTTTTGACAGCTGTCATTAATCAAAACTCGTTTTTGACATCATATTCGGATGTAGGTGTATTGAAACACTTCATTAAGACTATTTTCCGAATTGCCAAATTTAAAAAAAATAAAAATTCGATCAAAATTATCATTGACACCTTAATTGACAGTTGTCATTTAGCGAAAAATACATTACCATTTTTTTTGCGACGAAACTTTACTTGATTTGTGTTAAAATATAAAAAAAATCCTTAAAATTTTAAATAATCAAAAAAAAAATTTTTATTGATTATTTGGCAGCTTTTGCAGGGTTTTGACAGCTACCACAGATAACCAAAGGATATCTGTGTTTGTATCCCATTTTATACTTAAAACAGCTGCTACTTTGCTATGATGTAGGTACCGCTGCTCTTTTTATAAGGGAATATTCTCTGAACCTCCTGGAAGGAATATTCTTTTTTTGATATCCATAAGATATCATAGGAATATTTTTCTTCTAAAGGATTGTTTATAGAATATTCGATTTAATATATCTACACATTAACAGAACATAATATGTAGAAAATATTGTAGGAATATCCAGATGAGTTTATGTTTTAAAGAATGAAATAAGAATATTCTCCCAGTATTTTTCCTAAAATACTTACTATGTAAAATATCAATTAATTTTTTACAATATTTTTTGATATGGAGACATATAAAATATAGTAGTGAGAGTAAAACTTAATTTTAATTGATATGTCCTAAAAACATCCTAAATTCTACAAAATATTGTCCTAAAATCATAAAATAAATGTGAAAGTTTGCTCTGAGAGCCCTACAGTCTATAAAATATAAAGGTCAGCCCTACTCATGGGCGTAAGTTTTTTTTATTTTTAGGGGGTCGGAAGTAGAAGGTTTTATATGGCCACAGCCCACAGCTGATACCTATTGAATGTTTGTGACATGTCATTTAAAAAAAAAGTGATTATGAATTTTATTCTAGGAGAACCTCTTTTTACCCAACCCAATGAAGGAGATCAATGTAATGATGCCAAGGAAAAAGGGGATAGTACTGATAAAACAGATTTAACAGACGTTCAGGAAATACAGGTTGAGGAATGTAATATAGAGGAATCTGCCGAAAATAATGCAAGCAGTATTGGAGAAGAGATTCAAGTTTCTGGTCTACATATTATTGACAAAGAAGAAAGTGGTGGCACTGGTACTACTCCTGTTGAACCTCAGTCAGCCTTAGAATCGAAGGGTCCAATAGAATTAAAAGATTCAGATGAGTTAAAAGTGAATGATTCCGTAGATGTAATCATAGAAACTGCTAAAGAGACAACAGAATTCGTAACAGAAAATATAGAAGAAAAACAACAGGCACAAACATCTGATCAGATCACATTGGCTGGGGAGATCATTGTAAATGAGGATGTAAAAGATAATAAAGAACAAGCAGTTCATGAAACAGAAATAACAAACGAAATTGTTACAGAGCCTCGAATCGAAACTATAGTTCAGGATGCAGAAAGTATTATGGAGACAGAAGTTTGTGTTCCCAAGAATGAAACACCTGAAGATTCGTCAATAAACGTTTCTAAAGTTTTGCAAAGCATGCCAGATGTTTCCTCTGAAGATCATAATGTACAGACGGTATTAAACGAAGCTGAAGGTGTTGAAGATGAAGGAAGTATTTTAGGAGATATTAAGACTGAAACTAAAGGATCTCTTGATGAAAAATTGGAATCTACTGAGACAATTTCCACAGATGATAAAGAAACAGAAGTGGGCAATTTGGCAGAACCAGTGTCTGAAGAATCACCTGGTTCAGAAGAACCCACTGTTAATTTCCAAGACTCCAAAGAGATTGAGAAAGACAATCTAGGAAATAAAGATATAAATATGGTAGAAATTAAACTAGTACAACCGGATGTCTCATGTGTTGTGAACTCTGTAAATGAAACCGGTCTTATAGCATTAGATACCGAGCAAAGTGAACAACAATACGAAACGGCTGGAGCTGAGGAGGAAAAACATGAAGAAGACTTACCATCCAATACAGCTGAACTCGAGCAAAATACAAATACAAATGTTGCCTCTGTTTTGCAAGCCGCAGATAATAATTCTGAGGAAACAGTCAAGGAGCTTGACATACACGAAAATGAAGATGAATCTTACATTACTCATGAAGCAGAATCTCAATTGAACATTCCAAAATCCGCCGTAGATGTCCAGGACGCGAAACCAGAAACTGATTCATCAGTATCTCAAACTGGGGATGAGACTGCTTCTCCACAGTCACTTGAGGCAACAAATCCAGAGCAATTAGATGCCGTACAAGTTTCAATATCTGAAACTTCCACGGATATTGTCGAGCCGGCAGTAACTAAAAGCGGTACAGAAGCCATCGAAACAACCTCCGTGTTGGAGGAAACAGAGGAAATCCACGACCCTCACCCTGTTCCTCCCGTCGAAATGGACAAATCTGAGGAAGATAATGCAAATGTGACCCACGAGGTAATCGGTGAGGGGGCAAACATTGAAGAAACTCTCGGTGACAGAGTGGAAGACGTAAAAATGACTTTCACAGTAGAGGATTTAGAAGCTACGACTTCTGGCGATGTTTTGGTGGAAGCAATTAATTTGGAATCCATGGAAATCTCTTCGGATAGTCCCTCTGAAGTAGTTGCTTCGTTAGAGACGCCGCCTGAAGGGCCAGATTTAATTGCGCAACAAGCAGAGCCGTTTGCAGACAGGGAAGGGGAATCGTCAAGAGATCCTACTAATGAGCGAGTAGTTAAACCATCTGAACATGACGCCGGCTCGGTTAAATCTCCCATGGTCGTCGAAAAAGGTGATATTGTGCAAATGGATGTCGTGCATTCTGAAAATGAAAACGCAGCTACTGAATCATCTAATAGCGATATAGTTTCCACTCCTAGTGAGCCAATTTCAATGAAAGCTAGTGTAGAGCCTGCAGCTGGTACTGAATCTGCTAAAATAATAGATGATGCCATTGGAATTAAGACATTTGGTGATGACATTGAAATTACTGAATCTGCACCGTCTCATAAATTGGCAACATCAGAGTCTGGTGGCGTGGAATATGTTCAAAACGAATCTGGTGAGGTAGGACATGAGCATATGGAGTCCCTGCAATGTGAGAGTGCCGAAGAGACTAGCACTGTTGGTTCTAGCAAGGAAAGTGAACCCTCTGAAGATTTAGAGGCATGCTCCAAGAAGGCGAAATGTAGCAGCGAAGTTGAGGAAATAATTTCAACTGACGAGCAAAAGAAAAGTGAGATTGCTGAAGAAACTAGCACTGTTAGTTGTAGTAAGGAAAGTGAACCTTCTGAAGATTCAGAGGCATGCTCTAAGAAGGCGCAATGGAGCAGCGAAGAAATCAAGGAAAATATTTTGGCTGATGAGCAAAAGAAAAGTGAGATTGCTGAAGAAACTAGCACTATTTGTTTTAGTAAGGAAAGTGAGCCCTCTGAAGATTTAGAGGCATGCTCTAAAAAGGCGCAATGTAGCAGCGAAGAAGTCAAGGAAAATATATCAGATGATGAGCAAAACAAACGTGAGATTGCTGAAGAAACCAGCACTATTAGTTGTAGTAAGGAAAGTGGACCTTCTGAAGATTTAGAGGCAAGCTCTGATAAGGCGCAATGTAACAGCGAAGAAATCAAGGAAAATATTTTGGCTGATGAGCAAAACAAACGTGAGATTGCTGAAGAAACCAGCACTATTAGTTGTAGTAAGGAAAGTGGACCTTCTGAAGATTTAGAGGCAACCTCTGATAAGGCGCAATGTAACAGCGAAAAAATGAAGGTAAATATTTTGGCTGATGAGCAAAACAAACGTGAAATTGCCGAAGAAACCAGCACTATTAGTTGTAGTAAGGGAAGTGGACCTTCTGAAGATTTAGAGGCAAGCTCTGATAAGGCGCAATGTAACAGCGAAGAAATCAAGGAAAATATTTTGGCTGATGAGCAAAACAAACGTGAGATTGCTGAAGAAACCAGCACTATTAGTTGTAGTAAGGAAAGTGGACCTTCTGAAGATTTAGAGGCAACCTCTGATAAGGCGCAATGTAGCAACGAAGAAGTCAAGGAAGATATTTTGGCTGATGAGCAAAACCAACGCGAGATTGCTGAAGAAACTAGCATTATTAGTTTTGGTAAGGGAAGTGAACCTTCTGAAGATTTAGAGGCAAGCTCTAATACGGCGAAATGTGGCGTCGAAGAAATCAAGGAGAATATTTTGCGTGACGAGCAAAACATGGATGTTGACACCATAAAAATCTTGGATAACACGGAGGGTGCTGAAATCCAAGTGCTTTCACCTAGCATTGAATCTGATTCTGGAGATGTGGTGCCAGTATTGGAACTGGAAGCGGATGAAAATATTCCAGCTATCGGCGATTCATTGGTGGTGGAAGATCGTACTACGGAAATGTCCGTGGTTGCAGAGGAATTGCCTGGATTGACTGATGCTTCAGCCGATTTGGACCCTGCCGTACCGGCCAAGGACTTGCAAGGAAATTTTGACGCCGTCCCGGCTGCAGAGCCTGAAATTTCTGAGGCAGAGAGGAAGCAGATGGAGGCTCTAAGAAAAGCGGTTGAAAGCATAACGGACGTGTCGCAAACCGAGGATACAGCTGACACTACAGAAGTGATTAAATTCGACGACTTACCTATGAATAGTGCTGTGATTGAGGTGGAGAGCGTTTCTGAAGATTTTGCCCAAGATTCGCGTGCACTTAGCATAGTGACTCAGGCAAAATCCATAACACGAGATGTAAGTGACGCGGATGTGGTCGTAGTAGAGGAAAGTGTGGAAGACATCACGGTACAATACTCTGTTGATAACTGTAGTATTGAAGATACCAAAGGAGACGCAGCTAATGAAATTGAAGGGGATACGGTACATGCACCAGGACCTCCGCTGGATAAAATTCTAGATAATGAGTCGCATGGGCAATTACCAAATACTTTACCGGATTCTTCCCAATCTGCCTCGATTAACGAAGAGAAACATGCTAATGTTCCAAAGGAAAGGGACGTCAAACCGAAGACCAACGAAAGACCGAGAAGGCATAAGAAGTCCTCTGCGGACAATAAGCTGGAAGAGCTTAGCATAAACGTTGACGTACCTGACAAAGAAAAACCTTACAGTCCCAAGGTCACGATTAAACCCATCAAGGCGCCCGACGACGAAGTCAGCACGACCAGCAATTCCGATACGGAGATTGGAAAGGGCAGCCTTAAAATGACGATAACCAAGCAGTCAGATAAAATGCACTCGATCTTGAAGATATGCGACCCGGATTGCCCGGAACCCGCGTCGGAACCCGACGAACCGATTCCAAAACTGATAATCAAACCCAAGATCCAGCAAATCGAACAGCATAGCCCGAAAATGTCCACGAGGAGCGGCAGACAGGTCTACTCCCCAACGAGTTCCACCCAACGGTCGGGGAGTCCGAGGATCACTATCAAACCGGTGGTGAAGCCGGACAAGATGGAATCCGTCAGTCCGTTGAAGATCAAAATTAAACCGGAGGAAGGTTCTAAAAAGCATAGCCCGAAATTAACCGTAAAGGCGGTCAAGCCTGAAGATGACGCGACGCAGGAAAATATTCACAGCCCTAGAAAGGTAACCATCAAACCGGTTGTTAAGCCCATAGAAGTGGAACTAGTGCAGAGCCCGCGGATAACCATCAAGCCCATACCCAAACCGGAGAGCGAAAAGGAATCGTTGCCTCCCACTCCGCGGATCAGTATTAAGCCGATAAAAAAGCAGGAAGATGACCACGCGGAGATGGGAGAGCGGGAAAGATCTAGTCCAAAAATTACAATTAAACCGGTCGTGAAACCCCCAGAGGCCGATACCCAGTCCGGCGACGTTGAAGAGGAAGTCAAGGAGAGAATTGTGTTGAAAATAAACAAGGGGAATTTACCGACGCCCACGAAAGAGTCGAAGAAAAGGGAGCATTCGGTGGAAGACGACAAGTCCGAGAAACTCGCCAAAATTACGGTCAAGTTTTCCAAGGGCGGCGGCCACCCGCACATCGTCCACCAGACCGAGGAGTCGAATAAGCGGATCCACGACGAGCACGCGTCTCAGGAACGCAGTAAAAAGCAGAAAACGGAAGGGGAATCCCTAATATCCACCAGGTCCAAACACAAGCAAGAGGCTGTAACTGAATCTTCGGTTGAGACGCGATCCAAACAACACACGGCGGAAAATTCGAGAAACGAACCGATAAAATCTAAACAGAAAGACTCGGACGCTACTCACGAATCTCTGAAAACTAAACATGCTCAGATATCGGATTCGCCGATCGAACCGAAGAGAGCGAAGCTGAGAGATAGCGCCGTCTTCGACGTTCCGGAATACGATCCGGGAAGGTTGCGGCACCGAGACGCTGGCGAACCGCTGCAGGCCGCCGTCAGATCGAGGCATAAGGAACGTTCGTATTCGGAGAAATCCGAGGAGAAGGACGCGGACGACGTGACGGTGGTGGAAGCCAAATTGGACTCTCCCATCGTCATCAGTGAGGATTCTCAGTCGCAAGACAGCGGCAGTTGCGTTATCGTCGAAGACGTGAAGGATCCTCTGTCGGATATTCCCGTATTTGAAATAAACCTGAAGCCCTTACCGTTGGCGAAAGGTGTTGGCATTACTGGTGCGAAATCTGAGACTGCCGCGCCCATGCCCGCTACGCCGGCAACTCCGTCGCCTAGAAAACGGGGAAGGCCCAGAAAGGTATGTTTATTGTATAGTTACTTATTACCGCTGAAAGGATATACAAAAATATTTTTAACAAAAGCAACCTGCCTCGGAAATTTTAAGATTCGCAATTCGTAAAGTGTGTTGTCATTGAACTCCACCTAAACGGCTGGACTGATTTTTAAGATGATTAAGCCGATTCGAGAATGGTTTCAGCTTCACAGTTTCAACCTATAGAAAATATTTTTTTCGCCATTTTCTGATGAGTTCCGCGGTATATCTTTGGATTCCAAGCTCCGATGCTAATAGAACTAAAATGGGACCATCTTGTAAACACCCCCTTTCCAATAAAAGAAGAATTTTTAAAATCTATTTATAAATGACGGAGTTCTGAGGTAACGAACATACAAAAAATAGTCGAATTGAAAACCTCCTGCTTTTTTGACGTCTGTTATATTTTTAATTGATTTAAATACTATAAGTTAGGATTGTTATCGGCGCATTCGCCATTTATTCTGGTATATCTGGTGAGTTCAGCGGTATATCTTCGGAATCCAAGGTCCAATACCAATAAAACTAAAACGGGACCATCTTGAAAATGGCACTTCTAATAAAATACATATTGGATAGTGTAATGTAAATGATTCATTAAAAGCTATTAATAATTTAATAGATATGAGCAGTTTTAATAGTTTATGGTTTATTATAATTTTTAGTTGTTCAGTTTTAATTTCTGAAATATCTTTTTAGAGTTACAGTAAGTTTAATGTATTAAATCTTGATTTCAGGTGGTGTTAACACCCCAAGAGAAATTAGTACTAGATGAGGCGTCCAAGCCGAAACAGGAGTCTCCGAATCAAGTGGACCCGCAGCCGGTTCCTGAATCGGGAAGGCCGAAACGCAGCTGCAGGGGCCAATCAGCCCGTGCCACTTTAGGAATCAAGCCCAGGAAACCCCGAGGTCCGGGAAGGGGCAGGGGCAGCAAGCGGGGCATGGGCGACCGTTCGGTGCCGATGAAACCGGAACGGGTAAGTTAACTGTTTTAGTTCTTATGCACTGCAGCTGAATGGATTTTTTCTTTTTAGTTGTCGAAATAAAACAACTGGAGCATTTAAAATATACTTTTGTGTACCTATTGTACATAGAAAAAAAAGCTTTACTAAGAAGTCTGATACTTATTTAGAGAAACACAGATTAAATAATTGCACTATAAAGTATTTGTCAGAGGAAGAGTGCTTCAGATCATCAACTATTGCATGAGTAATATTTGTCTGTAAAACAGATCGAGCATATAGTTGTTTTATTATATCTTTTAAGTTTATGTTGTGTATTTTAACAATTTTATAAATTGTATGAGAATCTGTATTTTATTTATATATTATATGACAAAATTCCTATTTTTCTACTCTAGGGGAGACATCTAATCATAGATAATATATGTATTTCAAGTAGTAATTGTTTTTGTTCACTTATTAAGGAGAAAGTATACGTATACGTACCACTGAACTTTCTCCTCATGCTATAGATCTTTCTTGTCAAATGCCACTTCTTAACGGGAAGGGCTACTTCTGATCTTAAAATGTGGTAAATGTACTATAATTTTATTGTACTTTACTTTTATTATTGAGGCATGAAACACATCCTACAGATCTTTCTTGTCACACGCCACTTCGTAACAGGAAGGGCTACGTTTAATCTTGAAACGTGGTAAATGTACTATATTTTTTCTTGTACTCTTGTACTTTCATTATTGAATTATGGAATTATATTCATCTTTCTTGTCACATGCCACTTCTCAATGGGAGAGAGGGATTATTTATAATCTTAAAACGTGGTAAATGTACTATACTTTTATTTTACTTTACTTTTATTATTGAGTAATCGAACATGTTATAGACCTTTCTTGTCACACGTCATTTATTAACAGAAGGGCGACTTCTAATCTTAAAATGTGGTAAATGTACTATTTTATTGTACTTTACTTTTATTATTGAATTATGAAACATGTTCTCGATCTTTCTTGTCACACGCCACTTCGTAACAGGAAGGGCTACATTTAATCTTGAAATGTGGTAAATGTACTATATTTTTTATTGTACTCTACTTTCATTATTGAATTATGGAACGATATTCATCTTTCTTGTCACATGCCACTTCTCAATGGGAGGGGATACTTATAATCTTAAAAGGCGGTGAATGTACTATACTTTTATTATACTTTTATTATTGAATTATCGAACATGTTATAGATCTTTCTTGTCACACGCCACTTCTTCATGGGACGTGCTACTTCTAATCTTGAACTGTGGTAACTGTACCCTACTTTTAATGTACTTTACTTTTATTATTGAATTACGAAACATGTTATAGATATTTCTTGTCACACGCCACTTCTTAACAGGACGTGCTACTTCTAATCTTGAACTGTGGTAAATGTACCCTACTTTTAATGTACTTTACTTTTATTATTGAATTACGAAACATGTTATAGATATTTCTTGTCACACGCCACTTTGTAACAAGAAGGGCTACTTTTAATCTAAAAACGTGGTAAATGTACTATATTTTTTCTTGTACTCTACTTTCATTATTGAATTATAGAACGATATTCATCTTTCTTGTCACATGTCACTTCTCAATGGGAGGGGATACTTCTAATCTTAAAATGTGGTAAATGTACTATACTTTTACTGTACTCTACTTTTATTATTGTATTATGGAACATGATATTGGTCTTTCTTGTCACATGCCACTTCTTAATGGGAGGGGCAACTTCTAATCTTAAAACGTGGTAAATGTACTTCAGCATTGCATGTACCAACTGAATATGACATATAATTTTGCAGTAAGAAATGAGTGTTTCATCTCTGAATATAATGGATTACCAAGACAAATGGTGCCTTTGGAAGAAGAAATAAAATATTTTTTAGCAAAAAAACAAAACCAACTTCAATAAAATCTATTTTAAAAAAATGCTCTAAAAAATGAAAAATAATTACGTTATTCTACTACTATTATTACTTAGAATACAATCATTGTTATTTTTGGAGTCGGTGCCACTACTTCCTTATCCGTTTGTAAACCTTGGCTGGCACCAAATCCAAAAATAACAATAATTGTATAATAAATTGATTGTGTCCTAGTAAATTGATTGGCCTAACAAATTGATCGTATTCTAAGTAATAATAATAGAATAACGTAATTATTTTTTACTTTTTAGTGCATTTTCTTAGAATAGATTTTATTGAGGTCTGTTTTGTGTTTCTGTTAAAAATATTTTATTTTTTACTTTTTTTATATACAACAATATGTTCAGGGAGAATAATTATAAATAGTAGATTAGGTAGTCGTTTTCTATGAATGTGAGTTCTCTGTCAAAGCTAATGTTCCATAAAACTGCGAGAATGGTCACTGCGAGAATGGTAGGTATTGATATTATATTCAAGTATAAACTACCAATTAAATAAATAAATCGTACATCATTCTGAAGAGCCTCAATAAAGGCGAAAGAACTTTTACTACTTCTAAATGATTCCTTTCCGTATATACGTCCAGATATATAACGGGTAAGTATCTTCTTAAACTCCACCTAAACGGCTGAACTGATGTTTATGATGATTAAATTGATTCCACAATGGTTTGAGGCGATAGAAAATATTTTTTTAATTAATTTAAATATCTACAAATTAGGATTGTGACCGGCGCATTCGCCATTTCGTCTGATAGATCTGATAAGTTCCTCGGTTATATCTTCGGAATCCAAGGTCCAATGCCAATAAAACTAAAATGGGACTCTCTTGAAAGCAACCTTTTTCGAATAAAAAAAGAATTTTTAAAATTGATTTATAAATGACGGAGTTTTGAGGTAACGAACATACAAAAAAAACATACAGTCGAATTGAGAACCTCCTCATTTTTTGAAGTCGGTTCAAATATTTTTTTAATTAATTTAAGATTGTGAACTGCGCATTCGCCATTTCTTCTGGTGTATCTGATAAGTTCCTCGGTATATCTTCGGAATCCAAGGTCCAATGCCAATAAAACTAAAATGGGACTCTTGAAAGCAACCTTTTTCGAATAAAAAAAGAATTTTTTAAATTGATTTATAAATGACGGAGTATTGAGGTAACGAACATACAAAAAAAACATACAGTCGAATTGAGAACCTCCTCCTTTTTTGAAGTCGGTTCAAATATTTTTTTAATTAATTTAAGATTGTGAACTGCGCATTCGTCATTTCTTCTGGTGTATCTGATAAGTTCCTCGGTATATCTTCGGAATCCAAGGTCCAATGCCAATAATACTAAAATGGGACTCTCTTGAAAGCAACCTTTTTCGAATAAAAAAAGAATTTTTAAAATTGATTTATAAATGACGGAGTTTTGAGGTAACGAACATACAAAAAAAACATACAGTCGAATTGAGAACCTCCTCCTTTTTTGAAGTCAAATATTTTTTAAATTAATTTAAGATTGTGAACTGCGCATTCGCCATTTCTTCTGGTGTATCTGATAAGTTCCTCGGTATATCTTCGGAATCCAAGGTCCAATGCCAATAAAACTAAAATGGGACTCTCTTGAAAGCAACCTTTTTCGAATAAAAAAAGAATTTTTTAAATTGATTTATAAATGACGGAGTATTGAGGTAACGAACATAAAAAAAAAAACATACAGTCTAATTGAGAACCTCCTCCTTTTTTGAAGTCGGTTCAAATATTTTTTTAATTAATTTAAGATTGTGAACTGCGCATTCGTCATTTCTTCTGGTGTATCTGATAAGTTCCTCGGTATATCTTCGGAATCCAACGTTCAATGCCAATAAAACTAAAATGGGACTCTCTTGAAAGCAACATTTTTCGAATAAAAAAAGAATTTTTAAAATTGATTTATTAATGACGGAGTTTTGAGGTAACGAACATACAAAAAAAAACATACAGTCGAATTGAGAACCTCCTCCTTTTTTGAAGTCGGTTCAAATATTTTTTTAATTAATTTAAGATTGTGAACTGCGCATTCGTCATTTCTTCTGGTGTATCTGATAAGTTCCTCGGTATATCTTCGGAATCCAAGGTCCAATGCCAATAAAACTAAAATGGGACTCTCTTGAAAGCAACCTTTTTCGAATAAAAAAAGAATTTTTAAAATTGATTTATAAATGACGGAGTTTTGAGGTAACGAACATACAAAAAAAACATACAGTCGAATTGAGAACCTCTCTCCTCTTAAAAGTGTATATATGCTTGACTTTGATGCTTATGTATAATCCGAACACACATCGCGATGAGGCTCTTTGTACTCAGTAAAATACTTGTAAAATAATTTTCTTCTCGGCTACCGTTCGATAGTGCCTACGTTTTGGAATATTTTCCATCATTCACTGATATTATATTGTATCACAATCTGACAATTGATTTAGCTTTCATTACTATTGGATATTTTTTTCTCATAGCGAATAAAGCGTCATTCCTTGAAGACATGAGTTGGGCATAGTTTTTTGAGTAATTTTATATTTTTCAGATGAATCGTTACTTAAAATTAATTTATTTCAGTATTGCTAAAGTAAACAAGAATTTTTAAGTCGAGGATCAACTTATATAATTAAGTTGTAATTCTGTAATCTGGATAGGGCTGGAACCTTTGATGTAATGATAACACTCGAAGCAGTTTCCACAAACACCGAAACACTTTTACTTCGCTTGACGCGCGTTTCACCAACTAAGTTGGCGTCATCCGGAGACGATTAAAACTAATCTT
Organism: Tetropium fuscum; assembly: GCA_964058915.1. Taxonomy (NCBI): domain Eukaryota; kingdom Metazoa; phylum Arthropoda; class Insecta; order Coleoptera; family Cerambycidae; genus Tetropium; species Tetropium fuscum. Next base: position 282,808 of record CAXKVY010018649.1, read on the forward strand.
AAACAAAAAAAATCTACCCTATTTATACTATTTGCACGGTGACGTCACTAATGATATCACCTTGAAATTTAAGCGTGACTAATCAGCTTCAATGATCGGTTGCTAAGCAACGCGTAAAGCGGGCTTTACGGTATAGGTCCCTTGTCGCTATTCATACTATTTTTACATTTCGGGAGCCCTGTATCATTGATGCAGCTGCTATAGCGGTAGCTATCTATGCCCCTGCTCAGGGTTATTGTACAGTATAAATATTATTTTAATGGGGGTAATTATTTATGAATACTAATACCAAACACTACACTTCAACAGTTTTGCGTAAATACATATAAAAAACAAAATACTATTAGTCAAATAATAAATACTAATTTTTAAGTAAATTTAGTATGCTACAATGATAGTGTGCCATTATTGCAAATCAGCATTGTATTTATATTGCTTTGAGAGCTCCAGATAAATATAAACGTGTGTTAAGACTAAAAATAGACTGTTCACCTGCAGTCAGTGCTTTAGGTTCAGTTTATTTTCATCAAGTTCAGTTTTATTAAAGTTTCACGCTGTAGTTTTTGACAGAACACATGTGTGCAACATGGCCTGTAATTCTTGCTTTCTGCGGTCTCCTAACAGTGTGCTAAAGTGCAATATGTACATAATTATTGAGAGAAATTTCCAACGAATGTAAGTAAATATTTTATCAAGTAGACCTATTAAGTTTTATTGTTTAAACAATGCTGATAACATAATGTGGAATATTTCTCTAGTACATTTATACCATACGTATGTATTGCAATTCTATGTGTATCTTATTTATAGACTGCCTACAGTCATTTAATTAAGCATCTCAATAGAGATTTTATAAATAATTACGGTATAGGGGCATTTGAAATTTAACATTTCAAGCAGTACCTTAATCCCACACATCAAATTTCTATATTTATCTTGCTATGGCTAGTCAAATTATCACCAGATCGTTTATTACTGATGTAATAAATTATTGTGAATGATGCTGTTCAAAGCACTTTCGTTTTCTAATATATCATATCTTATAAGATATGATTAAATATAAGAATGGTTTGCAATGTTTTTAATTATTTACACATGCAACTAAATTGACACCTATTAAACTACTTACTAAACCAATAGCTACTAAAGTACTAGACATACTTAAAGAAAATTGAAAAATAATTTATTTACTTTCGATTTTTTAACACCTAGAAAAGTATAACAAGTATATAAGGACGAGCATGATCATAAAATGCATTTAACTTAAAAAATACATTTAATTTAAAGTGGCAACCCGTGACTTTTGTTTGTGTACGCTCCGCGGGGTTTAATTAGCGCTGCAGGCAAAACGTTCAAATTTCTCAAGGTCGATTGTCTTAAAAATGTAAAAAAATTTCGATCAGCAAACATCAGATTCATGTTCAGCGCCCCAAGAAACATAAAGGGTTGCGAAAATTACGACTATGGCAAAACGTTCTCCTGTATGCCTTTCCTTTTTCTGATATGCTGAGCCTATTTTCGTTCGAAAAAAAGAATTTCCATAAAAAAATTACATGTGTGCAATAGGCTACAATAATGTGACAGAAGGTTAATCCATAGGGTTAAGTGGAGCTGACTACTAAAACAATTTTGACCTGGCCACCTATGAAAACCTGTCGGAAAACTGAATAACTTTGGCAAATATTGCGGCTCTATCCTTCGTTGGAGGTGGGGAAGCATCGTAAAAAGGGAGGATGTGTTTTGCTGTTTGACTATTAATTTGTTACGGGGCTAATTCCTGAATATATTAATACCGGAAAGTATAAATTAAGTGACACGTCTAACTGCAAAAAATTATTATTTTATTGTCGACCTTCTTGATTTGTGCAACCCGGAATCTTGATGGTACGATGATTTTCAAATAACTCCAGATAAAGCTTCGTCTGGTAGGTCTTGGTAAAATGACCTAACATGGCGAACCAAGATCTGAGGGGGGCTTCTAGGAATTTCTAGGAAGTACTTTAAACAAAATAAAAATGTATTTCAGGCTCTATGTTATATCCCGACAACCCAAATTACAGCCCTGGACATTACCATTTTGTTACACCTTTATAACGTCTTAACACCTCTTCAAATAATAATAATAATTTATTACGATTACTTATATTATTGACTGCCACCACTTAAAATTTTAATTGTGCTAATCAAGCTTGTTCATACTTTTACTCTGCTTTGAAACAGGCTCCTTATTAAAAAACCTTTGAACTCCTTATTAACAACATGTAGTCTAATATATACTAAACATATTATAAACGATATACAGGAAATATTAAAAATGATATACGGGTATTTAAAAACAGGTATTAATAGGCTTGATGGTGTTCTAAACAACAGGGCAATAAGGAACTAAGACGTTCATGGGTTTTTATTGGAGGAATCGGTCAATGGGTCATTTAAAAAGAAAAAGCCGCGGAGCGCTATTAAATTAGGGGGGTGGAAATTGGAGAAAATTTCGATATACTTTATATGAAACTTTTTGTAGAGAATTGAATTTCCCATCGAACTCGCTTATTTTTTTTACGTCGAAAAAGAGAAAAAAGCCAAAAAATTCGATTTTTATTTTGGTTTTGCTTTTTTGCCTATAACTTTTTTTGGGTCAAAGATAGGTATAGGTATTGCTTTATAGAAAAAATAAGTAGACAAAATTTTTTGAGTTAAAAATTGACCGAAATATGACCACTCGAACATCGTGTTCTGTAGAGAGTTCATCCAAAAATGCTTTAAACTGGCGATGGTTAACACCGCGGGATCTAATGACATTAATGGTATTTACTACCACATCCTTACTACAACATTCTTCAGTCGAATGGACTTAGAGCACAAGTTTTGTTGGTGAATAATGCAATGCAGAATTATTAAATCACATTCTTCCACATTCGTAGCTCTTTCTTTCAGAATTTCGACAAAACCTTTTCGTGAACCGACCATTCAAGTTCCTTTGTCACTGCAAATTCTTCATCAACACCTCATATAAAAATAGCTAACTGGGCTGTGTCATATAATTCTGTACTCTCATCCAAACCAATCGAAAATGCTTGAAAATCAGCCAATCTATCGGTCAATGTTTTTTTGATATCACTAGTCATCATGTCTATACGTCGAATAACAGTACGTCGCGATAAGCTCTCACTTTCTCAAACTCTCTCTTTTTTTCTGGGCTCAAAAGTTCTGCAACATCTACTAGGCACTCTTTAACAAACTGTCCCTCAGAAAATTGTGTTTTCGCTATTTTGGAACTAATTATAAAACTAGCTTTAACAACACTGTCTAGATTTGATTTTTGTGAATGGAACATTTTTTGCTGTTTCCCTAAATCGGTAATGAGGTTTTTAATTTTATCTTTTCTTAACTGGGCCTATAGACCTATCTATAGGCGACCTGCGAAGAAAAGGGGTCCAAAATGGATCATCGAAGAACATCACTCGAAGTATCTGCCAACTTAAGATTGAGGAAATGTTTTTTTAAATGAAAAATATTGAAGAAATTAAAATTTGAGTGAAACCGTACGCAGTCAATTTGTTTAATAGTATACCATGGTCAATTTTGTCGAAGGCCTTCTGTCAATCAGTGTAAATTACATCTGATTGCCAGCCATCATCAATAGGCGACCTGCGAATTTTACTCCAGCGCCCCAACGGCGTTTCTAGTAAGTTCTTGCTATTCAATTTGCAATTTGACAGACTAGACGTTTCGTAGATTATAATTATTTTGTACTCTTAAATTATTAAATTGCCCCCGCTGCGGTGTGGATAAACGTTCATCATACTCTGAAAGCAATTGTTGTGTAGTGGGCATAGGCGTAGCTAGCCTATTGTCCTTGGGGGGGCTTAAGGTCTTGCATAAGCATAAAATGCGCTTAGTTTTTTACAACTGCACAAACAAAAACTTGGGATAGATTTTTTTGGGATCTGAGTAGTTTTACATATTTTCAAGCCGAATAAAATGAAAATTTGCTTTTTTAGGTTAGGCACATCAATCCATAATAATATTACAAAACAATAATAAAACATAGTGCGGTAATAAATTTTTAAAATTGCAATAATCTTTTAAAAATGTGTTAATAACTTGGTTGCAAGGCATTTAATAGGTTGCAAGTGTGTCTTGCTTGAAAAAATATGATTATTATTTATTATTGCAAAAACGAAAACCAGTACGAACAAAAGAGATCCAAGATATACTACGTTTACATATATTTAAATTATAATTTAGAAGCCACAGAGATTCGCGAACACATACATCATGTAATGTTTTTTAAAATCGAATTACAATTTGTATTCAAGATATAAATAAAAGGATAATTTTGAAAAAAATATTTCACAGAGGGGGGGTTGTTCTTACACCAGAGGGGCTAAGCCCCCCTAGCCCCCCCCCCTAGCTACGGCCATGGCAGTGGGCTGTCAAAATAATTACGAAAATACTGACGGCACTGTGAAATTTTACACTTTTCCTAGCAGACCCCATGAAAGACGAGACATTTGGTTAAGTAAAGTGAAGAGAAACTGGTAATTTCATTTCATGTTTACTCTTTACATGCATTTTATTACTCACATTTTTATAGTGTTGCTAAAGCTAAAGAAAAGTGAGAATCAACCAATTTTTCCCCTTTTCTATGTTCCCAATGGAAAAATGTGAAACTAATTTGCTTTAAACCAAACTATATTATTTTTTCTTTCCATTTCTACTAACATTTATTGTAAATATTTCACCTCTTTGCACAGCACCACACCAAACGTCAAATTAGTTTGTTGTCTAGTGAAAACTTGTATGATTCACCGAGGGAGGCGCTCGCGATCAATATTTGCAGGTCACATTGACTTGTCAGGTTTAACAATAATTTTCCCAACCATAATTTTTATAATTTTGACATTAAATGACACTTAACAAAACTAATTTTGAAAAATATCCCTTATTTCAAAAAAGGAACACGTTTCAAAACTTCAGTTTAGTCAATTTTGAATGGTGTTTCTTTATATGTTGAAAAACAAGGGACCAATCTAATTAATTACGTACCGAGAAAAAACCAAAACAATGACTACCGATGCTACGTAATATGATGCTGCGTCATTTTGGTAGTATAGATTGTTATTTGCATTACTTTTACGTTAAGAAAAAATTCACGCAAGTACTTGTTATGTATTTTATGAGTCTTAGAACAATTATTAAGAGTTCAACACAAATGTACGCAAGGATTTTTAGGGGTAGCTTGAATTAATCTAGTCATATATGGACTTTTTAAAGCTTAAATTGCCTCTAAATAAGCGTTCTGCCCCTAAACTTATATTTGTGTAAATGCTCTTAATATATTAACTCAGTTTCTTTTATTTATAGGTACCGAAACTCACCAAGGCAAAATTGAAGTTAATGCAAGAGAGCATTAAGCAGCAGATAATCAATCCGATTGAACCTACCGAGATAAAGGTTGCGCAACAAGAATTAACCGTGTTCGATACGATCCTGGACATAAAATCGCCTGCATCAGTTCTACCCCTGCCGGATATACCACTTGAAGTACCGGTACAGGCGTCTCCGTCTCCAGTACTTCATGTACCTTCACCGCAAACATCTGTTCCTTCTCCAGCGCAACAGCCGGATACTTCTCCTGCGCCGCACTCGGTTCCTTCTCCCGCGCAACAGCCGGTCGCTTCGCCGAAACCGGCGCATCCTTTGGCAGCGGCAGAGGCGTCCTTAGCAGTGGAGTCTGCGAGTGGCATTCCGTCTACGAGTAGAGCGGATTCTACGGAAATTGTCATGGTCGATGAGGAGACTCGGATGAGTGCTGACACTAGTAGCCGGGCGCAAACTCCAGCCAAACAGGTAAGTCATTAATGAAAATTTAATTATTTAAATTTTACGTTTTCATATCCGCAAGCATGATGCTAAATTCAGTTGTACAGAAAGTCTTTTTACCACAATATGCCGTGACATGTGGTGTTTATATCATTTCGATTAGTGTTGCCAAATGTTGGGACATTTATTTTTCGAGAACTGTCATTTTCAGGACATTTATTTGGGCATATATTAGGCATTTATGAAGTTAGCTGTAAATAGTGTCATCATCTTTTCTCCTGATCTTTAAAATGGCGTGTCAAACATCCAAGGAAATTATTTAAACTGGCCAGTTTATATAATCCAAGTACACGCACGAGTGGTTTGTGATTTTTATTTCTTTTGTATTTAATCCTGCCTTCTCTGCTGTTTCTTTGGTCCATTTCGAAAGTTCGTTTTTTCCCATTGGAGTGTTTTTGTACCATCCACTTGATTGTTCTTTGTTCCATGATTGGTTTACTGTTAAGAATAATCTATCAGTTGTTATTCTAGATGAACGTTTAACCATTAGAACTTTAAAAAGACGGTCTGGACAAAAGGCCATTTACCGGTTATCTACCTGTTTTATTCCCAGAATTATCCAATTCCTCTTTAAAATAATGAACTCTGCTAGTTCTACTAAAGCGATATGGTAAAATTTTCGCTGGAGTGTCTTCGTCCCATAATAAAACCATTGCGTAATATTCTTCCAATTTTAATGAAGCAGAGCTCGATTTCCTTTTATTGGCGCACATCTGCAAATTCCTTCGTTTCGCATCACGAGTTTCCCTGCCCTGACTTAGAGATAATATCTTGATCAATGGATCAACATGGATCAAACATTATTTTCCATTTCATAAAATACATCTCTTGTATTTTTTTATCCGTCATTAAGAATAATTAGTTCTCAGTTTCTTCGTCCATACCTGAAGGTATACCACGTAACGTACATGTCGCAAGTGTCAGCTCTTTACATATGAAACGTTGGCATTGATTGAGTTTTGGTTTTTCTATCTTTTCCCAGGAGCAGATGTTACATCGTCCTATTTGTCCACATACTTTCTTACTGCTGGGTTGTTTCATTTTCATCAGTATCTTTGAGTGTAAATTTCACATCCCTTGGTAAAGTTTGTACAGCCGATCTGTATTTCAGATGGTCCTTAACATGCCGAAGTCCAAATTTTTTTTCTTTGTTGCATATTGTTTGGAAAGTTTGCCTTATAATCTAAGATCCAGAGACGACATATTTCTCTGAATTTACTAAAGCTGTTTTTTTGGTAGTTGGCTATGGTATTTCTGTACACAAACATACTCTGAAAAAAGATCTTATCTTTTGAGATGTTCTAAATTAAGATCTCACAAGATTTTATTGCATAGAACGCGTCAAAAAAATGTATTTTTTTGCTGTTTTCGTGCATTTTTCAAGGGTTTTTCAAAAATATTCATTTAAGATTCATAACAATTTAAGAATCATGGTTTGTTTTAGTATTATACAAGCCTTAAGTAACATATTATGTCATTTAAGACCCTTTATGGGCCGATTGTAGCCATTAAATGAATCCAAAAGGCATCCGTTTAAAAAAAATGATTGCTCTACCTTATAATCTAAGATCCAGAGCCGACATATTTCTCTGAATTTACTAAAGCTGGTTTTTTGGTAGTTGGCTATGGTAATTCTGTACACAAACATACTCTGAAAAAAGATCTTATCTTTTGAGATGTTCTAAATTAAGATCTCAAAAGATTTTATTGCATAGAACACGTCAAAAAAAGTGTATTTTTTTGCTGCTTTCGTGCATTTTTCAAGGGTTTTCAAAAATATTCCTTTAAGATTCATAAAAATTTAAGAATCATGGTTTGTTTTAGTATTATACAAGCCTTAAGTAACATATTATGTCATTTAAGACCCTTTATGGGCCGATTGTAGCCATTAAATGAATCCAAAAGGCATCCGTTTAAAAAAAATTATTGCTCTAAAATTAATAAAATATCGCCCAAATTTATTTTATACTAGGAAGTTTTTGAGGTCATTAATTACGAATTTGATGAGAAAATCGGAAAATTCAATATGGTTGACTGATAATTAATTTTAAGAGTACATTTTTTCCTTTTTTTCACATAAAATGTATACATAAATATATAAATTAAATAATAGATATGCAAATTATATTAATATTAATTCAAAACAGAAAATGTTCGTTACTATTTTTAAAATTTTTCAGCCAAACAAAAAAGTTAATTACGAAGGAAATCACATTAAAAATCAAATATTAATTAATTTTATTCAACATTACCAATATATTACCAAAACATTCTTTTATTTATCAGTTTTTTATTACATGGCAGCGCGTTAAAAAATAAAATATAGGTGGGGGAAGATTTCGTTCTAGGAATTGCAAAAAAAAATTAGTTAAAAAAATACGTAAATTCATTTTTTTATTTACTTTGTATACATTTTATGTGAAAAAAAATGTATTTTTAAAATTAAATTTCGCGCCAATATCAGTCAGCCATTTTGAATTTTCCGATTTTCTCTTCAAATTCGTAATTAGTGACCTCGAAAACCCCCGATAATAAAATTTGGACGATCTTTTATTAATTTTAGAGCAATTATTAAAAAAAAATTAAACCGATGGAAATTATGCACTTTTGGATGCGTTTAATGGCTACAATCGGTCCATAAAGGGTCTTGAATGACCCAATTACTTAAGGCTAAAACAAACCATTTTTCTTAAACTTTTATAAATCTTTGAAAAACCTTGAAAAAATTTGTTTTGCTCTTTTTGTAATAATTATGCAAACATTTTATTTTGCATAATTATGCATATTTAGGTACTTTCCCCGTCATTCTGTACATACGGACTATGATTTTTCAAGTTTTATACCTAAAAGATGCATTCTATGTAATAAAATATTTTGGAGATAAAACTTCTTATTTAGTACTAACATCCACTTTGTGGTGGTGATTTAGTGGGATCACCAGGTCGTGGGTAAACCACCCATAAATGGAGACACAGTCGGGCTACTTGGTATTAATTTACTTAACACATTACAGCATCACACGCACAGCGAGACGTACGACGTTTAACGGTTAAGTGCTTTAAGTCGACCTTAAATATCCTAAGCAACATATTATTGTTTTATATACCTGACATGGTTAATTCGCTTATGGCGGAATGGTAAACACAATAAGAATTAGTTAATTTGGATAATATGGCACTACAGCTTTAAAAATCCATAACTCAAACACAGTATATTCCATTGACAGTATTTGTGTTTTAAAAACTTTTTACAACTTACAATATTTAATTCCTATGTTAGTCCTATGAAAATTTCCTAAATTTAATGTACATTTTTTTACTGAGAATTATTAGAGGCAAATTTTAATAATTGGTAATCATTAATGTTGTTTGTTGGCATTACTAATGTTACTGACAGTGTTTCTAAAAAATTTTTAGCAACCGCTTCCTTATGTTTAGGGCTATCAATGAAAATCAACCATCCACTGCCGTCAATTAAGTCAGTTTAGGGGGGGGGGTTAAACCATTATAAATAACAGTCATTAGTCATTAATAAAATGTATTTATCCAAGATTACAGCGGATGCTGTGGTAGAGGAATCCCAGAGCTCAGTCCATAGTACAGTGACGACTGAGAGCGGCAAGGCTCCCAAGCCGAACAAAACGCCACGGCTCGAGGTTCAGGAGCCCGAGGGGGCGGTTCTATCCGCCGATCAACTTACAGAATACTACTGGAACGGCAACGGTCCGTTCATGTTGCAAGAGCAAGTGGCTCAGTTCCTAGGCATCAAATCTTTTAAGCGCAAATACCCCGGTATAACGAGGAGAATGTTGGAGATGCAAGAGAGAGACTTTATCCGCGAAAGTGGTCTAGCCTCGGAACATATGTGCGACCTGGGCTTGACGGCGGTTAATAGTGCTGATATTTTAGACATAATGTATTCTGATTTCCAAGAGAAATACGAGGAATACTGCAAGCACCAGAGGGATCGGCAAGCGAAGGAACTCATCAATAAACAGAGGGCTTTGAACTTGGCAGCTAGTCAGGAAAAGAATAAAGCAGATATTACCGAACAAGCCGTACACTCAGCTGCCCAATGGAATGCCTCATTTAATAAAGTGAGTTTTAGAACACAGAACAAGATTTGCTGTTCAGGTTTCAATATTATTACAATTATTAATTGTTCAATTTTTTTGTTTCCCACTTTTTTTATATTTAGGTCAGAAAAGAGCAAAGGAAAGCGTGTATGGACCTGCAAACACTGACAGTACATTTTCCTAAAGGCAAAATGAAGCAGATTAACAAGCCAAAAGTAGGAGATTATCCTATAGCATTAGTTCCCGGCCAGTTTACTGATTATTATAAGGTAAGATCTTAAAAATAGTTCCTAATCCCACTTCTGAAACTGTAGTAAAGTGAAAAATGCTTTACCACCGCCGGTAATCGACCTTTGGTTTTCGGGCTGTAATCCGAGACCTCGGTAAATCTCGTATATGCCTGTGCTGTCAGACGGAGTTTCTAATCCCACTTCTGATAATGTTGTAGAGTGAAAAATGCTTTACCACAGCCGGTAATCGACCTTTGGTTTCCGGGCCGTAATCCGAGACCTCGGTAAATCTCGTATATGCCTGTGCTGTCAGACGGAGTTCCTAATCCAACTTCTGAAACTGTAGTAGAGTGAAAAATGCTTTACCACAGCCGGTAATCGACCTTTGGTTTTCCGGACCGTAATCCGAGACCTCGGTAAGTCTCGTATATGCCTGTGCTGTCAGACGGAGTTTCTAATCCCACTTCTGAAATTTAGTAGAGTGAAAAATGCTTTACCACAGCCGGTAATCGACCTTTGGTTTCCGGGCTGTAATCAGAGACGTCGGTAAATCTCATATATGCCTGTGCTGTCGGACGGAGTTCCTAATCCCACTTCTGAAACTGTAGCATAGTGAAAAATGCTTTACCACAGCCGGTAATCGACCTTTGGTTTTCGGGCTGTAATCCGAGACCTCGGTAAATCTCGTATATGCCTGTGCTGTCAGACGGAGTTTCTAATCCCACTTCTGTAATGTTGTAGAGTGAAAAATGCTTTACCACAGCCGGTAATCGACCTTTGGTTTCCGGGCCGTAATCCGAGACCTCGGTAAATCTCGTATATGCCTGTGCTGTCAGACGGAGTTCCTAATCCAACTTCTGAAACTGTAGTAGAGTGAAAAATGCTTTACCACAGCCGGTAATCGACCTTTGGTTTTCCGGGCCGTAATCCGAGACCTCGGTAATTCTCGTATATGCCTGTACTGTCAGACGGAGTTTCTAATCCCACTTCTGAAAATGTAGTAGAGTGAAAAATGCTTTACCACAGCCGGTAATCGACCTTTGGTTTCCGGGCTGTAATCAGAGACGTCGGTAAATATCATATATGCCTGTGCTGTCGGACGGAGTTCCTAATCCCACTTCTGAAACTGTAGTAGAGTGAAAAATGCTTTACCACAGCCGGTAATCGACCTTTGGTTTTCCGGGCCGTAATCCGAGACCTCGGTAATTCTCGTATATGCCTGTACTGTCAGACGGAGTTTCTAATCCCACTTCTGAAAATGTAGTAGAGTGAAAAATGCTTTACCACAGCCGGTAATCGACCTTTGGTTTCCGGGCTGTAATCCGAGACGTCGGTAAATCTCGTATATGCCTGTGCTGTCAGACGGAGTTTCTAATCCCACTTCTCATAATGTAGTAGAGTGAAAAATGGTTTACCACAGCCGGTAATCGACCTTTGGTTTCCGGGCCGTAATCCGAGACCTCGGTAAATCTCGTATATGCCTGTGCTGTCAGACGGAGTTCCTAATCCCACTTCTGAAACTATAGTAGAGTGAAAAATGCTTTACCACGGGCGGTAATCGACCTTTGCTTTTCCGGGTCGTAATCCGAGACCTCGGTAAATCTCGTATATGCCTGTGCTGTCAGACGGAGTTTCTAATCCCACTTCTGATAATATAGTAGAGTGAAAAATGGTTTAGCACAGCCGAATCGAAATACATATACAAAGATATATTTAACGATAATTTAGAAAATATGCAAATCAAAGATTGGCGTTAAAATTAGTAACACCGATTTTTTAAATTATTTTACCAGACAAACAATAAAAGCAATTCCGTATAAACTGTTTGTTGTTGCAGGAGTTTACGCCAACGGAAATAAATAATCTACCCATTAACACTATGTGTTATGACGCTGTCAATCTCATTGGTCCAGAGGAATCTGATGACTCCGGATCCGACGGATCAGAATCGGAATCTGATTCTAGTTCTTCAAGCTCCGGATCTGGTTCAGACTCTTCTTCTGGAGTTGAGGATTGTAAGTTATGTAAACATACTCCTAGAAAAGGAGCACCTAGTAAGTAGTTGTTTCAAATGTATCGTTCGTTACTATATTCCACAGTATGTTTGTCAAGATTTAAGATTAAACACTGCTTTATAAGTTTTTATTTATCTTGTACATAATTTTTTATTTTTGTTTTTAGAAGACTATATTATATTAATGCCCTTTTATAATAAAACGATATATAATCAATTCTCTTGTTTCTATTTTATGAGAAATTATAGTAACAGTAATAAGTAATACCTTTCTCTCAAGAATGGAAAAAGTTATAAGTTTTCAAGCTCCTCGCAGCGGCTAGTCAACTGCTTTGGAATTTGCGTATAAACAAACATCCAACTGCAGTATCTTTTCTGATCAATCACAATATAAGGACAAGTTTTGGAAACAGTTTAAACCACATTTGAATATAAGCAAAACTATTATAAATTACAAATCGTACAGGATGTTCCGAATGTAACACCCTGTAAATTTATTACAACTAAAAATTTTCGGATTCATTAGCCGTTTGACCCTGAAAAATTGAATATTTTTACTTGCGGCGCTATTGTTTTTTTATAATCGATGATTATTCTCCACCTATTCTCAATGTCAGGTGCCGCTACTGGCGCCTGGTGTTGCGCGGGGTAAAGTGACTCGTAAAAGTGATCCGCGGCTGTGAAAGTTTACCGCCGCTATGGATGATACAAAGAAGACGTAATAGAAGAAGAAGAAAAACCAGCACCAAAAGAAACCAGGCTACTATAATTGTTTGTATTCTTACAACATATATAATTTCAGGGCTCTCAGAGTGCCTTCCCAGGCAGCAGAGTGACGTCGGCGAAATCACCAACATAATAACGTTGTAACGACGAGAATATGTCTCATCGAAATGACGTAATTTTCACGTCAATCTAGATAATGTGTAGATTGTAGACTTGTTTTTATTATTCTTTTCGTCGTATAATTCGTAATTGGGCATATTGTGCAATGATAGTGTACTTTTTGCATTATATGAAAGTTTTATATACTACTTTTCCCTTTTTTACATAATGGCCGCATATATGACGTACATTAAACGTTTCCTAGATGACGTCGCTAAAAAGTGTAAAAGGAGACGTTTAAAACACGTCTATTTTTGGGGGACGAATCACGGGTTACACTAACAAAGCGAATGAGACGTTAAGTGACGTCACTCTGCTGCCTGGGCTGAAATCATAAATATCATAAAATTTGCCATTTTGTCCTAAAACGGAGCGCGGTACGCGAGTATTTAAAGAAGAAAAATATGACCACACACTACTTCTCTGAGTCTGTGGTATGACAAACATAACCTATGTTTTGTTGGGGCAGGTATCGTGATGTGAGGATAGGCGACCTGCAAATATTGTACCGCGAGCGCCTCTCTCGGCGAATCATACAAGTTTTCACTAGACAACAAACTAGTTTGACGTTTGGTGTGGTGCTGTGGTTATTGAAAGTGAAAGTGTTGTGTATGAAAACATAAATATTTACAATAATTATTAGTGGAAATGGAAAGAAAAATAATATATTTTGGTTTTGAGCAAATTAGTTTCTCACATTTTTCCCACTTTTGGTTCCCACTTTTGTTTAGCAACACTATAAAAATGTGAGCAATAAAATGCATGTATTGTGTATTGCATGTATTGTGCTTCTGATGTTGAACGCTCTTTTCCGTGGCATTCTCTCTTCTTTATAAATGCACTTCATAGCCGTAGGATCAATGGGAACGAAGATATGGACAAAAAAATTAAAAAAATATACTTTTTCCGCAGTTTTTCCACTGTAAAAAATTATGCATACTTCGGAATTTTTGGTATGTTCTTTTCCCAGCTTGTTTGGGATGCTGAATTATGTTTACACCAATTCATAGCTCACAATAAATTTTTCCGAAGATGATTTTCCCATTTTTCGTCTCAAGTTTCTGTAGTACGAGTATTAGATCAGTTACAGACACTGGTTACCATGCGGATACGGAAGCTGATATGATTGTGGGATTTTGTCATGGGGAAAAATTACGGCAAAATATCGTTCTAAAATCATAAAATAAATGTGGAAGAGTGCTCTGAGAGACCTGTAATTTTGATGTTTCTATTAAATAAATAAAGTCCATTGCAAATATTTCTAACCGTGCGAAACCGTTCCTCAACAGCACAACGTTATTCCAGGAAAAAATACGAAAAATATGGGTAGACAGCGTATTTTCGTGTTAAAACGCAAAATTGTAGATTATACGCTTGATTGAGCGTAAAATAAGCAGCACTATCGACTAACTGAGGCAATTGAACGAATTATTTATCAATGTCAATCTTTTATTCAAATGCCAGACAATATAAGATCATAAAAAAACATAGTTTCATAGAAATGAAAATGGATTATCCGAATTTTCGAACGGGGAGCAACCTAAAACCACCCTTATTTTCATCAGCTAACTCAAACCCTCAAAATGTCAGACAACAAAAATGACTGCACTCAACAGTATCATATATCCCACGGTCAATTTGTTTTGCACTTCTGATGTTGAACGCTCTTTTCCGTGGCATTCTCTCTTCTTTATAAATGCACTTCATAGCCGTAGGATCAATGGGGATCAATCAAATATTTCTAACCGGGCGAAACCGTTTCTCAACAGCACAACGTTATTCCAGGAAAAAATACGAAAAATATGGGTAGACAGCGTATTTTCGTGTTAAAACGCAAAATTGTAGGTTATGCGCTTGATTGAGCGTAAAATAAGCAGCACTATCGACTGACTGAGGCGCAGACTGAACGACCGCGTGGCCGCACATTAACGCCCTACATTGAACAACGATTTCCTTACGAAATATTCGCTACGAAAAAAATCAAGAGTATAGCTGAGGGTTTCTACCTATTACCAGCCAAGTATTCGATTGTACAAGTTAATTAGAATGGCTGCTATGCGTTGAAAATTGTTGCGATTTTTTGCTTTTCGAAATGCTTTTGTTCGAACCTTTTTTTCTCTAAAATCATTACTTTTTCCATTATCGAGAGAAAAGTTTTCTACTTTTTTAATGGTTCAAAACCTCTTGACAAACCCCGTATTATAGGTTGGTAAAAATAAAAGAATATATATGGATTAATTTCTTTATTAACATGCCGCAACTGGAGACCAATAATAAAATTTATGCATCCTTGGAACGATAAAATATTTGATGGAATGCGAGACACGCTTTTATACAGCCTAACAATCGTTCAAAGGACGCCGTGAGATTAAATATTTACAAAAGTACCGACAATTTTTTTTCTGATATATTTACTCTTTTTGTATAATTTAAGGCACATTATTGCAGGTAATATTTTAGGAGCATATGTATAGAAGTGTTTTGAAGATTAAATTAAAATGAACACCTGGCCGAAACATTTGTTTCAATATACACAAACAAATGTTTCAAAGCTTGTCTTGTTCAGTCAGTCGCATATTGAATAGTTTTCTGATGTTGCTTTCATCGATTTTCTCTGAGTACACACCTAGTAGACGGCAGCTAAAAAACAAAAATTAATATTAATACACAGCAAATTAGGTGTAATAATTTAGGTAAAATACATATAAATATTTTGTATCATGCGACCAAATTGGGACACTTATTTTTCGATAAGAGAAAATAATGTAAATATACGTTTTTCTCCGATAAATCTGGAAGATGCCTAAGTATGTATGGGGTCGATTGGGGCGGGCCCTTCGCTCTCAAAATGGGGCCCATGAGTTTTGTTTTTTCTTTTACTTTCGTGTCGCTGCCAAAAATGCACACCAACCTCAACTCTGTGAGAAGCTGTAACGCAAACTACACAGCTCTATTACAGATTTTCACAGAGCTCTACATTTTGTTACAGCTTTTTACAGAACTGTTGATTTCGTGCATTTTTGACGGCGATACGGAAGTAAAAGAAAAAACGAAACTCATGGGAGCTCCACCGTGTCGCTGTCAAAAGTGCACACAAACCACAGCTCTGTGAGAAGCTGTAACGCAAACTCCACGGCTCTATTACAGCTTTTTACAGAGCTGTCGATTTTGTTACAGCTTTTTACAGAGCTGTCGATTTTGTTACAGCTTTTTACAGAGCTGTTGATTTCGTGCATTTTTGACGGCGACACGAAACTAAAAGAAAAATCGAAACTCATGGGAGCTCCAGCGTGTCGCTGTCAAAAGTACACACAAACCACAGCTCTGTGAAAAGCTGTAACGCAAAATCCACAGCTCTATTACAGCTTTTCACAGAGCTGAGGATTTTATGCATTTTTGACGGCGACACTGAAGTAGAAGAAAAAACGAAACTCATGGGGCTCCATTTTAGGGGCAATGCCCTATGTGGGCCCCATTTTGAGGGGCGAAGCACCCGTCCTAACCGTCCCCGTACCTAGTAGGTAGGGGGTTGATTGGGGCGGGTGATTCGGCCCTCAAAATGGGGCCCCCATGAGTTTCGTTTTTCTTTTACTTTCATGTCGCTGTCAAAAATGCACAGCTCTGTAACAAGCTGTAACAAAATCCATAGCTCTATTACAGCTTTTCGCAGAGCCGTGGATTCTGTTACAGTTTTTTACAGAGCTGTGGATTTTGTGATACAGCTTTTCACAGAGCTGTGGATTTCGTGAATTTTTGACGGCGACACGGAAGTAAAAGAAAAAACGAAACTCATGGGTGCTCCATTTTTGGGGCTTTTGCTTTCGTGTCGATGTTAAAAGTGCACATAAAAGTGCACAGCTCTGTGTAACGCTGTATCGCACAATCACAGCTCTATTACAGCTTTTCACAGAGCTGTGGATTTTGTTACAGCTTTTCACAGAGCTGTGGATTTTGTGATACAGCTTTTGACAGAGCTGTGGATTTCATGCATTTTTGACGTCGACACGAAAGTAACAGAAAAATCGAAACTCATGGGAGCTCCAGCGTGTTGCTGTCAAAAGTGCACATAATCCACAGCTCTGTGAAAAGCTGTAACGCAAACTCCACAGCTCTATTACAGCTTTTCACAGAGCTGTGGATTTTTTACAGATTTTTACAGAGCTGTGGATTTTGTGATACAGCTTTTCACAGAGCTGTGGATTTCGTGCATTTTTGACGGCGACACGGAGGTAAAAGAAAACACGAAACTCATGGGAGCTCCATTTTTGGGGCTTTTGCTTTCGTGTCGATGTTAAAAGTGCACATAAGCCACAGCTCTGTGAAAAGTTGTATCGCAAAATCCACAGCTCTATTACAGATTTTCACAGAGCTGTGGATTTTGTGACAGGGTTTTTTACATAGTGTTAAATTTATCTTTATGGGTGTCCTTGAAATTGTTTTATTCTAACTTTAAAACCCCTTGAAATAAATTTATAATAAAGGGTTTAGTGGTTTAGTCGTTGGGGTCTCCATTTTTGGGCACAATATACGTATATTATATGTTTACCTAATATATATATATACCTGATAGAATACACATGTACACATTTATATTTACGCAATAAAAGAAGTACTGCCAAATGCCTTGAAAATTTCTAACTACAGTGTAAACTTTGTAACGTCGTTCGTTATAACGAAAAATTCCCTATAACAGAAATTTGTACAATTTGGTTTACCTCAAATCCCATACATTAATATACTCTTTATAACGCAACAGCCATTCTCTATTACGAAGAAATATGTTCATATTTCGACGCCAGCAAATATTTACAGACGTATTTAATAGTGTAATTGGTTTTATAATCAGCTTACAAAAGGATCAGATTAAATCTTTGAGGTGTCGAAATTTCTAAGAAAGACGCCTGCGATCGTAAACAGCCGCCTTGCTTTTGTTATTTTTATGTAATTGCCTCGAACAAGTGTGCCATTCATGGATTACATTGGCATAGCAAAAAATACCAGGCAAAGTTTACAGATTTTTGTAATAATTTATTAATTACTCATATATTGATGAAGTTAAATCTACATGTAGAAAAGGCAATAAAAAGCAACATTTCTCAATATGTAGGACATAGGACTCTTTGATCTTAGGGCATTTCTTATAAAAAGGACACAAATAGAACTACAGTGTAAACACTTTATAACCAATCTCAAGGAACCGAGAATTTTCATTCGTTATAAAGAGTTTTCGTTATATCGAGGGGAGAAAGAAAAATAACCAAATTTCACCAATTAGTGAAAAAGTGTGTTAAAGTAAAATGCAATATATACATCACGACCTTCATTTTGGTTAAAAAACACCACACGTTCAAGGGCAGACTCTCAGAACATTAGCACCTGCCCAGGCCCACCGATTCGTCATTTTTTGCCATTTCATTTTTCTACAAAATCCTGCCCTTAATGAAAAAACATTTTCAATATCATACCAAGTTGTTTTCCATCGAAGACTTGCATCTAAAGTCATGCATGCCTAGATACTTTGCTTCGTTGACATATGGGATTATTTGCTGGTTGACAATCACTGTAGTATAGTCATATTTCGATCGATTTCGCCCCATTTAGTTTGATGCGCCGTTTCTTGCCCAAGTGGTGACATTGTTGACTGCTGTTCGAAGTTCGTTTCTGGCTGACTGAATATCTTGGTCAGTAGCGAGCACAGCAGTATCGTCAGCGATTGTTGCCGTAACTACTCCGTCGCTTTCTTGGATGTCGTTGGTTTACAGCAGTTAGAGAACAGGTCCAAGGACACTGCCCTGGGGCACCCCAACACAAATCTTCTTGAGGTCAGAATATTCTTCTCCATATATAACTCTGAAATGACGGTCAATGATATATGAACGAAGAATTTGGCTCATGTGCCGTGGCAAGTATGCTTGGGCCTCATCTAGGAATATCTCTTCTAGCACTTCCTCAATTACATCGGTAATTCGATGCGCTTGATCCATGGTTGAATGGATCAAGTTTGGGCCAGGTTTGGGAATCATTATTACTTCAGCGATCTTCCACTGTATTGGTATGCATCGGAGTCGTAGTGATGCACTGAAGATATGCGTCAGTTTCATGATGCCTTTGCGGTATTTGTGCTGGAGCTTTGTTTATACTAAGATTGTTTCTCGTAGTGTTGATGTTATCAGCAGGTGTTGTAGGTCATATACAATATTTATATCATAAGCTAGAGTCTTTACGAGTGTTTACCAGCGGCTAGTAAATTCGGATACGGTCAACTTTTAACAGCAAGCAGCTGATCCACTGTTCGGCGCTGCCGCCAGCAGTCAGTACAGTCCGACCGCGCCAGCGCAGCAGGGAGCCACCACGTCGTGTGTCGATCTGTTGTTGAATAAAAACAGCAGAATTTAATTGGTCGGAAAAAGAGATTTTTAATTTTTTGAATAAGTTTCGACATTACCCATGTTTGTGGGATGTCTCATCTGGGGATTATTCAAAAAGAAATGTAAAGGATGCGTCGTATTCTAAATTACTGGTAGATTTCAATAGTCTTGGATTAAGTGCGACGCCATAAAATCATTAAAGAATCATCGTAGAATCGTTAAAAAAGAAAATCAAAAGTTCCACTAATTCCAGCAGTTCTTGAAACTTGGAAGCCGACATTCTTAAAACATTCCTGTATGATTCTGGGTCTTCCTCTTTAAGGTCTTCTAAAAGTTTTGCAGATGCTCCAAATTCTTCTCTTCGTTTTATCCATGGCCTACTTCAACATCGTCTTTGTTTGCGTTTAAGCATTTCGAAACAAATCTCTCTCACTTGTGGATGGTAATGCCCGTTATCGCCGTGCTCAAATTATCGACGAAAGCCTGGAATTTCACGGTATTGACAGAATGGAGTGGCCAGCCTGTTAACCAGACATGAACTATATAGAAAATGTTTGAGCAGAAATGTCGAGGCACTTGAATACACTCGAGCATCATTTGGATATACTTGAACATTTAGCTGTCTTCAGTCTTAAATCTTGACAAACTTGGCATTAAATTTATTAAACGACTTGGTCCAAAATAAGTTTGCCTAAAAGGGTTAGGAGTCTCATTCATGCTCGGGGTGGGGCTACAATATACTTATTCAATTCATTATTTATTTTTTGTTCACTTTTTTGCTCAATCAGTAGGTGGGTACCCTCATTTTCCCGGGGCCGACCCTGCGGGCGACCAATTCCAAAGATAAAATTCATCATCCTTAACAATCTCATAAGTTGTTTCTTCAATGTTCATGGAAGAATATAGAAGAAACTTGCTTCACTTGCCAAAAGGAGGAAACTGCAAAGAAGTCTAAAGGTACTAAAGGCCATTAAATGCTTTGGGGTCACTTACAGCAAGGCAAAATGGAAGGAAGGAAATGAATGCCAAAAATTTCGTCAAACAAGAAGCTTCCATCTTTGCTAAAGGAAAAATTACAGATCGAACACCGCGGAAGCAGGACCTATTCGGCAACAGCCTCGAAGACTCCCTTTGCGAAACAACACGAGGTGACTACTAGATACGGGAAATGTTAGAAGATGGCTTTATAGAAGAGTCAAACAGTCCTTGGTCATCGCCTGTGGTATTAGTACCGAAGAAGGATGGTTCTACGAGGTTCTGCGTTGATTATCGCAAACTCAATGACGTAACCTGAACACCTTGGCTGAATCTAGAAAAGAATGAAATCATTTTATATTCTCGAAAGTTTCATCATTCTTCGTATAAATCCTGCGAGCTTCCTGCACCACGAGACTTTGGGGGTCAAAAAGTTTCATGTAAATGGAAGTGGAGTTTACGAATTTACGATCGGGGATTAATATCACCATTATTTTCATCAGCTAATTACCCACAGTCAGCCCTCAAAATACCAAACAAGAAAAACGGTGGCCCGTGTGAAAAGACATACTTTATACATGCTTTTAGCGGGAGAAAACGACGTGACCAAATTAGACTCATTTTCTCATGAGATAGATTTGTCATAAAAATAACATTCCCACCATTTATTTTTAATTGTTTGTTACACCGATCTCGACCTATGGACGGCCAGGGTCAGCAAGGCTTATATTGGCCGTCTTCCAGATATTACTGTTTATGTATCATCTATTTGTAGATCACGTAAAATGATTAACAATGTATGGATTTACTCTGTTTTCTGGAATAGTGAAATACTTGAAATAATGAATATACTTGATCTTATTATTATTATTAGCAATTGACAGTACTCCAGAGTTAGTTGTTGTTGTTAGTGCACTAGCAAAAGATGACCCATGACCAAGACAAAAGTATGCAAATTATATGAATTTTATTTTGTTAATTTTTGGGTTGCAACGAAAGCATATTTTTAGGAGTTTTATACTATTGTATGGATTTTATATTATATTGAAACTGTACAACATACTATGCATAGCATGTTGTATAGTTTCAATATACATATAGACGTGTTAATCCAATTGTTTCAGTAATAATGTTTCTATTACTATTATTATCAATTTTATTTTTTTCTACTGACATTTACTGATATTTATTTCGCAGTTAAATATTGTCGAGGTAAATTTAAATTTAGTCAGTGAATGCATGAAAAGGAAAACATGATGTCGAAACATAGAATATGCAGAAGGAATCATGCTTAGGTACATTATAGTCCGGCGTATTAGAGTCTTAACGTCATAAGAAACATGCACAATCGGTTAAAAGCGATCTCTTTTCCGTCGTAGTTCTCGTTTCAGTAGCGATATAATTTCTGGGTGTAGCTCTATGTTTTTTTGGGGCAAGAAACCTGATTATAACTCGACGCCCTGAGGCCCATAGTACATAGGCAAATGCATGGTACATAACCTTAAAAAAATAAAAACCAATCTCGTAGCCAAACCATTGATTTTCATGAAAATTTGGTATTAAGCTCATCTTAACTTCAAAAGTGACATATGCTTTTTTGTTTTTAAGGTGTGAAAACCACCCCTTCGTGAAAAAAAAAATAGAAAAATGCTGGTTTAGGCATTTTATTGATCCACATCTTATTTAATTATGCATAATAAATAGCTTCTTTCATGTTCTCGAACGAGATATGCGATGTAATGAAAATTTTCATGCCTAAATTACAAATAAAATTGCCTAAACAAAAATATTGTAAAAATTTATATACATACACGTATATACACGATACACGCACATATGATTAATTGAGACTCCAAAATTATTAGAATAGTACATCCCAGGCGGCAGAGTGACGTCAGTTGACGTCTCATTCACGTTGATTTGTAGTGTAGCCCGTCAAAAAGAGACGTGTTTTAAACGTCCTATTTTACTTATTTGCCACGTCATCATAGAATTTCAAACTGCAATTAAACACTTATCTCTGAATATTGCGCATTATTTCTTATGTCAAAAATTAAGGAAAAAAATTTACTTGTTTTCATTTTCGATTCGATCGAGCGAAAATGCCCTATTCTTACAGCAAACGCCGGACTATAAATTGTTTTTAGTCTTTGGTATCATAATTGACATTACACAAAATTTTATTTCCCAGTCATATACCAGTCTTTTTACTACACATATTGTTACTGTTTTACTGTTAATACTGACTATGGAAAACGACTATTCTATTTCAAACGAACATGAATTTTTACCGATAGTGTCTGTCCCTTTCCAGCGAAAGGGGGATATAGGTCGGGGTGGTCGGGGGTCAGAGATAGCATGGGGCCTGCTTGGTTGGGGGCTAATGGTTAGTAAGGGAACTTACCGAACGGCCTGATGGGGTGTTTGTCCCACAGGAACGTCCTCTTGACAGGGGAGAGGTAAGAGTCACGGAGATAGAAGGGGGATTTGCCCCAGGGGTTGAATGAAGAGAGGGGTTTCAAGGGGGAGTTCCACCAGAAGGGGTCACGGGTGACGGCGGATATCGGAAGGCTTGGGGATGGATTGAGGAGCTCGTTGAATAGACTCTTACTTGGGTACAACCCTCCGCGGCTGTAAAGTGGTTGACCAGCGTAGTTAAAGGCCACTTCGGAGGGGCGGGGGGCAAAAGCTCCAGGCTGAAAAAAGTGTTTTCATTATTTTCAGGGTTGCTACAAGAGCACGTAATAAATGGTAAACGTTCACTTGTTAACATATTTTGCTAGGACTACCTCAAGTTTGCTTTCAGGTGTATTTTTTCAAGCTTCCATTTAACTTGCTATGTTTGCATTGTTTATGTATAATCCGTGGTTTTTGGGGTCCCCGATTACCATATTGGGGTCGAATTGTTTGGGTCAAATCTTGCAACTGAATTTTAAAAGTACGCATTGGTCGATTGTTTTGATGGGTTTAGTTTCAGTTAAAGTTTATTTTATTCCTTTCAGAGCATTTAAATAAAAGCTTGTTTTTAATGTTTTTTTTACTCATAATTTATTTCGTCTAGAAATGTTTACTAATAACAGGCCTCATTTCACAAGATCACAACAATTTTAAAATACATGTGTGTAAAATTATCCTAAATTACTATCGTCATAACGACCTACCTTAGTTGGTGTTGGAGAGCGAGAGCTTCCAATAGCTGGCCATAAAGTTGGGTAGAGTTTGTCCAGTTCACCAAGACGGTCCAAATGGTCTAACCAAGAACGATGGGGATCGTATTTGTCAGCAGCTGGAGGGGGTCTCTTGCTGTATACGAGGTAGAGTGGATAACGAGAGAATGGATAGGAGGTGTGGAAGATGCTGCTTGGCCACTGGGTTGGTTCGCGTCCCTTAACACGGTCTACATGGTCTTTCCAGGCTCTATCGGCATCGAAAGGTTTGGGTTTGGTAATGTGGAAAGCTGTCGGCATAAATTGTTTATTAGATACATGTATGTTTCATGGTGTATATTTTATGCAGAAATGAATATTGTTTTACCCACCAAATGAACAAATAGTTTTATGGTCGTCTATATAACCATTCTGTTCAGCAATAAGAAATAGTGAAATGAAAGGAATATTGAAAACATTACTGTTATATATTGTATCGGCTTAGTTTCATTTACACTATTTTTTTTATCAACAAAAACGGAAGTTAATTGGTATTAAAGGGTCAGTATGTATTATAAATGTGAAACGCATAATTTAATATGTATGGAGGTCTGCTTTTCTTTTCTGTTCAGAAGCAGATTGTGTAATGCTGAATCTAAAAGAGGAATCTTTTTAAAAAATTCAAATATCTCCGATGGTTCCAAAGTTATGGAACTTTTACTGTCAGCCAATCAGAGCGGACCTTTCTTTTTGTTATATCCATAGCGTCAGTAGGGTGGGGAGGTTTTGTATGTGTTTTATACACTACTCAAAGGGGTTTGAGAAGTATAACTTTAAATGTCAAAATTAGAAAAAGTTCGTTTCATAGTAGGTTATTTAGACCTGACAAGCTATTGTAATGCTGACCTCGTCGAGTCGGCAGATAACGTAGTATAAGGACTACTCAGAGTCCGTGGGACTACATCCGAACGAAAAAATAACAGGAACAATCAACAATGTTTAATCGGAAACTTATACGAGGATTACATCTTACAGTAAGTCGAATGAATGATTAACACATGATCGATGATTAACAACAGGTACTAGATGGATAACTGCTCATGGCTCACGGCTTATTGCTCATGGCTGGATTACAGCATGATACAGAATGTGTGCGGGTGACCTAGTTCTGCATTATATAACGTTATCTGGGTCAGTATGTATACATCCACAATGGTTGCGTTAAGTCGGCCTTGATCTAATGATGTCTTAGTCGGCATTTTACTGAATATGTTTATACGCGTGAACTAGTTTACTTTAGAATAATAACAAATAATAAATATCATATTGAATAACAAATAAGATATTGGAAGCACGTGTGGCCGTTATGGCACTACACTATAAAAGTGACGAGCCGTTACACCGTTAAAATCTACTGGATTGTTTTTAAACGTATAAGCAAAATTGAGAGTTTTCTTCTCATAAAATATGAAATTGGTGAAAATTAGGAAATATCTTGTATGAACAGCGTTGGGAAACACTATTTTGTGTAACTCGCATCTTTTTGTCGAACTCGCTAGCGCCCGTTCCGCAGAAATCTGGGCGTTACACAAAATGGTACTTTTCCCAATTGGTTACATAAATAGTTATTACAACGCGAGGAAGAGCCGTAACTACAGGGGGAAACGTGAAAAGTACGTCAGTCAACTACTTTTTTCAATCTCTGCTTCTATTTATCGCAGATAGATTGGTCCCAGCACGTTTTACGTGTAATAAGAAATAAATATGTTGTACCGGGTAAGTCTCTTAAGATTGACACCCCCTTATCTCACTTATCCTTTGCCGATTTAACTCATTCAAAAAAGGAGTAGACACGGTTTTTGATGAATGTTTATAATCTGAGCACGGATATTAAAAATCTCGTAAAATATACAGGGTGGAAAATAAAAGATGATTTTTTTAAATGGAACACCCCGTATATTTTTATACCAGAATAATTTCCTTAATTTTCTGAATGCAAAAATGTGTAATTGTTATATAATCACTCCACCTGTTCGTGAGATATTACTAAAAACTTATCACATTACGGGTGTCAATTATAAAATAAGAACATCAAGATACCTCTGGAAACAATGCATATTTGCATTGTTTATTTGTTGACAGATGTCATCCAGTTTTTTGTTAGATAGTAGTTCAGTCTCTTAGATATTAGCGTAAAAAATGCGTAGTGTTCGTAAAGAAGCAAGTTATTTTGAAAATGGTATATTCATTGGAAGAGTTACTTGAAATTTATATTCAGTGCAACAAGAATAAGTCTCTTGCTCGGAGGGAGTATGTTAGGTTATTTCGAGAAAGGCTACCTCCTTCCAAAAATAGTTTTAAAAACATTTATGCAAAGTTTATGAATACCGAATCTCTGAGAGACAAGAAAAGGGAAAGGCGAAGAACAAAAATAGGAGAAGACACAGAACTCAACGCGTTATTATATTTTGCTGAAAATCCATCCAAATCATCCTATGTCGCAGCAATAGAATTGGATATATCACAAAGAAGTGTGATAAAAATGTTACATCGCCATAATTTTAAACCATATAGCATCTTGCCCGTTCAATATTTAGACGACAACCTTCAAGACAGGTTAACCTTCTGCAGAGACATACTTGATAGAATAGAGGAAGATGATGAGTTTCTAAGTCATGTCTTTTGGACTGACGAAAGCAGTTTTTCTACTGCGGGAATTTTTAACAGAAAAAATGCACATTACTGGGCAGCGGAAAATCCACATATTGTAAAAAAAATAAAAAAACAAGGATACCAAACTGTAAACGTGTGGTGTGGCATCCACAAGGATGTTATTGTAGGTCCTATATTTATAAATGGACCCTTAAATGCACAACGTTATGTGGATATTCTTCAACATCCAGTTGAAAATTATTTAGATAATATTAATTTAGTGGACAACAGATCTGTTATTTGGCAGCAGGATGGAGCACCACCACACTCTGCAAGGAACGTCACCGAATACCTAAACAGAAAATATCCTATTTGGATAGGAAGGCGCGGTGTTATACATTGGCCCGCTAAAAGTCCGGACTTAATATCTATGGATTTTTTTCTCTGGGGTACGATAAAACAAGATATATACGAAACTGAGGTTTTTAATAATATGAATGAGTTAAAAGAATGCATACGTGTAAAAATTGAGGAATTAAACCAAAATGGTGATATATTTCAAAGGGTGAGAAGCAATTTTATAAAGCGATGCCAAATGTGTATTCAGAATGGTGGTGATTACGTGGAAAATATTTAATTACGTTACGTGTAAATAAATAAAATTGTGTTACTGTATTAATATTGACATTATTTGTTTTTATTAGGCTTATGTTGTTTATTGTTATTACTCGTTACTGTTATTGTCACCTACATATTATTTATTTATTATCTCATTAAATGGCATTGTTTCCAGAGGTATCTTGATATGTTTTTTCTTTTATAATTGACACCCGTAATGTGATAAGTTTTTAGTAATATCTCACGAACAGGTGGAGTGATTATATAACAATGAGATATTTTTTTATTCAGAAAATTAAGGACATTATTTTGGTATAAAAATATACGGGGTGTTCCATTTAAAAAAATCATGTTTTATTTTCCACCCTGTATATCTTACGAGATTTTTAATATCCGTGCTCAGATTATAAAAATTCATCAAAAACCGCGTCCACTCCTTTTTTGAATGAGTTAAATCGGCAAAGGATAAGTGAGATAACGGGGGTGTCAATCTTAAGAGACTTACCCTGTACAGAAGTACTTTTATCGATAATTTAATTGTTAAAAATTCGCAAACAAAAAACTGAAAACTTCCCCTAATTCCTTTAGGGGACAACCATAGGGCAGATCTTGCAATGTTAATTATCTAGGTACATAGAACTAGGTACATAGAATCATGATAACTTTACAGCTTCATACGGTATGTTATGTACATAAAAACATAACTTTTTAGTAAAATTGTTAATAAAAGATATTTGGGACTTGTCATATTTTACACAAAAGAAAATATTTGAAAGATAAATATTTCGTTATCTTAAAATAAGATTTGCCAAGTTTCTGATAGTAATCCAAGCAACTTAAGTAGTGACATGAATTCCAATCTGGATTAAAAAAATATGATCGTATAGGAAAAAGAAATTAAATATGAGTCTCATTTATTTCAACTTGCGCCTGAATGACGAACTTAACCTAAAAAAATAACGGAATATCTATAGCTCATACCGCTAAAATATGTCTTTCTCTATAACCTAGAACTAGAACTTAACTATAACGTCCCCATACTTGTTACTTGGGACAAGTATGCCAAGCTAAAAAAACATTTTTTGAAAAATTTGAAAATATTGATTGTTTATCGAGATATATCGATTTTTCGAAAAAATATGCTCTCGTAAGTTGATAATCTTCTCGGGGGTTCGTGCTAGAGTATCGAGGAATACTCTAGCACTAGTAATACGCTGATTTTGTTCGTAAAGGGTTGTGCTATCATCCTAAAGAACAATTTTTCAATTTTTTCTAGGGTCTGAAAATGAAATTGAAAACATTGCACATTTTTTTGACATGTTTTGTTTTAATATCTCTTTACTAAAAAATCTAGAAGGCGCAATAAACGGTGTAGAGCCCGGAGTTTCACACATGTTAAGATTAAATATCTATATTTTCGATAAAAAATACTACGATAACATTAATGGATTTTTAATATCAGAAATAGATTAAAGTGAAGTGCTGATTTCGTTCATTCAAGATGCAAAATCTTCTCGGCTTCCACATCACCGGTATTTTCTATATCTATATCTCGAAAAGTACGAAAAATATCGAAAATTATGAAAGGTTTTGATAGATTTTTTAATATCTCCAACTTTATCATTTAACCTTTCTCGATAGGAGCTATAGTTTTCTACAAAAAACAGTTAAGTAACCGTCTTAATAGTATGTTATTTACATCGCTAAAATAATTTAAATAACATAATTACTAGGTATTCATCTGTCAAATGTTCCTTTACATCGTAGAAGACAGTTATTTATTATTAGTCCAAATCAACACCAACTTTCATACCTTTCAATAGAAATAAGGGAATTAACATTCGACGTTTCCAAAAGTTGCAAAACAAGATTTGCAATGGAAAAGGGATAACCATGCTGTGGATACTTAACATAAATTATAGGTCACTGTGATATAGGTGCCTTTGAACCTTGTTTTAGCTTAGTCTTAGTTCTTTCCCAATCGCAAGGTAGCGCTGGATGGTATACCGAAAACAAACATATTAAGTGTTTGGTGATAGAAATAAAAGCAGGCTTGGAATCATGGCGATTTTCTATCAGTAGTCTTTAGGTCAGTTAATTTTTTTACTATTTTTGCCGGCGTTGGAATTTGTTGGTAAATGAACTAATCGGTGATAAATTCATTTGTTACTTTTGGTGGGGTAATTGACCATATTAGTTAGGTTAGGAAAATCCGGGCGCGAAATTTGAAATGGGTTCCTAAACACACACAGCGAATTTGGATGCCATGTATTTATTATGGGAGATCCAAAAGAGTGATTTGCAGACGAGAATTTATCAGGTTTTGGGTATTTCTTAGAATTTATACCTATTATACGTCAAACTTTAAACATATTTCTCTACAATTCAAGCCCAAATTGTTTTTTAGACCTATGCGTTAAATATACAAAAGATTTGAAATTGAAATGTCTGTTCTCCATGGACGTACGTCGCGTATTAGTTTAACATTTCTCACGCAAGAGCACCAGGCCAGCTGAGCTTTATAAATTAAAAAGTGAGGTTAAGGGTTATGTTATGGATTGTCGGTGGATTGTTTGCATATTTATTTGTTTATTACTATTTTGGTCAATGTTATCATTTTTTTTTATATTAATGATGGAACAAAATACTTACTATGTACACTTTTGTAAAAGAATAATGGAAAAAGGGCCCAAATGTGGAATTCTCCATATGAATACTCTGTTCAGTTCGGGGCAACTAAGAACAAAATACATCAGTTGATCCTGATACCGAATAATGTGCTTTTAATAAATTTAAGTACTAATGAAACTGATAAGATTTTAAGTGACCAGAGCTTTTGCTACGCATATTCTGGCCAAATTTAAAACATCCTGAATCATCTAGGAAAAAAACACTTATGGTTCTACTCATGAGTAGGTAGGTACTCTATTTTCATCCATTTTGTAACCATACCAACACTAAAATCATTTATTTGCAATCCGAAAAAAAATAGATAAGTTTGCGATGAAAACTGCAAAACGTGAAATAGGGAAATCACGATTATTAATACAAGTTCAGCGATGTTGCCGGTTTTTAAATTAACACAATGAATTTATTATTTATTACGTAAGAAACTGTTATTAAATAAGTTTTTCCAAAACCTTATAGTACCTCTCAAGATTTCATTTTTTTCTTGTTACTTTAATCCTCTATAATAACTGTCATAACTTACCATCCGACGACATACCATCCGACAAAATTTAAGGACCATATCAAACCCCTTCCATTCTGAACCATAGGATCAAGCAACAACATACGTTTTTTATGCAAACGTCGCCTTAAAAAATTCGTTATATTTTTATTTTAATAATGTTTAATTAATTTCTGAGTAGTCTCTCAGTCAACTAAAACATCAAGAAATGTATTTATACAACTTATTTCACCAACAGACACAATACCAGATAGACCCTCTTAAACTTGAGTCCCATAAGACAACAATACATTGATATTTAAAATAGGAACCCGCGCCAATTTGAGATCCTAACCTAACTAATATGGTCAATTGTCGTTTGTTTCTGTGGTTCTGTGCTCTTGTATGATTTGCTGTATTTATGCGTTGATTGACTCATTATTTCATACCGTTTTATCAAGGTTATCCAGTATTAGGTAAATTATGTATGAATAGAGATGTCTTCTATGTGCCTTATTTAATAATTAATACCTACATCTACACTCTTGTGGGAGTTAGACTTCGGTCAGAACTTCATTGATAATATAAAATACACATAAAAAATCAGTGTATAGGTATGCATATATTTTCCTAGTGACTGTTTTGACCAAGTGACATTTCTTATCTTTTTTATTATCTATGGTGAACATTTCAAAAGTCGTATGGGTGTTTCTTGTATTATTCTACACATGCTAGGTTTTTAGATGAAAAAGTGTATGCAAAAGCCAACATTTGATTGATCAGTAGAATAAATAAGTACTTGATAAAATGGGAAAAATACGTGCTTGCGATAATTAACCTATATTTAGCTTCGGAAATAAATCATAGTGACTCCCACAGCGCTTCAAAGCCCGCGGGTTTGTTCCAGCTGCGGAAGGCAAAGAGAGCGGGTATGATTCACTCATTTATTTCCGAAACCGAGTATAGAATAATGGCTAATGGTGATTAGTAGTTAGTAGCAATGGGATGTTAAGTGCTCGCTGGGCTTCCTAAATGTCAACTATATCTTACCTCCAAGGCGATCGAACTCTGACGACTCCCTCAAAAATGCACAGGATCGATAGAATAGAATAATATTCACAAAAACAAAAATACTGTCCTTCGTAAGAGGGAAGGTGTCGAAAAAAAAATAAGATGTGGATCGCCCTGACAAATGCTGGAGCGGCGGCGGCGGGTGTGTTAAGAAGCCTCGCTGGGGTACAATTTAAGCGAATATTACGCGATTAATCAAACAATTGACAAATACTGCTTGTGTAATTGGCTCTAGGGTGCTTTTGGTGTAGTAGTCTAGTCAATAAGTCTAGTAATAAACTTTCCGAAATGGGTCCGGTGTAAATTACAAAATTTATAAACAATTTAGTAAAACAAGGGGGGAGTTGATTTTTGAAAATACCCCAAAAATTATTGCAGATATCGGAAAATGAAAACAAAAATCCGTAAACAGCAGAAAATCTCCTTAAAAAAGTTCCAGCTCATGGAACTCTACCACGAATATTTATAATTTTAATATAAAGGTGAATATAGGGCTCAAAACGGGTGATGTCTCTTCGGACACTTTGAAAATAAAAATTATATAAACCCATTAAACATGAATATTAAAAAATTAAAAAATTCATATACCTTTTGGATAATTGAAAAAACGACAATCCATTGGAAAAATCTTTTTTTTCACTTCTTGCAGCTGTTCTTGAAAAGCTTTAGAAAAGATCCCCATTGAAAAAATGTAAAAAAATTGATTTTCCACTTTGTTATTAACAGTCGAAGGCAAAATGGACAACGTAACTAACGCAATAATTTTTTTTCTAATACTCCGCTTAGGTCGTTTTCTTATTATTGAAAGCTACGTAATTCCTGCATAAAATGATTTTTTATTTTCCCCTATTGTTTAAATAATTGTTATAAACAAATGCTTTGCTTATAAGACAATTCAATTTTTTTTGCATTCTAATCATCAACAAATATTACGACTTTTAAGATAAAATCGTTTCCTAAAAAGAAATTTTTAAAAGCTTAAAAGCGCATCTGTTAAATAACATTTTTTTTGCTAAATATTAATATTAAGGAACCTTTTTTTAAAATAATCATTTCTATTGCTCTTCCATATTCGGAAATAATACATTTTTTTAATTTTATTTGTTTATTTATTAAACAATTTGTTATAAACAAATAAATTTTTGTGTTATAATTATTTTCATTAAAATCATTTTTATATAGCTTTAATAATAAGAAAACGATCTAATCGGAGTATTAAAAAAAATGTTTTCCACAGATTTATTTACGTCTTTAATTTTTTAATTCCTTCAATTGATAATAACAAAGTGGAAAATAAAAATTTTTATTTTTTCCCAACGGGAATCATTTCTAATGCCTTTCAGGAATAGCTCCAAGAAGTGAAAAAAATCTAAGGTGTTTAGTTTGATAATTGTCAGGGTTTTTGTGCTAATTGAAAACTAGTTAATTAACAAAAGCATATCTAATAAAAAAAATTCGGAAACATTTTTTTTCCAATGGATTATCGTTTATTCGAGTATCCAAAAGGTATGTGACTTTTACTTAATGTTCATATTCAATGGGTTTAAATAATTTTTCTTGTTCAAGAGCCCGGATCCATCGGCGCATGCGGAAGTCACATCACCCGATTTTAGTCCTATTTCACCTCTAAATTAAAACTATAAATATCGGTGGTATAGTTTCGGGAGCTGGGACTTTTCTTTAGGAAATTTCCTGCATATTTCCGATATCTGCGATAGTTTTTGAGATATTTACAAAAAACGAAACCTCACTTTTCTTTTACTAAATCGTTTCTTTTGTATTTTTTTTAAATTTTCTAAATATCAATTTTCTAAAATGACACTTGTTGGTTTTTACAGACCAATAAATCAATCAAAACATATCGCCATCGACAAATTTAGACCGTAAAAACGTAATATTTGCAAAATAATTTCAAGGAATATTACATAGACAAATAGTTTGTGGAAATTGGTATCTGTTTATTGAAAACTTGAATTAGTAAATAGGTACATGGACGCGAGCTAAGCTTTGACAGATAATATATTATGATGAAGCAAAAGTCTCAATGGGCACAAGGTTCGAAAATCAATACTTTGGCTGCTACGGAGCATGAAATCTCCAAAGCTCCAGCACAGATTTATTTATTACTGCAGTCTTTATATATTTTTAAATAACTCATTTTTTCGATGTCAAATTGTCCAAATTGACACTTGACAGCTGTCAATTAGCTGTCAAAGTGCCTTAACAAAGTGCAAATGTTATTTTAATGTTACGAGTTTATGCTGTTTGGTATAATACAATAATTCGAGAATTGACAGCTGTAAACAGGCCGTCGGCTCGCTGTCAAAGTGCAAATTTAATTTTATTGTGATGACTTTATGCTTTTTAGGTAACTCAGTTCATACATGATGTGTGTACAATAATTTGACAATTGGCAGCTATCAACAGGCTGTCAAATCTTCAGTTGGTTCTTGTTTTATTTTGTTTTGTTTTAAATTTTTGATTTATAACTGCTATTTTGACAGTCTATTGATAGCTGCCAATTGTCGATTTATTGTATTCACATCATGTCTGAACTGAGTTACCTAAAAAGCATAGTCATTACAAAAAATAATATTTGCACTTTGTTATTGCACTTTGACAGCTAGCTGACAGCCTGTTGACAGCTGCCCGTTATCAAATAATTGTATTCACATCATACATGACTGAGTTACCTAAACAGCTTAAACTCGTAACATAACAATAAGATTTGCACTCTGTT
Source organism: Tetropium fuscum (assembly GCA_964058915.1). Taxonomy (NCBI): domain Eukaryota; kingdom Metazoa; phylum Arthropoda; class Insecta; order Coleoptera; family Cerambycidae; genus Tetropium; species Tetropium fuscum. Next base: position 316,637 of record CAXKVY010018649.1, read on the forward strand.
CAGGCCCTTTGAAAGTTGTCAAGTGTCAATTTGGACAAAAACATACACCTAGACATTGAAATCGAAAAAAGAAGTTATTTAAGAATCTATAAAGAGTGCACGAATAAATAAATCTGCGGTGCTCAAGCTTTCAAGCTCCGTAGTAGGCAAAGTATCGATTTTTGAGCTTTGTGCCCATTGAGACTTTTGCATGGGATGACGAAACCTAAGACACATCCAGACGATTTGACCGAAACCCAATTTCCGTAAGATTATTGCGGGGTGTCCTTCGGGATATGAATAATGGCAGTACGCCAAATCCAGCCACACCGACCGACAATGATTTTCGACTGACAGTGATTTTATTACATTTTGATATGTATGTGGTTAGCAGTCAGTGTGCAAAATTAGTCTTAAGATTCCGCATGCGATGATGACGATGCAGGCTATTCCTCCCGAGTGTATCAAGAAGAATAAGTCAATTGTATGAAATCGGCGCTCAAGCTTTTGCGGGGCGCACACTTAATCGCTGTTTAAAGATTTATTATTCAGTATATGGTGTACATTATTATTATTATTATTATATTATCAAATAGATACATAGAGTGGCACAGACGAAGTGTGCCGAACGAGCGATATTATTGCAGCGCGGCGTGCAACAAGGTCTCGCACTCGGACTCCTAAGCTAGGTTAATGTTCATAAAGGCACATGTGTTGCGAGTAGGTAGTGATGAACGACACGACCGATGACAGTCGCCGCTTTATATAATTGGCGGCCTAGTGTTTGTACTCAAACCTACCGGGCCGGTATCTGTCGAGCGATCCGTAGTTGTGGGGGTAGATGGCACGTGGGGAGTATCCGTAAGTGTCTCTGTGAAGTGGGTCGTATCTGTAGCCGGGGACGTGGATGCGTTCAGCGGCGGCGCTGGGGTCGTCGTAGATGGATTTGTTGAAGGGCCAGCTGGAGGACAACTCTGGGATGTCGCTCAATGGCCGAAAGATACCGCGGCGAGAGTAGACGGAGTCGTTAGCCCTTAAGTCATCAGATCCTGGAAGGAAAATTATATATTTAGTAATAGTGGAGTATGTGAAACATTTTGATCGACATTTTTTCTATGATTTAATGCGACCCCACGGATAATGTTTGTTTTGGTGTATAAATAAAAGTCTAAAATTTCTAGCTCCTAAATTGACCGCGTCTCCTTTTTTTTCCCCATTTTGCGGTATTTTGGACACTTTTAGGGAAAGTTCGTCAGTTACCTTTACATTTACATCTACGTGTATTTACATGTAGGTATGTGTGTTCTGTTATTATTATTATAAGAGGGATATTGGGCGTGTTCAAGTATATTATATAGACCATTCTGTGATTTTTTAACGTACGCGTAATAAGGCACGCGCGCGCACATACATACACGCACTATTAATATTGAAGAAACAATTAATACATAAGACCAACAAATGATTTTAGTTTTGACTAAGCAAGCAATTTCTCTATCACTCCTTCTTTGAATGCTTCAGAACTCTATTGTATACGTAATTCAATATTCTCGTTTGTGTATTCTAAGAATTTGAGTTCCGTCAAAAACTAATGTCATAAAACGTCACTGCATGTGTTGGAGTATTAATATTTTAAATTCAAGTATAAATGATCAATGGAACAAATCGTACACTGCTCTGAAGATCCTCAATAAAGGTGAAAGAACTTGAACAACTTTTAAGTGGTTCGTTTCCGTGTGTATAGTGGTTCGTTTCCGTATGTATGTACAGATATAGCACTGGTAAGTGTATCTTTCTTCTTCTTATTCTTCTTCTATTTGCTTATTTCTCTATGTAATGAAATGCTACAAACCCAAGATTACTTTTCACAAAACAAACAAATATATATATATATATATATATATATATATATATATATATATATATATATATATATATATATATATATATATATATATATATATATATATATATATATATATATATATATATATATATATATATATATATATATATATATATATATATATATATATATATATATATATATACACCTTTATCACCTATAATAGTATCATATTGCTAATGTAAACGATGAATACCACGTGAAAATATATGTCAATCGGATGAAAAGGACATGAGATATCTCAATTTGAAAATTAGCTAAAAAATTTACTCAAACCCGAATTTCTCGGAAACTATTTAATATTTTAACTTTAAATTTGGAGGGCAGGTTTAAGGGCATAAAACCTACCTTCAGTCCAAATTTCAGCTAAATCGAGAAAACTGCCCGAGTTAGCCGTCACGCAAGTTCCCATGCATTTATGTATATATGTATATCTATTGCGGGGAGGGGGGAGGTCGGATTAACTTGAAATTTGAACTGGGAATTCCTTATATATTGGCAATAAAAGGGTTCCAGTTTGGTTTCTTAATTTCCAATACAACTGGACAGCAATTTTTTTTTACGAACTTCTCCTAAAAATGTCGAAAAACCCCAAAATGGCGAAAAAAAAGGGGTTGTGGTCGGGATTTTAGGAATTTAGGAGGTAGAAATTTTAGACTTTTATTTTATACACCAAAACAAACATTTTCCGCGTTAAATCATTACCGATATCACTTATTTCTTGGTTTCACATACTATAATAATTATCAACGAGGGACTTGAATGATTTCTATTAATGCTTTGGATTAATGGAATTGGAATGCTTTCTATGAATCCCTTTTTGGCGAATAGCGTGTCCAATTTACAAGTTTAACTCCCTGTATCTTGGAAATTAAGGCTTCAAGACTTAATTTTTACAGCGCAAAATATTCTTAAATATCTGTTATTTTTTTTCCAAAATATATAAAAAATTTTATAATAAACCAAATGCTGTTTGGGATAATGATGATCTGGGATTAATACACTGCGCAACTTATTTAACGCACAACCAAAAAGTTAACTCAAATTTGACGTTATGTATTTTCGACAATTTTTGTTCGTTTTGGTCGATTTTTTTTTCAAATGTAGGTTTTTCTCTTAGGAATATCACCATCTGAGTTGTTTTGGTAAAACGAATGATTTTGATATTATACCAGGTGCTATAAAAATGTTATGTTTTTTTCCGAAATTTCAAAACGTAATGTGGGCTATACAAGGTATTGAAAGTTATTGCAATTATAGCCAATTTAAAGCCTCATGTTTTTTCTACATTTTCTTTTTTTATTTATTTGTTTATCTCTGTTACTTCACGAAATACACCGTTTTGAAACACCATATGCTTTTATTCACATGAAATGCATTTATCGGACAACTCAAACAGCTAGCAAGCTATGGAAATCGAAGATTACACGTCATAAACTGACAACTGTGTCATTAGTTTTTTGTTGACAGTCCAGCAATAATTAGTGAATAATGGAACGCCAAACCAGAAATTTATCTCGTGATGAATGTGTTGAGGCAGCTACATTACATGGTGAAGGGTGGAGTTACAACCGCATAGCTGGAAGGTTGGGAGTGTCTCACACAACTATAGCGAGAGCAATTCAAAGGTACGCGGAATCAGGAGAACATTCCAGACGGGCCGGTCAAGGTAGATCTCGTGTTACCTCTGCTATCCAGGAACGCTTTTTAAGAGTAAATGCTGTAAGACAACGATTTATAACTGCAACACATTTAAGAGCACAACTTCAAGACGCAGGTGGTCCACTCATATGCGTTCAAATTGTACGCCGACGACTGAGGGAGGCAAATTTAAGACCCAGGATTGCTGCTCGACGACCCGCATTAACAGTAGATCATCGAAGAGCCAGATTGAATTTTGCCAATGAGCATGTTAATTGGATGGAAGCAGATTGGGAACGTATTCTTTGGACTGATGAGTCAAGGTTCAGTTTGTATAATTGTGACAGACGTAATCGCGTCTACCGAGGACCCGATGAGCGATACAGTCAATGCAATTTTTTGCCCACAACTTTATATGGAGGTGGATCCGTCATGGTGTGGGGCGGAATATCTTTGACTGGGCGAACGGACTTGGTAACTGTGAATGGAAATCTCAATTCTGACAGATACATCACAGACATTCTTGAAGCACATGTTTTGCCTTATGCCCCCTATATAGGACCCAATTTTTTACTTATGCAAGACAATGCGCGTCCCCACACGAGTCTTATCGTGAGAAATTATCTTGAAGAAGTAGGAATTGATCACATAGACTGGCCAGCCCGTAGCCCCGACCTTAACCCCATTGAACATGTTTGGGATTTTATCAGTCGGCGGTTACGAAGTGAGGGACGACAACCCCAAAATTTACAAGAATTGGAAGGACGCCTAGTCGAATTATGGAATGGCCTAGATCAGAACCTAATCAGAACTTTGGTTTTAAGTATGAACCAAAGATGTCGGGAGGTCATTCGCGGAAGGGGTGGAAACACCAGATACTAATTCTCTATTTACTTTTGTTTTGTTTCCTGTTATTCGTTGTTTTATTGATTAAAGCAATCCATTTTTCTAGGTATGTTTTTTGAGTTTTTGTCCTTTTAAGACCTTTTTCTCTTCTAAAACACCTTGCATCTCTCAATAAATTATAAGATATCAAGGAAAACAGAACGCAAAATGAGGCATTGAACCAGTATAATGAGTAATAAATAATGAGCACTTGACAAAAAAGAAAGTTAATAAATTTAATAAAAATCATCGTCAACTCAAAAATTGAATATTTTATGAAGTAACAGAGATAAACAAATGAATAAAAAAAGAAAATGTAGAAAAAACATGAGGCTTTAAATTGGCTATAATTGCAATAACTTGCAATACCTTTTATAGCCCACAGCACGTTTTGAAACTTCGGAAAAAAACATAACATTTTTATAGCACCTGGTATAATATCAAAATCATTCGTTTTACCAAAACAACTAAGACAGTGATATTCCTAAGAAAAAAACCTACAGTTTGAAAAAAAAATCTACCAAAACGAACAAAAATTGTCGAAAATACATAACGTCAAATTTGAGTTAACTTTTTGGTTGTGCGTTAAATAAGTTGCGCAGTGTAGGTACATGTCCTGATAATTCCCCTGCGAACATCTTAGCTCATTTTTTCAGCTATAGACCAGGGCTGAGCCTGGTAAAAAGTGAAAAAATAGGAGGATGAAACCCATTGGAAAAGAAAGAGAATATAACAAAAATGAAAGGAAAAATAATTTACAGGCGATCTGAGGTCGGGAAGTGGAAGGGGGTGAGTTTTAAGGGTAAAAACGGTTTATCTCTCACTTCCCGACCTCAGATCGCTCGTAAATTATTTTTTCTTCATTTTTTTTGTTTCAAAAATTATCGACCCTGGTCTATATTATAATATATTATAATATGCAACAGCAGAAATATATATTTAGACCTTATATTTATCACGTTTCAAAATATTACTGTGCAGTCATCATCTGATTTATTATTTCCTAATTGTTTACACAATTCTGCTGTTACCTTTGATTTATTGATAAATGAACATATTACATATCTAGAATGAGATGAATATTATCTTGACTTTCGAAATGGTAACTACCAAATGCTAAATGAACATTTAGCAGGATTTGAGAGGGCTTTAATATTTAATAGTATGATGAATGTGTAGCTTTTTTTACGATGTTTCATATAATGTAATTGAATCATTCATTCCTTAAAAAAACTATATTATCTTTTGGTTATCCCACGTGGTTTAATTCTAAACTTAAGAATGCTATCTACGAGAAAAAACTAGCTCACAAAAAATTTAAAATGTATGGTAGAATGTAAGATTATACTTGCTTTACTCAATTCAGATCATTAAGCAAACAACTATGTCAAGAGTGTTATTTAAATTACTTAAGAAAAACGGAAGCAAATATTAACTCTGATCAACAACATCGACAAAAGAAAATCATATAATTTATTCTCCAACATGCATTATAGTGATCAGACTGGTGAGAGTAATGTACAAATTGTTAACCTGTTTGCAAACTTTTTTCTACTGTATATTCTAATCAGCAGGTTAATCGTTATGTTCCTAAATATATTCATAATTTTGATGTTAATATTAATCATTATTACATTACACATTCTCTATCTATAAATACTGGCACACTTCCTAATTTACGAATTAAAATCAATTACATGTAGAATGTTTTTATTGTGAAGATTTAAAAAAGATACAAAAATACAAGACCAATTTTCTACCGGTATATACTACGAGTTTCGCTTATATACTACTCCAATAAGTAGTAGTATATTCTAAAGAAAAATAGTCTAAGCTTTAAAATAGCCTAACACAGAAAGCAGAGTATTAGAACATATACTGAAGTATCAAAGAAAATAATAATTCTGTCTTTCATAGTATTCAATAAATAATTAGTGGCAACAGTATATTAAAAAAATACAGCGTTAAATACTAGTTACTATGCTTACCTTTTAAGGATCTGACGAAGGACTGCCAGAACTTCGCTTTTTTTGTAGGCGACTCATTTAAACTGATCATTTCCAAGTGGTCTTTGAACGACATGGTTGGTTTTTGTTCTTTCGTTTGCCTTTACCTCAACTGTCTTTCGGTCGTTCGTCTCCTAAAATAAAATATGCCAACTGTTTAATAGAAAATTGGATATCATAGATAATTGGATAAGTATAAATGCATCTAACATTGAGCAAAGAAATCACAGGATAATATTGTTATAAACAGAAAACCAGATACGAAGATGCAGCTAAATAATATCTAAAAATATAGTTTTCGAAATTAATATTAATACGTCATTTATTTCATTTATATATTTGTTTTATAATACATTTCCGAACAAAAGGTCCAATTAAAAGTTAGGATTAGATAAATACAAATAACATTAAATAGGTATATAAAATACATGTAAAATGTAATAAAGTAATATAAACATATAATCAATGTCATTCTTCAATTCGATGATTGACATAGATTATAAGTTTCGAACTCACTGGTTCTCATCAGTACATCGTAGGTAAAAGAAAGGTAAAAAATGACAGAAGTAACCCAAGCAGATTAATGTAGGCAAGGGATAAATATATCTCTCTAGCGGTCTTTGCTACAACTCAACAGACATCAGAAATGCCTAATGATAAGCGTCGATCTCAGGCTGGTGGGCCAACACAACAGTGGTTGGTGGCTAACGTTAGATTTTATATTTTTAACAAAAAAAATATTTAACTAACCTCCATTTTCTTCCGGACATAACCGGTAACGTTTTTTTCAATTATTTATGCCTTTATTCAGGATATTCGGATTCTCATTTAAATGGATTATTTCGGCAGATATTCTATTTTGCAGTTCGTGTATATTTACAGTTCTTTGTTTATAGCTTTCACTTTATAAATGTCCCCAAAGAAAAGTATCTAGCTATAGATGTTAAACTTTAAAATGCATAAATAGAATAAATTTAACATATTCTGGATAACTGTATGCCTAATGTTTTTATATATAATATGTTTAAATAGAACAAATATAAATAGTAGAATAGTTTTGTGTTTTCTGTGAATTTCAGTTCCGTCAAAACTAATGTCAGAAAATGTAACTGAAAGTGATGAAGTATTAATATTTTTAATTCAAGTATAAATGATCAATAAAACAAATCGTACTGAATCACTCTGAAGATTCTCAATGAAGATGAAAGAACTTGTACAACTTCTAAGCGGTTCGTTTCCGTATATATATCCAGATATACAACTGGAAGGTGTGTCGTCCTTATTATTCATCTATTTGCTCATTTCTATATGTAATGAATTGCTACAAACCCAATATTTCTTTTCGCAAAACAAATATGAATAGCAAAGAACTTAAAAGCTTTTGGTTTTCAGCTTCACAATTTGATCCGATACAAAATATTTTTTAATTAATTTAAATATCTATAAATTAGTGCTGTGACCGGTGCATTCGCCATTTTTCTGGTATATCTTCGAAATCCAAAGTCCAATGTGAATAACACTAAAATGGGACCCAAGTGAAAATACCCCCTTTCAAATAAAAAAAGAATTTTTAAAATTTATTTATTAATGACGGAGTTCCGAGGTAACAAACATACAAAAAAAACTTACAGTCGAATTGAGAACCTCCTCATTTTTTGAAGTCGGTTAAAAATACCAGCCTCATCGGTCCATATATTCTTTTAAAACAAATGAATCATTATCTAACCTGATCAACATCAACTGACAGAATTCCATTCTTGAAATATTATGGGCTTCTGTTAACCTTGTAACCGGTAAACATTTATAAGGCCTTATTTTATGTTTATGCAAAATTTTCCATATTTTTCCATTCCATAAATTTAAATCCCTAAGCACTCAGCAATATAGTTCAAGGATTGTCTTGGAAATACAATAAAACCGGTACAGTCCGTTTCTTTCCCTTGAGAAAGAAACTTTATTTGTGATAATTGTCTACCAAAATTTTGAAATGTATTTCTATTAGGAATTACACGATGGTCGTAAAGCATCCTATATTTCCGTTGAGCAAACTTTATATATTTTTGAATTCACACAAAACATGTCTATCCAAATATGTAAAAGTAATCGAGGCGTTCCATTCAAAAATGACGGCAGAAGTGTCATATACGGCAATTTACTCGAAAATTAAAAATAAGGGAGTTAAACGGGGATTCAAAATATACGGGAAGACCCTGTAGAACTATTGTTGATGAAATCAACTGTATATTAGAAATTCTTTTCACAACATAGTAGCAATAAATTGACTTTAGACATGCTTTGATGTTTCGAGGAAATGGCGAAGTTGCTGGTTTGAATAAATAATACGAATATACACTGAGAGTAAGTAAATGTTGTAAATGGCTCTCAAGCCATAGAACTAGACATATTTTAGACAAGCGTTGAAAAGTTCAAAGGAAATGACGAAGTATCTTTTAAGAGCTGAAACACTTTTTCCTTACAAAAGCTGAAATATTTTACACCAAGATGGATAATTTTCTAGGAAATGGCGGAGTTGCTGGTATGAATGAATAATTGCTCAAAATAGCAATAATCTGTGATTACATCATAATTTTTTGATTTAGGGAATTCTCAGAGTACCAATATTCTATTTAGTAAAGATCCTTTTCCATTATTCCATTTAGTAAATACAACATTTGAAATATAGTTTCTGGTGTTTTCGGATCGTAAATAAAGCTGTGAGTATATTATTTATATTTATATTACTGGTTCAGTTTACCCGGCGTAGCCTGGAAGCCATTTAATGTCTATCAAAACACGTCTTGTTTTTCCAAAATAATATATTTTTTAAAGAACCATAATCGGAAAATATAAAAAATAAATAAACCAGGATTTACGAAAAATATTTTCCGTTATATAACGAATTTAAAAAAGGTCAAAATACGTAAAAAAAAATAGAATAAATTTATCGTGTTTTTTTGAAAAGTTTTTTCATGGTGAATGTCATCAATGAATACATTATAAAAGGTATTTACTGCCAAATTTTAAGCTTCTTGATTCAGTTTAAAAAAATATATAAATACTACCCTTGTATTTAAAGAATATTACAAAATACATTTTTTAAGTCTGTCTCTTTCGTCAGGCAGTATGGGAATTTTTTGAAAAAAATAAAAGTGTCCTTGTAACATAAAATTTACGTATTTTAATTAAAAATGTATTTTCGCTTTAGGGTACAAATTTAAAAAAAATCACTTTTCTTACTGTAGGTATGTATACGTTATAAGAGGAATCTACCATCCAAATTTGGAGACTATTTTAACGATTTGAGCACTCAGTCACTCCCCTTAGGGTATGAAATTTAAAAAAAAATATGATTCTCTAAAGGTTGAGCAACAATATTTCAATATCTATTGAGTGGGGTGGAATTTTAAGGAACCCCTTCGGAATTAATGACACGTCATAATAGCAACATTTTGTCCACGTGATTTAGATCCACTTACCATTCAAAAACAGTTTCAATTTTCAAGTCAAAACATTATACAATATACAGAGCCTAATTGAACCTCCTCTACCTGACCATAGAGGACTCATCAGTGAACTTTCTACAATAAAAAATTAAGTGTTCTTAGAACTGGCGCCCATGGGAAGGATGCACTAGGGAAGTAAGTATCCTGGAAACTTATCAGGTGTTTCTCCGCCGTGAAATCACTGCATTTTCTCAATTATCGAATCCATAAACAATACTTAAACAAATTTTGAGCATTAAATTTATTCATAACTACAACATATCAATTTGTCAAATAAATATAATTAGGTTTTTGAAAATTAAAAGCACCTTTATACATATTTATAAATGTTAAATAGATGTCTATTAAACTAAGTATTTCCGAAAAGAAATTATTTATGAGAAACATTTTTCACATTTTTTATAGGTTCATACACTTCTGATGGAATTTTTAAAAGCCCGTCATAGTGGCTGTCTACGCCATAAAAGGAATGATCATCCAAATTTGAAGTTTCTAAGTTCAGCAGTTAGGGCTGGATGATGATTAGTCAGTCAGTGAGTTACAACATTTTCTGACTATAATTTTATATAATACAAATTATCATTTTTGTCTTTAATATTTATACCAATTTTTTGTTGTTGTTACCAATACAATGATGTATTGACAAAAGATGACTATATGGGACTAAATTTGTGAATATATTAATGATAAAATATTTGAGGAAATAAATTACGACATAAATACTTTTTCATCTAGACAATTCACTGCGCCAAAATGTCCTTGATCTTGAAGCACATACAACGGATATTTTATTCATGACTTCATTAATCCTTGTAATGTTAGGCAATAAAGCTATTATCATTATTATTACTAGTTATTTTGAGACACCGCTTACTATACCAGTTAAACATAATTTTCAGAACTGTAAGTATTAATTTAACTGTAGCAGTTTCGAGCCAGATGATGTTTAATGGCCGGAATAGAAGCATCTCGAATATTGCTTTTATTGTCTTTACCATTGAATCAGTGATAATGGACTCCAGATGGCGACACAAGAATTCACCTAAAGTATATTCAAGTTTCATATGCCAACAAACAGAAACGCGCATATCTGTCATGTGCGTGACATTACGCTGGATGACGCAGGACGTTACGCAGGATGACATTAAGCTGCACACGCGCGATGGTCATTTTAAAATTATATACGTTGTCGTAAGAATACAAAAGATTATAGTAGCTCGTTTTTTTGGTGTTGGTTTTTCTTCTTCTGAAAGTTTACCTCTAGGAAAGTTTTATTAATTCTAGCATCTAAATCAAAATCAATCACAACAAAAAGTATGATATTTGGAGTAATTAAATTGTATTAATTATTAAAATTAATGAACGCTACATTATGAAAATGTTTTTAGGTATAAAAGATCCGTTACTAATTATAATGATGGTAATAAGATATTAATAGACATGTTGCAGGTTGGTTATACAAGCGGATGTTGTTTGTTTATTTTTCATTTTAAGTTATTCTAGGAGTATTTTGTATTCGATTAAATTTTTCCTACCGGGATATTTTCTAAAGCCCTTCAAGAATATCTCCAAGAAGTGAAAAAAATCTAAGATTTTTAGTTTGACAATTATCAGGATTTTTATATTAATTTAAAACTTGAGAAAACAAGTTAATTAACAAAAGCATATCTAATAAAAAAAATACGGGAAACATTTTTTTCCAATGGATTATCGTTTATTCAAGTATTCAAATGGTACCTATGTGATTTTTTTCGATTTCCTAATATTTATATTTAACGGCTTTATATAATTTTTATTGTTAAAGTGTCCGAATCGGTCACATTACCCGTTTTCAGCCCTATTTTCACCTTTAAAATTATAAATATTGGTGGTAGAGTTCCGGGAGGTGGGATTTTTTAAAGGCATTTCCTGATCTTTAAGGATATTTTTTTCGATTTCCGATATCTCCAATAGTTTTTGAGATATTTGCAAAAAACGAAACCCCCTTCTTGTTTTTTTTCCTAAATTCTTTAATAACTTTTGTAATTTTTACACTTTAATTTTTTCAAAACGTTTCACCAAAATGGCACTTGTTGACTAAAATACTCGTCTTGAGAGAAATTGTGTGGAAGGTACGTAATAAAAAGGACACAATTTCACAAGCCTTCTTGCGACAAAAAATATAAAAGTTAAAATCATTAAATACATTCTCGAGATATTGGCGAAAAAGCCTCTTTTTGCCCTATTTCATATAAATGTAAATAACTTTTGCCATAATGGCCGTAATAATACGAAAATATTTTATTATGTACGCACATGTGGCAGCTTCATTGATTTATAAAATATTTGGATTACAAGAAGTAAATTGTTTACAACAAAATTGAAGCAAAAGCAAAAGATTGATTGCTAAATATTAGCATTCACGATGTAAATAAAGTATGTATCCAGCTCTACATTCTCTAGAAGCCACTACTTTGTAAAATTTTGATGCGCGATCTAATTTAAAGTTTCTATCTGAAAAACTCGCCGGGCGAAATAGTCTCATCACAGAATCATAAAATATAGATCAACATTGAAAATCTGTGAAAATTTCAAGTCTTAATGTTTATAAAAATAACAGGCTGCCATTGGTCGTAGAGAGTTTTTTAAAATACGCGTTTTCAATGCCCCTAATAACAAGCATTTATCATAGAAAATAACAAAGTTGCTTTATGTGTTGATAAGCAAAAAATCCCACATTTTAAATGGATTTTTTAACAAGAATTTGTTTAAGAAGTAGTTTATTTTTTCAACTTACCTTGTAGTTCAACCTTTTAAGAAACCATTTGTCTCTAGACCCATTATCATGCCTGTGGCGATTGTTTATATTAACGCTTTGTGGGATATACAAATAAAATTATCCATTAACTAACAGACTGATCTGCCTGAAATTTTGCACACTTATAGAGACCAATAATAGGCGCGTCACATATGTCATTTACGGGCATTATTTCAAAAGTTTTTAACATTTATAAAATAGTGCAAAGTAAAGGCTTTTTCGCCACTATTTGAATAATTTATAAAAACCTCTTTTTCATCATTTTTTAATTTATAAAGGTCTCTTTATAATCTATAAATTAATGGTCTCTTCAATACCTACAACTTTCATTAATACTTTTCTGTAAAACGTAACGGAAAATTTCTATAGTCCGAAAGCTGTTTTTCAGACTGGTCGTTGTTGGTAAAAAAATAGGGCAATCTGGACGTTGTACTCTCCTCGTAATCAACTTCCTTTTAAAATGACGCATAAGAACCGCATAGGCTGTTGGCAGAATCTCACAATACTTCAATAATATCGATTTGTTTTTTAACGTGGAAAAAATTGATATTTTAAGACTCATAATTATCAGTAATAATACTATAAGTCCCTCAAAATAATCCGTTATACATCGATAACTTGTTGCATAATTATAGTGTCCGTTTGACAGTTCAAATATTATTCTGTCAAACCGGCTTAAAGTAAAGTTTTCATTTCACATTAATAAAATGAATGTCAAATAATAATTAGGCTTAGTTTACGAGATATTGGTATGGTTATCTGAACAATCATTTAATTAACACATTGATAAATATATATTTTAGATCACTGACGCTATAACTCACGTATTTTGGTTATGTTCCATGGGTTGTGCCACAGACTGACGTCATCGGACAGAAAATGATGGAACACAAAACGCGCGTGGATGTATCTTTAATTATCATAGTATCATGATATGCCACGTTCTATTTCTATATTTGCGCTGGGCAGTAAAAATTTAAAATTTATTACTATGGAAATGAACATGAATTGTAATTTCTTATTGGTACAGCTGCTGCTCTATGTACAGTCGCCGCCTCGTTTTTCGTTAATGTAAATCGGGTTTTGTTCTAAAACTATCCACAAGTTCTTCCCAAGCATCTTCAACTACTTCCCAAAGCTTATTAACGTTTTGAGGTCTGAAACGTTGTTTTTAAATATGTTTAGTTACGTAACCCCAAACGTTTTCGATAGGGTTCAAGTATGGACTTTTTGCGGGCCAAGGTAAAAGATTGATATCATTATTATATTATTATTATCTCTTACTATTCGTGCGGTTTGAACTGGGCAATTATCCTATTAACAAAAATTGTAGAGTCCTAAGAGAAGTATCATTAAAACATTCTTCAACTGCAAAATTTGCGTTACTGATGGTAACAACATATTTTATAAAATATTAAAATAATTTAGTGCTGTAATGGACCTCGTATAATTTTCCTGGAACCTAGTATTTACAGGTCTGTCACAAGAGTGAATGTTATTATCTATCAAAATGCAATGTTATTTGCAAACTCCATCATCTTTGCTTGTGCTCATTTGAAAGCAACATTTTAGGGGCATCAGCACAGTTCTTTAAATGAGACTGTTTCAACCGTTTTTGCAGAGTCCTGGCAGATCCTGGAAACAATGTTTCTTATCGTGCATTAGCAGCTGTTTCGAAAGGATGTTGTTGAATATATTCAATCAGAGCGATATCTTGTATATTATTGGAAACTTTACCAATTCATCTTGCTGCCCTTTGTATTCCATGTTCCTGTGGTCGCATGTCTTTTTAATTTTAAGACGACTATGATTCAAAGTCACAATCAAAGTAGAAAAATATGCTTTGCATAGGAAGCGGCAACACTTTTCCTGTATTATAGAAATTATGTAAGTTAACGTAACCATATTGGATGTTCTGATCGGTTAAAGATCCTACGAAAAAAGTAATCCACTGATTATAGTTGTTCTAAGGGAAAATATAATATTTTAAACTTCCTGAGAGGGACACAAGTTTAGTACATACACTGCGCATCTATATAGAAGGAGCGGAGTATATCTGTAAATTTATTGAAAGGTGGCACTTACAGTCTTGCAATTTTTGCAATGTCTACGTTTGAGTTTGGTAATGAACAAATGTACAGGTGAAGTTATTATTAGTGTGTGAAACAAGTTAATTTATTAACAGCTAACTTGGCAGGCTAAAGTTTAGCTTGGTTTTACAAGTACAAGTCGTCAGGCAAGTGGTTTATTAAAATGCTTACAAGTATAACATATACAACGTGTGTTTATTAATCGTTACAGTTTTAGTAAAAAAGTCTTGCCTTTATATTCGCTCCGAAATAATCTTAGCTGATGAAAGCTATATAAATGCCGACCAGGACGATTCCTAAAAAATATATGATAATAGCAGATATCTCCGCAATGCCCATCGTGTCGACTCGTACCCGTACTAATTTGGCGAGCCGGATCAGTTGATTTTTCGGCCTCGATTCATTCGCTTCGCTTTACGAGTCTATTTTTGATACGATACGCAACAAGCTCGCTCTCTTTCGCAGAACCTCATCTTCATTTCTTGACACCCACCGCTGAAATCAGGAGTTAACGCGTCGAGGCTATTTTCGCTCCATTTACAGGTGGCAGCTCAAGGTAAAGTTTTCAGTTACTTGCTCCCATTTTGCAAGGGATCCATGCACTTTTTTCTCCGATATTCCCTGCCCAATTGTCAAGGAGACTGCTTCCGAATAGAAGGAAAATTGTTAGAAATAATGCATTAAAAGAGGTCTAAACTTACTGATAGATACCTAAATTTACGGAATATATTATTGCATGTAGTTGATTTGATGGTATATTTCACGTATTAAATTTGATGGCGAAGGGATATGGACACTGTTGTAATTTAATAAGTTTATATTTTATTTGAATGTCGCCTGTTGTTTCCCAAAAGTCGATCTCATGTCCCTCTGACGTCACCGCGCGAATTCCTTTCGCGTTATATCAATAAACAAAATTAACATATATCTGGCGGGATAGTCGGTGTTAAATTCGCACACATAACGGACCAATGTAGGGCATGGCATGCCAAACGCCGAACTCGGGACCAGAATAGACCTCCAAATTTAGAAACGGCCTCACTACTCTTTTACCCGAACTCATCGCATCACGTCATATTCTCAGTTACTGATAAATGGGAGTGCATTAAATAATTCGAAAAACAATTTCGGAAAATACTAATTACACCAATTCTTTCTGGAGTTAAATTCAGTTGCTTTTGATGAACTGGTTAGTCATGGAAATCTATTTAACACAATGATTTCATATTTCTAAATATGTACAGGAAGAATACAGCTTTTGTAACGCATATATTTTCACTTCATCTCGTGTCAGGGAATGCCCTTACGGGATCGTGCAAGGTTATAAACACTAATAGATATTGTTTCTTGCATACATATGATCAAGTCATTGTTATTTATACTATGAAAATGGAATACGTATTGTCGTAATTTTGAGAAGGCGCGTGAAATATAAATGTACGTACATTAAAACACACTGATTCTGCTACATTTCGGTAAATACTTGATACTGGAAGAATTTCGACGATTATATAATTATTTGTTTTACATAATTCGCGAAAATCCTTGAGTCATTTCAGGTTTAACACGTTTAAAAATAGAATATTTAGGATGCTGTTACATAAATCCGACCAAACCTGTCACGATTATTAGGATAAATCCAGAGATTTCTTTGAAATGGCTCACTGTTCGATGCATTTATACTTACGGCCGTCAACAGCAAACTATAACTACACTGATGGCACTTGTACTGACCTAAGTGGCTATTTATGCGAGTCGTTCTGCGCTACGACTGCTGGTGTTCGGCACTGACTGCGGCCTGGTGAGCGTCGGCCAGCGTCTTCGGCGTCTAACTCGTCCGACGTCACGACGGGGGCGGCGTCCATTTCCTTACCCCGTTCGCACTCCTATACTGCCATTCATGGCGTATTTTGGAAAACATTCACGCTATATTTATGCGGACTGTATTTGACGAAAAAAAATAATAGCTCTATATTCTATGATTATTTATATGTCAAGCGTTCATGCACTATATTTGCCTCATCACCTGTTGGACTTTTATTTATTTATTTGTATATATATATATATATATATATATATATATATATATATATATATATATATATATATATATATATATATATATATATATATATATATATATATTCAATGCAATAATACATATTACAAACAACCATATGGCTATGCAATGGGTTCACCAGTATCCAGTACAATCGCAGAATTAGTGCTAGAAGATTTAGAAAAAACCATAATTCCAACATTAAACTATAAAATACCATTTTTCAAACGTTATGCTGATGATTGCATAACTGCATTTCCAACTGAACATAAAAATTCTATCCTAAATAAATTTAATAGTTACTATTCAAAAATACAATATACAATAATTGAAAATGAATCAGAAAATACAATAAATTTCTTAGACTTAACTCTTATAAATAATAAAACTGAAATATCAACAAAATGGAATACAAAAACAACATGGTCTGGTAGATATATCAATAAAACTAACGACTGCCATTTTTAGAAAAGAATGTATAGAAAAAGCAAAAAATGTTTTAATAAATAATAACTATCCTTTTTCTCTAATCAACACAATTTTCAAAAACAGAATTCACAAATACTACAATTCTCCACCACCACTAATCAATGCAACTAATACTCGTAAAACATATATTGCCTTACCACAACTATCAGAAAATATTTCAAACATTTTAAAAACTTATGATATTCACACAGCAACTTAAAATTCCTTTACACAATATTAAAAGACAAAACACCACTTGAAAAAACTACACACTGTATATACGAATTTCCATGTAAACAATGTGATGAGGTCTGCATTGGTCAAACAATGCAACTTCTTGAAGAACGTTTAAAAGGTCACAAATATTCACCTAATATTACAGCTCTAAAAAAACATTCTAATGAAACAGGTGATCAATTTAACTACGAAAATACTAAAGTTATTAATAAAGAAATTATAAAACACGGCTAATTATGGAATCAATTTATATTCAAAAAAATCCTAATGCATGTAATAACAAGAAAGATACAGAACATCTGTCTACAATCTACAATTTGTTAATATAAAAGTATTAATTATATTAACAAAAAACATTATCTCCATATAAAAAATATACGTACATACAGTTCGTACAATATGTATGTATAGTTGAACAAGCGGCAACCCTGACCTACACAATGTTTTTCATTGGCGTAGAAATTTTTTTTCTTAGGGGGGTGAAAATTTTTTTTTCTTAGGGGTTTCTTAGGTTTTTATATGCACATTTTCAACACCACAGCTGATATTGAATGCAAGTTTCCACACCACTCATGAAGTATTGCTTTCAGCGCGTTAATATTTTTCAGTGGGTGGTTCGAAAGTAGCCATATTTCCCACAAGTAACAAAAATAAATATGTACAAAACAGCTCGAGCAAAAGTAGTCGAGAAAAATAAACTTTAAAACGGAAAAATAAAATAAATATACTTGCGATTGAAATACAATCATATTTATTGTGTAAGTAGGTACCTACCTAATCTAGCAAATCGTTAACACTCAACAAAGACAAAGATTATTAACAGACAAGCTTTGGCAAAGATCAGAGCTTGTTTGTTACCTACATAACTAAACCGAGACTAAATTGAACACATTTTTAAAAATCATTACAAATGCAATACATACCTACCTACCAGCTTCTCATCGCAAAGCGATTTCCAATACACACACTTTTTACAGCCAATCAAAATTAGAAACTGACCTTGAGGTATTTTACAGTCATTGAAAATTTTCCTTTCTTTTGTGGCTAGGTTATAATTTTATAAACAGTCTATAGAACTTTTAATTTTGCCCACTGATGTACATTATTAATTTGTGATCTAGGATGGTAGGTACCTACATAAAAATAAAGTCAATGGACAATAGGTACCTACTTATGTAATAAACCAGAGAGCGTTTTCAGTTTTGTAAATTCCAATAAAAAACCTAACTTATATCGTTGCATTTAGCATTTATAACCTAGCGGCCTCAAGCACTGGAATATTTTTTGGATAAAATTATTTGAGAAATGTCTTAAGTGGAGGATGTAATAGGTACCTACCTACCTCAGTACACGTCAGTACCTACTTCGAGCAGCCCATAAATCAACTTTTTTTTTTGTTAAAGTCGGCTCTGCTCTAACACCCACTATCCATTTTTGCCGTCAAATAATATTTTCCTTAAATTTTTTTAACATGCCTATCCTATCTCGTAAATAAAGCGAGGTCTGGTGGTAATCCACGTTTTTCAGGTTTCATACGAAACGAACAAACATGTTTGCTAACCGCCATACTCTTTTATTTCAACTCTCGTAGCGATGTATACCTACATAGGTAGGTATATAAATAATATATTAGCAATTCCCGCGAACACGCCACTGTAAGATATGCGAACCTGATCCTATTCGATCCGAGAATCCGATCCCGATCCGAGAGATACGATTCCAATAAGTTAAAAAGAGATATACTGCTCGAATATTCGTTATTGGAAAGGTCGTGGATCGGCGTTGTCGCTTTTAACTATAAAAATAGATGTTTACGTAATTGTCATATTTAAAGTAGACGAAAATAAACGTAAAAACGTAACATCTTGGCCTATAATATATTATTGTGTGCACAATTATTATTTAATAACATTCATAAATAATATATACAACTGTAATATAGTATTGTGGAATTTGATATTTTAATTGCATACTGAGAAAATTGAGAATTACATGTGGCAACTGCGCGGTATCTTATATGGGGTCAGTTAACTATACATACTTATTGAATGAACTGTACATACATCTACATAATATTAACATAACCAAAATTAGAATAATAATGAAATATAAAATAGCCTAAGTTCGTAGGGTTTCTTCACTGTTCTTCCCTGTGATACTAATCTAGTATCCTTACAGTCTAGTACAGTCTAGAACAGTCTAGTCCCTTTAAAAATTAATTAAAACTGTCATTTATGCCTATGTCAAATATGTCATAAATAAAATACTCTTTTGGAAAAGGCCCAAAAAAGGGACCGAAACGAAGTAATATAATTTGTCGTTTTATTGCTACCATCCCAAGATAAACCCTCTAAAAATAATTAAATATAGCAAAGAAATTAGAAGATAAATATATAGTTTCTTATAAATAGAATAAATTAATAGTAAAAATACATAAAAAAGAATAAAATACCCTTTAAATTAAATTAAACATCAATTTATTACATTACATAATTTATATAATATGAAAGCTTGTCTCGAGTTTACCTATTTTATAAAAAAATATATTTTTTTTTCTTTGAATTACTTATGTCAATATCAAGTTACATATCGACATATTGTATTATTGTTTATCTACATAGTTAAATCTCGCGACAAACTTCTAATATACACTTAATTTAAAGTGTATATTATTTTCTTCAGTAAACCCTTTCATTTGATACCCATGTCATGGAAGTGCATAAAAAAAACTAGTCCGCCATATTGGATTTATAATGATGTCACTTAGCTAGCCATACATTGCCATCCAAGCTAAACGTGCATGCAAAATTTCAGACCTTTATTTAATCACAAAATACTACAAACTTAATTATTTATGTTACAATTAAAATATAAATTGCAATTTTGGTACACAGTAGGGGTATTGTTTGAAATCTTTGTTAACTCATTGATAACGTTAGGTGTAGGTAAATCATTAATGATGTTGATGGGCCCAGCTGTACAGTAAAAGTGCAGGATCTTCTGTTTTCTGTTTTTTACTGTTGAGAATAATCTATCAGTTGTTATTCTAGATGAACGTTTAACCATTAGAATTTTAAAAAGACGGACTGGACAAAAGGTAGGGTTCTTCGTGCTGGGGACTAGCCATTTACTATCGGCCATTTTTTTTCTCCACCCTGGGCCGTTTTATTGAAGAGGGGATTATATTCTACTCTTCCTAAAAAGTAGAATCACTTCCAAAGCGACTAATTTTGACAGAAAAATTGTTTAGCGTCGTTTTCTGGTGTCATCAAATGTAGTGTAATTTTTGGTGACAACAGCTGTCAAGGTTTGCTGAATTTCTCACGAAGCAAATTTCTCACGAAGAAAGTGAAGTAGTGGCAAGGAAGCATCCTCCGCGAAAATTTCATCATCCATTTGGATCAGATTCGAAAGCCCAATCCAGATATAGTCAAAGGTGCATTCGATATCTCTGTTTCTCTCTCTCCCCCTCATATCTGTCACAAGGTTTATCTCACATGCGAGACGATAATGTTATAAATTGATTCGTGACGCGACCTTCAAAAATCACTCTCATGCGGCCAAAGAAGTATTCACTTGAAAAATAAAATAAAATAAATATGACATTGCATCTGAATCAATCCTAGAAACAAGATTTTTCGGTCCGCCCCTGTGAATAAATAACTTTCTTATTTCGATATTCATTGACACGGCATTGGCAAATATCGTTAATTGTATTTTCGTCTCGGACCTTGCCGACGGCTTGCTGTTGTAGTTGCAAATACATAAGACGTTTTACGCGCTAGGTAGGTACACACACACACGGTGCCGTGCAAAATTACGAGCGTTTGTTTAGCGTATAGCACCAAAGGCAGGAATGTCCAGAAATAGCGAGGCGCTCGTCCCACTTGCACGGTCCTTACGAATTCTGGGGAAGGTCGTGCATGCGTCCATGGAAATCGGATACCAGATTGGGTATTTCAATTTTGGCATGCAGTCAGATGTTTCTACCGGATCATTAGGGGCTTAATATAACGCGACATTGAAGTCACTTTTTTAAATATACCTCAATGAGTTATCGTCCTGTAATTTAGTAATTTATATCGTGAAGTACAGGCTATAAAAATAGATACGTTAGTGTTTGTAAATAAACTGGTATCAGACACATTTTCTGTTAAACGTGTTCGTTTATATAAATAATTGCGATTTATAAATTATATGTATGCCCAGTAATTATAAGAATTTCCATCGCAGTAAACGTTATCTGATATATTACTTCAGTAACTGTTACTTGAGGGTTGTACATCGTAAAACTACGAAAATCACTTCTGGAGGTGGTGCGCAACCCCCCCAAAAAGCCACTCCTTTGATGAGAAAAGCCTTATTTCGCTTATAACTCCTTATAACCTTCCTCCTTTAGACAGCCTCCTAAACCACCTCAACGTGGAAGGATTCTACACAATTGCATACGCAGATGACTTACTTACCTACGATACTGCTTAATGGAAAATTCGAAGGAGCTCTCTGTCAAAGAATACAGATGGCCCTAAGAATAATCGAAAATTGGTGTGAGGAGTATGCCCTATCCGTCAACCCCAGGAAGACGGAAATGGTACTCTTTACAAGGAAAAGAAAACTGGAGCCAATGAGAGCACCTGTTCTCCTAAACACAGCACTAAATTTTGCACCACAGGTGAAATACTTGGGGGTAACTTTCGATGCTAAATTAAACTGGAATCTTCACCTCGAAAGAAGAATAAATAAGGCCTACATATCATACGAGCAGCGTCGCAGGACAGTAGGGAAAACCTGGGGAATGAAACCCAGGGTGGTCCTGTGGATTTACACTGCTATCATAAGACCAATGTTGGCCTATGGAGCTGTTGTCTGGTGGCCCAAGAGTCAACAAATAACAGCAAAACTCAACGAGAGCAATGGAGATAATGCTGTGTCTTCCACCACTAGACCTACATCTAGAAGAAGTGGCTCTGACTACCATGACTCGCCTTAAATCTGTTGGCATAGTACCAAATGCAAGCTGTGGTCAAACCAGAAGCCGCCTGTGGACTGAGGCTGTCAGAAAGATACCCCTTTTACAGGCATGTGTAGATGGTATTCCGCCTCGGCTTGTCTTTGATAAACCTTACACCATACACACTACTGGTGAAGACGAGGCCGGCGTTGAAGGTGTAAACTATGTCTTCACGGACGGATCAAAGAAAAAGGATGGAGCAGGCTGTGGTATATATTTCAGGAATCTGCGACTCCGATGCAGCGGGACTATGGATAAAAATGCCAGTGTAGTACAAACAGAACTCGCTGGTATAACCATAGCCGCACAAGAGATTGCTCGCAGAGAAATAACGGGCAAGACAATAAGAACCTGCACAGATAGTAGACAATCACTACTGGCCCTGAAAAATTATAAAATAACTAAAGAATCAACATGGGAATGTCACCAAGCACTTGTGAGAGCATGTCAGATGAATAACATCTGCCTGTGCTGGGTCAAAGGACACTCACAATGCAACGGCAATATAGAAGCTGACAAACTGGCCAAGAAGGCAGCCAACCTGAGTATCCTTGGGCCTGGTCCTTCAAGTACGCTACCAGTTGCAGCGAAACTTCAATTAATAAAGGAAAACACCCACATAAAATTTAAGACGTTATGGGATGAAACAAGTAGCTGTCAGCTGGCCAGAAATCTCTTGAGATATCCCAGCGAAGAGACGGCGAGGAACTATCTGGCAATGTCCAGGGGTAAACTGCGATTTGTTACAGGAATCCTAACCGGACACTGCCGGGTAAGGAAACACCTCTATAACATGAGACAAAGTGACACATCCATCTGCAGAGGATGTGAACAAGAAGATGAAACGATCGAGCATGTACTTTGCGAATGTCCTGCCGTGTCATCGACCAGAGAATCCATATTGGGGGAACGTTGGCCTTCTATGGCAAATTTGAGGGAAATGCCCCTGGGCAACATCATCACCTTTTGTACAACATTGGGCTGGTCGATGACCTAGGGAGACATTTCCCTCACGGAGGAAGCACAAGGGGCCCAATGGGGCCTAAGTGCAGCGGATCTCGATCCGCACTCCGTACATATTCCAGATTCCAGAACCTTCCTCCTTATAAGCCCTTATAACTCATTAACCGTTGAGGATATAAAAAATTGCTTAGTATAAAAAAGAAAGCTTGACTAATTTCGTAAAAGAAGTGTTCTCTTATTTTTTTTGTATATACCATAGTCTTCGACAAAATCGATATTGAAGAATATCTAAAATTTGTATTTTTAATGATGCGAATTTTCGCGCGAAAAAAAGTGACGCACCTAACTTTGAAACCTTGTTATTTCTGAACGAATAGAGCAATTTTTGATTTCCCTTTTTTGGTTGGTAGGTATTTATCTTGCCTTTCAAAAAAAATTAAAGAGGTGAAAATTTTTTCAAAGCCTCCTAGATGGTAGTGGAAAACCTCGAACAATGTATTTTTCTTAGGTTTTAACTAACCCTGTGTTAATCAAGTAATGGTATCGAAAATAGTTACTCTATATGAAAGGCGCTTCTTTTACGGGCATTTTATTTTTTTATTCACTGATCTATCTCTAAAATTGTCCAAATTACAGCTTTTTTGCCGAAACTTTGCATAATTACCAAATTTCTGAACTCATCCTGAAACAATTATCTAGTGCAATGAATGCGAATTTTAAGAAAAACATGTTTATTAAACACAAAATTATAAACTGGGTTAACTGCTTAATACCGTGTATTGTCATCCGTGGCAACTCTGAGGGCTTCTAGTCTACGCGGCATACTGGAAATTAGGTTTCTTATCGTTTCCATTGGTATACGATCCCATTCTTCCACGAATGCACGTGCCATTTCAGCAAGACTTTCCGGAGGCCTCTCGCTAGAACGTACCCTTTTCCCTAATTCATCCCATAATTGTTCTATACGGTTCATATCGGGGCTTCTCGCAGGCCATTGTTATGCAGTGATACCCGTAGCTTCTAAGAAATTTTGCACTATTGCCGGGCAATATAAAATTGTTGGTGGGCAATTTAAAATTATTGCCCACCAACTGTGCATGAGGTAAGACATACTTGTATAAAATATCAATGTAGATTCGGGCTGTCATCGACTGTCCTGGTAGAAAAACATGAAGGGGTGTCTTTTCATTTGTTGAAATCCCTCCCCACACCATAACCGAGCCCGAAACATTTAAAAATATTATAACTCGGAATGTAAGCCTCGGTCCATACATTCGCTTACGGGGAATATTTTTAATATTGTTATCGATCCAAATTTCATCGACTTGCAAATGGATTCAGGGGGTCGTAGAGAGCCCGAAACATTTAAAAAAATTATTAACCGGAAAGTAAGCCTCGGCCAACAAATTAGCTTTGAGGGAAGGTTTTTAATATTGTTATCAATCATGCTTATTAATTATGCTGCCTTAATTATCACCCTGTTGTTTTCAGGTTTAAAAAAATGATGTACATGTTTAGCCAGCTTTACAAGAACCATAATATTTTCCTTAATAATATCCACGGCAAATTTGTTGACTAGTGTATTTCGGTTTTGATTACATTAAATGTTTGGAGATTAGATGCATTTATTTATTTACAATATTTATTTGGTTATTTACATCGATTTGAACAATATGGGGTCTAATACTATATATTTATATTGATTTGGATTTGACAATTGGAAACTAAAATGCAATTTGCGCGTTTATATTCATTTTGATATATTTCGTTTATTTTAGTAATATTTGATGTTCTATAAAAATCGTAAGAACGTTTCCATAGAACATTTTATAGAAAAAGTTCTAGGAACATTTTCGAAACATTCTAACAACACTTATATCATAAAAATAGGCCCCGTTCTATAGATCTTTTTAGTTCTTTGAGATGATCTTTAAAGTCTGCAGGAAACACTTATAGAATTGTTGAATAAACATTCCCACAGGTCTTAAAGATTTTTCATAACACAATTACAAAGCATTCTCATAAAAATTCTATAGCTGTTCTAAAATTCTGTCTTTAATTTTATAGGACCTTTATAGAACCTTTACAGAATAATTTAGTTCTGTTATTATACTTTGCCGTTTATGCGACTTAACGTTTCTTTTTTCCCAATAATACAATAATGATAAACATATAACCTATTTTATAAAGTTATATCTTAATATTCGTTAATAATCTTCGTTTTTCTGTGCCGAAATCTATTGTAAATTTTTCTTCCTCGCTCATTACAGCACTATCTGTTTGTAATGCTGTCACCTCCTGGAAACTTCTAGCGGTGTTAGTGTTATTTACGGAAATACTATAGCGTAATAATTTTTTTTCCGTTCGATGCGCTTCATAATTTCTTTTCGGTCGAAGCGCTCCAGTTTTTTTTAGTAGTTTCCATTTGCTTAATGGCACTATCTTCCACAAGATATGCCGCACAAAACTCGCATACCAACAACAAAATAAACTCTTAAAACATGTCGTCAATTAAAGTATGGTAGTTCTATTGCTGTATGTTCGATATAGCAGCTTCAATATTTGTAATTTGTTGTCTGGACCAAAATTGTAACTTAGAAACTCCTTACACAATAGTTCTATAAAGAAATTATAAGCCACATTACGGAATAATTTTATAGAGTGTCACGGGATGTGTATAATTCTATAAGGCACTATTTTACATCGGCTTTACAGTAATTTGATTCTATAAGCATCGTTGCTGTAAACGTAGCACTTCTCTTATAAATGCTCTATAATTATGTTCTTAGAACGTTCTTGCAATAAATTTAAAAAAACAATTCAGTTTCTGAAGGCAAAATAGTCTCAGGTGCTACATTAATGCAACAATTCAGTAGTTATGATACAGCTAACTATGAAACATTAAAGTAAACATAAAAGTCATATTACTAAAAAGTTTCTAGCATGTTATATTGTGGAATGCATTTTGGTGTTTTTGTGCGTCAAGCAGATTTTTATTTTTTTTTTCAAAAAACGACGTTGCCGAAAAAATTGTAAGTGATACCAATGTTCAAAGATATTGGTGGCAAAATTTGAAACAGATATCTCTAACCGTTAACGAGGTATTGACTGAGAAACAAAAAACTAAATGTTTTTATTGTCGTAGTTTCTATAAATTCGCCCCAAATTGCATTTTTTCCATTTCGCAATTCTGGATGAAAGGGCGAACTCAAGATGTATCCGTCACGAAGTTTTACATAGAATTCCGCTTTTGGTTTTTTGTATATATCGCAGTTGACCCCCTGAATTGGAGGCCTCAGATCCCTCATTGCTAGCTGGGATATAATTACGAATAAATAAACAGGTAACAGCAACCACATTAACAAATAAAATAAACAATTCGCGAGTACTATAACTAACTTACTGCAGTGTTAAAAATACGTATGTTTAAGAAATTCAGAGCTCCTAGAAATAATACATTTATTTTAATTTCTTGGCACAAATCTGCTATAGCGTTAAATATTACCTGGACCACATCTCATCTTAACTACAATTTAACTGATCTTGAATTATGTAGTATTATATAAGTAACTGTTATTTGGTGACTAAGTAACTGTTATTTGGTTTTAGAAGCGCTCTCTTGATGACACTAACGTGTCTTTTGTAAATAATGAACCTTCAAAAACTATTTGTGCTTAGTTTTCTTTCATGCTCCACCTCAGAAGGCGTTATCTTGCTGCAATAGTGGTGTGGTGTAAATATAAGACAAATTAATCTCGCCAAAGGCTAAACATTTGCGTCAAACGTCAAAATTTTTTAAGCCTCTATTGTTTAGATTTTATAATATACTAGTACGTTATAGTGGCAGCTCGCCAGAGGACTCAAGTGATGCACTGCTTGACATAAAAATTCCGTTTGGTTTGCCATTTAAAATTATCATCAATTTAATGTAGATTTAAAGTTTAGGTACAATTTTATATTATAAATATATTGTGTAAAAATTATATTAAATGTATTGTGTAAAAATGTATAGCAAGTGACGCGGATCGATATCAGTTGGTATTCCGCTGCACTTGGAACCGTTTCCTCGGCACTTGTCATAGCAACGAGGCGGCCAATACGTGAGTAAACTACCGTGTGGGCAAACGAAATCCAGAGCCGTATATCCTGCCTTTATACGACGACGAGTGCGGCGATTAGAATAGTTCTTTGTAATCTTTGTTTTGTATCAATCATAGACATGTTTCCTATATATAATCCAGTGTGTATTTTATTAAAAACGCCATTTCCAGATGGAAAATTGAGGACAAAAAGGAGTTCTGTGTTCGTTTCCATTACCTTAACAAGAATCTTCATGGACAGACAATTGGATTTAAAAATGATATTTTATAAATTAATTAATTTTATAGTACAGTGCCGTTCAATTGAAAGTAAACGATTTTTTTAATTAATGTGACACAGGCTCTCAGGTAATCAAAACTTGATTGTCAATTTTTTTGTCAGTTTACTAATAATTATTCTATATTTTGAAGTTTTCCTTATAATTATTATTATTATTATGCCGCGCTTAACTGAACCGCAAAAAAATGAGAGCTGTGATGTTACTGCAGAACGGATGGTCAATGCAAGCAGTTGCAGATACTTTGAATGTGAGTAAAGGTTGCATTTACAAAATTAAGCAAAAATTGAATGCAGAAGGAACTGTTGAGTACGTCCATAGAGGGGGCCGTCAGAAATTCAGTACTATGGAGGAAGACGAACTCGTCCTTGACCACCTCCGACAGAATCCTTTTTATACAGCAGTGACTGCCTGGTTCTTAACAAATTTTCCTGCTTCGGTGGAAACCGCAAGACGACGTATCTGAGCATCTGAGCTGAATAATTCTCCGGCTGCAAATAAAGTTGCTATGTTGCCACGGCATAAGGAGCAGAGGTTAAACTTTGCCAACCAATTTGTCGGTGTACCACAGGACTTTTGGGGCAACACAATTTTTTCAGAGGAAAAAGTTTTTCAATCCTGCTATGATGGCTCTGTGTGTGTATACCGCCCAAGAAACTCTAAGTCGCCGGATTTAAATCCGATAGAAAATGTATGGGCACAAATGGAAAAAGACATGTATAGCAGAAATTTCCGACCAGCGTACGTAGAAGAACTGTGGTTGGCGATTGAAAATGCCTGGGAAAATATTGGCGAGGATTACACCAGGACACTAATATTGTCTATGAGAAATAAGCTTCAAAAAGTTATAAACGCGAATGGTGCTTGGACCAAATATTAATTCATAGTAAATTTCTCAGTAAAGTTCTCAGTTAGTTTGTTAAATTAATGGATTTTTTTACAAGAGACGTCCTTACCATATAGATTTTCCTTAATAAATACTGTATATAAAATGCTGTCACCCTATAACTGACAGATACTTCAACCTAAAATAATTTTGAATGTGATCTGTTTACAAAAGCCTGCTTCACAATGGGAAAATTTACAAAATTTCTCATAAGAGTCGTTTAATTTCAATTGAACGGCACTGTACCTATATATATATATATATATATATATATATATATATATATATATATATATATATATATATATATATATATATACATATATATATATATATATATATATATATATATATATATATATATATATATATATATATATATATATATATATATATATATATATATATATATATATATATATATAAATATATATATAAATATATATATATATATTTATATATATATATATATATATATATATATATATATATATATATATATATATATATATATATATATATATATATATATATATATATATATATATATATGTATATATATATATATATATATATATATATATATATATATATATATATATATATATATATATATATATATATATATATATATATATATATATATATGTAAATATGTTAAATTATATCTAATACTAGAATTTACTAAAGTAATCAGATGTAACTCTTAATAGGTCGTATTTGGTTAAAATTAGTAGCCATTAAATAAACAGGATATTTTAAATGTAAGTATATTGTTCTAGCATCCTGACAAGAGAACAGTGTATTCACAAGTCTAGGAACACGTATATTCAATGAATTAAAGCACTATGATACGCCAGATAAGGTTTCTGCACGAAATACCTTCTTGGGACGTAATGACAACAACCACATAATTCTAAAAATAGTTCGTAAAATATGAGAAGAAGCTCAAAACTCATGTCGAATAAAAATTTTGTGAAGGGCGTTCGAGATATGCGTAGTTTGTATTAACGTTTCAATTCCATATCATAAACTGTTTTAATATTTGACGACTTTCATGGACGCTGTCGTTAAGAAAATTTATAGGTAAAGGTATTTTCTGCACACCGATATATATATTCCATCTGAAAATATATTTGACATGCTTGTTTTAATTTTGGAAGGAAGCTTACAAGCATGTTGGCCTCGTAGTATGTTTCTCTGTACTGAAAAGATTTATTACATACAAGTGAGAATTGTAAATGTGCTACACTTGTTGAACAATACAAAGTGATGCAGATGATACCTATATTGTTAAAATTTTAAAATAGCAGTTATTATTCAAGAGCATCTAAGTATATTATCAGGCCTGTCAAAGAAAAGTACTATTAAATAGCCTGGACAAATTCCCGATTTTAATTTATGGCGGAGGTGCCAATATGAAACAATGGAATTATAATAATAATAATAAATGGTCTTGTTAAATGGTCTTGTTGTCCGCAAAAAATGAGAGCTGTGATGTTACTGCAGAACGGATGGTCAATGCAAGCAGTTGCAGATACTTTGAATGTGAGTAAAGGTTGCATTTACAAAATTAAGCAAAAATTGAATGCAGAAGGAACTGTTGAGTACGTCCATAGAGGGGGCCGTCAGAAATTCAGTACTATGGAGGAAGACGAACTCGTCCTTGACCACCTCCGACAGAATCCTTTTTATACAGCAGTGACTGCCTGGTTCTTAACAAATTTTCCTGCTTCGGTGGAAACCGCAAGACGACGTATCTGAGCATCTGAGCTGAATAATTCTCCGGCTGCAAATAAAGTTGCTATGTTGCCACGGCATAAGGAGCAGAGGTTAAACTTTGCCAACCAATTTGTCGGTGTACCACAGGACTTTTGGGGCAACACAATTTTTTCAGAGGAAAAAGTTTTTCAATCCTGCTATGATGGCTCTGTGTGTGTATACCGCCCAAGAAACTCTAAGTCGCCGGATTTAAATCCGATAGAAAATGTATGGGCACAAATGGAAAAAGACATGTATAGCAGAAATTTCCGACCAGCGAACGTAGAAGAACTGTGGTTGGCGATTGAAAATGCCTGGGAAAATATTGGCGAGGATTACACCAGGACACTAATATTGTCTATGAGAAATAAGCTTCAAAAATTTATAAACGCGAATGGTGCTTGGACCAAATATTAATTCATAGTAAATTTCTCAGTAAAGTTCTCAGTTAGTTTGTTAAATTAATGGATTTTTTTACAAGAGACGTCCTTACCATATAGATTTTCCTTAATAAATACTGTATATAAAATGCTGTCACCCTATAACTGACAGATACTTCAACCTAAAATAATTTTGAATGTGATCTGTTTACAAAAGCCTGCTTCACAATGGGAAAATTTACAAAATTTCTCATAAGAGTCGTTTAATTTCAATTGAACGGCACTGTACCTATATATATATATATATATATATATATATATATATATATATATATATATATATATATATACATATATATATATATATATATATATATATATATATATATATATATATATATATATATATATATATATATATATATATATATATATATATATATATACATATATATATATATATATATATATATATATATATATATATATATATATATATATATATATATATATATATATATATATATATATATAAATATATATATAAATATATATATATATTTATATATATATATATATATATATATATATATATATATATATATATATATATATATATATATATATATATATATATATATATATA
The DNA here is from genome assembly GCA_964058915.1 of Tetropium fuscum. NCBI lineage: Eukaryota > Metazoa > Arthropoda > Insecta > Coleoptera > Cerambycidae > Tetropium > Tetropium fuscum. The sequence goes on from CAXKVY010018649.1 coordinate 348,233, forward strand.
TATATATATGTATATATATATATATATATATATATATATATATATATATATATATATATATATATATATATATATATATATATATATATATATATATATATATATATATATATATATATGTAAATATGTTAAATTATATCTAATACTAGAATTTACTAAAGTAATCAGATGTAACTCTTAATAGGTCGTATTTGGTTAAAATTAGTAGCCATTAAATAAACAGGATATTTTAAATGTAAGTATATTGTTCTAGCATCCTGACAAGAGAACAGTGTATTCACAAGTCTAGGAACACGTATATTCAATGAATTAAAGCACTATGATACGCCAGATAAGGTTTCTGCACGAAATACCTTCTTGGGACGTAATGACAACAACCACATAATTCTAAAAATAGTTCGTAAAATATGAGAAGAAGCTCAAAACTCATGTCGAATAAAAATTTTGTGAAGGGCGTTCGAGATATGCGTAGTTTGTATTAACGTTTCAATTCCATATCATAAACTGTTTTAATATTTGACGACTTTCATGGACGCTGTCGTTAAGAAAATTTATAGGTAAAGGTATTTTCTGCACACCGATATATATATTCCATCTGAAAATGTATTTGACATGCTTGTTTTAAGTTTGGAAGGAAGCTTACAAGCATGTTGGCCTCGTAGTATGTTTCTCTGTACTGAAAAGATTTATTACATACAAGTGAGAATTGCAGATGATACCTATATTGTTAAAATTTTAAAATAGCAGTTATTATTCAAGAGCATCTAAGTATATTATCAGGCCTGTCAAAGAAAAGTACTATTAAATAGCCTGGACAAATTCCCGATTTTAATTTATGGCGGAGGTGCCAATATGAAACAATGGAATTATAATAATAATAATAAATGGTCTTTATTAAAAATTGTATACCAATACAAATTTTATAAAAAAAGGCGAAGTCTAGCGCTAGGCTACTCAACTCAACCTTTACATATTTAAATATAAATTTAGAAATTACGTATTTGAATATAACCTAAAATCCTGAATTAATAACACACAAAAAAATAATAAAATACAAAATAATTAGTAATTAAAAATAATTAATAGCATGAACATTAATTAATGTCAGGCAAATAGCCTACTGTTATTGAGGAGCATTAATACATGAACTGAGGAAAATAAAAATCAATAAAATCTACACAAATCAATAATAATATTAAGAATAGTAAGTTACCTTCGACTAAGATAAAGCAGATAGAATGCTAAAACATACACTAGAAAATACGTACATTTTAAAGTTGAACATCTACTGGATAACTGTATGCCTAATGCTTTTATATATAATATGTTCAAATAGAACAAATATAAATAGTAGACTAGGTTTGTGTATTCTAAGAATGACTTCCGTCAAAAACTAATGTCATAAAACGTCACTGCAAGTGTTGGTGTATTGGTAATTTAAATTCAAGTATGAATGATCAATGAAATAAATCGTATACTGCTCTGAAGATCCTCAAGAAAGGTGAAAGAACTTGTACAACTTCTAAGTGGTTCGTTTTCGTATGTATAGTGGTTCATTTCCGTATGTGTGTCCAGACATAGCACTGGTAAGTGTGTTTTCTTTCTTATTCGTCTATTTGCTTATTTCTATGTAATAAAATGCTACAAACCCAAGATTACTTTTCACAATATATATATATATATATATATATATATATATATATATATATATATATATATATATATATATATATATATATATATATATATATATATATATATATATATATACACACAAACATACACATATTTATACATATATAACTGAATTTTAGTATGATTTACACAGGAAATAATGTCAGCTGTATAAAGGAATAATATTGGTCTTAAAACTGACCCTTGGGGTACGCTCGAAGAGATAGGTAGAGCATGAGATATGTTACCGTTCGTCGGTAATTGTCGCGGGACAATGTCAACCCTGTACGCCTCCGATTAATGGTATTGGTGAAATAAATAGTGATAATATCACAGCGGCGTGGCAGCGAGTAGGATTCGTACGAGAAAGATGTCTAATATAATAACCAAAACAAATGTTTTACCCGTTAATATTATTTTAACCGACTTTGTTTTATGTTTTTGTATGTTTGTTACGCGACTATTCGGCCAATTATGAATTGATTTTGATGATCCTTTTTTTGTTGGAAAGGGGGTATTTAGAAGTGGGTCCCATTTTAGTTTTATTGGCATTGGACCTTGGATTCCGAAGATATACCGGGAAAATTACCAGATGTACCAGAACAAATTGCGAATGCACTTAAAATAACTAACATTTTTTGGCTCACTATTTTTCACTCAAAAGCGGCCACATAAGCATAAAATGTCATTAGAAATGTCATCATTTCTTAGTGGCATTTTTCGAAATATTAACGACTAAGACCATTTTCTAAAGATTTTTTTTGGGAAATCACAAATTTGGCAGTTTCCAGATGCTGTCAGATGGCTTAGCTGTCAACTTTGTATTGTCCCATTTTACAAGTGGATGTAATTGTTGAAAAACAGAAACCTCGTAAGGATGCATGTGCAGTTGCTTTGTTAATGTCTTGTGACAAGCTCATGGACAAAGAAAACTATTAGAAATAAAAGAAATTATATCGAAAATGTCAACAAAAATATTGCAATCGCCGAAGTAGAATCGATAGTTTATGGTTCCCAATTAAATATGTATTTACCATTTTATTTATATGTCTAATTCACGTATTATTATACGAGTAGTATGTTTAAATAATAATTAATTCATTAGAGATTTTATCTGGAACTTCATAGAAATAAATGATAATTTTAACGCAGTCTCTCAGCAAGATTAAGCGAAGTAAAGAGATTATTGTCAGTAGAACTTTACTCACTGTAAACTACAGATATATACGCGTATTATTTATCACGAAGAAAAATTTAGGTTAAAAGCAAGTTATATTTAAATATATTTTTCTGTTGCCTGATAGGTTTCATGTGAAGTTTATTAATAAATCGTTACATATCGAATGCGCATTTAAGAATAATATTATTTTCGATCGCAGCTGCCTATGTCAAGGAATCAATTATAACAAAAATCGTAGCCTGATTTGCAAATAAGCCATATGTTTTGGTGCAGCCCACGCGTATGTGTGACGCCACACATTTTATATTCCAACGTCAGAAAATTATAAAAAGCTACTTACTCTCATTTCTATTTCCTTCGATGGAAAGTATTAATGTTTACGAATATGTCCCGCGTTTCATTGCAAGCCGTAAGTTAAGCGAATAGTTTACTTATGTACTTGTTTTTTATTAATACATCTATCACATGGGAATCGATATCAACTGCAAAGCTAATGAGAGAGAACACAAAAGATTTTAAACCAGTTACTCAATCTGATATTACTTTCTTCTTTTGTTTTTGATTTAGGGCTAATAAATCATGTTACCTAAGCAATGTCAGAAGTCGGTGGCAAGACGAAAATACGTTTAAACTTAATAATAATATATACTGCCAAAACAACACGATCCCAAATGCTTTAGTGTCAAATGTAGTTAATGGTCAGAAATTCCCGCTCTGTTGTGCTGCATTCTCGAATCAACACTATAACAGCGTTTTGGAGGCATAGCCAATAGGAAAGTTTGTCAATGATGTCTCAAGACAATACAGCGCCAATACTGTGTTAGTGGTAGAAGTTAGGATAATAATTAAGATAGATCATATGATAAATGTATTATTTTAGTTAATGGTTTAGAAACTTTAGTCTTACTTTATTTCTGTTTTTCGATTTCGGCACATTTGCATGGGACTTAGCTGTATATTGGTTTTAGTTATATGTCCTATATACCCTCATTACTGAGAAAATCATATATATCAGGCTGTGTTCATATCAGCAAGTCAGCGATTACTATTTGTACCCAACAAAATAATATCCATAACTCTCTAAAGCGTTATTTGATCAACGCTTAGATGCAATAGACTTCCAAGTCCAAATGGCATACATACAAATCTAAAATATCCGTTTCCGACAGTGAAAGAGGTGCTGGGGAGGGGGTTTTTCACTTTTAGGCATTAGATTATGGTATAAAATGTTTATTGATTATATGTTCCTTATATTTTTTAGAACATGAATCTGTTATTTAATTTCTTGAGACATTCGTCTCTATCTCCTCAGTCCTCGGAATTAGTCTGGCAATCCAGAGGGTCGGAAATTAAAATACCACACTTGTAATAAGGGTGGCAGCACAGTTAGCCCAAGTATGGCGTTATGTGGAAGGTCATCATTTGAAAACAATGCAATATTTTTACTTGACTATCTGTTTGTCTGTCTTTCTGTCTGTCTGGTCCAGAATATGGGTTTGGGCCGGTTTAAAAAGATCGCTGACGACATACTATCATTCGCACATGAAAAATTATGATTTTAAAAACTTTTTGCATTTATTGGCTTCATTTGCTTCGCAGCATGTATAGACAAATTTCCATAAATAAAAATGTTTCTCGATTGCTCAAAAATACATTAACGAAAATAACTAGACTAAGTTTGTTATTTTTTAAACACATTAAAAAAACATATGGTATAATCGAGTTGTATATGTTTAGAAGCGCTATTGTGTCTACTTTAATTTAAAAAAAAATCAGCTCGATAGCACAATGATGTTTAGAGATATGACAGTGAATACGTTAAAAAACACGTTTCAGAAAAACATATTCTTTTCTAGTTTTTTCGAAATAAAAAGAAGTCCTGACCACCAAAAAATGTCGTAAATCGTGGTTTCGTGTACACAATCACCTAATTAATGAAGTCCGGTCTGGTTCTACGCAATATATTTTTTTCTCGAAAACTAAGTGACTTTACTTCCCAATTTCGCTGTTCTATTAGCAGCGTTATATGAATGATGGTTATTGGTCTATTATTTTCAATGAGATTTTTTCACCTCTCTTAAATATAGGTATTATTTTAGAGTTTCGAGTAGGATAGATAGGTAGATATATTAATAGAAATGTTAAAAATTATGGTGGAATATCTGGAAACAGGTGTTTTATCCTGTGATTTTAGGCTTAATTTTTTTAAGATTATTACACTAATTTCACTAAATTGCTTTAACTGTAAGGAATGTTACTTTCTGTATAAGAGTTCTGAAAAAAATCCGCAAAAGCATCTGCAATGCCTTAAATCGCTTATTAATTTGTTTCCATCAATTATTCACTTAATAAGGAGTTTCTAAACGCTCATTTGTTATCCAAACATACGTGATGACGAATTAGGAATTGATGTATACACGATGAATTCTGTGTATATATTACTCGGTTTTTCGGACTAAGTGCGCAATGATCTATTTTTAAATATATTAATTTTTTATTTCATGCCATATTATTAGATCGGAACTTTATTTTTAGGTCGACGTAGTATAACAAAAACGCCAACAAGTACTACTAACACTAGGCCTTTAGTGCAAAATAAAAACATTTTGTTATCCAGCCATTATGATTATATATACCTATAGAAAAAAATAACTGATATTTAAAACACAGCAAAACAAGTTTTCTGATAAATAATTTGTTAAAGGCATAAATATTTAATACTTTCTTCCTTTATTTCTCTACATATCGTTTAGTAACTGATTACCAACACTGCCTATAGAAAAAATGAGAATTGCCATATGGAACGAATGGTTATTTTTCAAAATTATGAATAATTTTCCCCTAAATCCTAACCACTACTCCGTGCAGAGGCGGAAACATCTAAACATTTATTTACTTAGGACGTTGGTTGAAAGACTTCAGACCCTCAATCAAGTAACTCCCTCAATCAACGCTTAGAACTTGTGCATAAATTAACGAAAGTATATTCCGTGGACAGCGGAGCTCGAAATTGCTGTTTATATGTGGACGTGTTGAATAGCAAGCGCGCCAGACATCTGGACTATAAAAAAAATATTTAAAACGTACTGTGTTAACAATAGATTTGAAAAGCTGTAGGGAGAGAGGTGTGTAAATTTACCCCACAAGACAGGTTTAATGTAACCAGTAAAACATGTGAGAACTTCAAAACTTTTTTCATTTAAATAGAGTGTCACGTGAAAGAAAAAATGCAGCCTACAATACATATCTTTATTCGTATATCAGATAAATAAATATCCATATGATGTCATTTTGCTCTCTATAAATTATAATTAACTATATGATGCAATGATTTCATTTATGTTAGCTCGTGGTTTAATTTTACAACTAACACTAACTCTGCTACATTCAATCATTTTTTTAAACTACGTTCTAAATAAAATTTGGATAATTTTAGATTTAGTGATTCCATTTCCTGTCGTTATAAGTATACGAAGTCACAGAAGGGACCTATCCCGAACTATCTTCTACAGTTTTTGAAATAAAATTTAGAAATTTTTAAGTTATCGAATATCACCATCGGTGGCTTGATTTTCATCAATTGTCACAAGAATTGCCTTCGGTATCACAGGAAGCGACCTGTGGACATCAGGTATTATTTAATTACGCATTTATATGATGCATTTTTCTTTTTCGTCCTGTATATGAGTTTACATCCTTTTTAAAATGTGATAATAATTGACCTAAAAATACATTTTTTTCTTACAGTATAATAATAATAATAATAATAAATGATCTTTATTAAAAATTATATACCAATACAAATTTTATAAAAAAGGCGCTAGGCTACTTAACTCAACCATTACATATTTAAATATAAATTTAGAAATTACGTATTTAAATATAACCTAAAATCCTGAATTAATAACACAAAAAAAATATAATAGACAAAATAATTAGTAATTAAAAATAATTAATAGCATGAACTAATAGTTAATTAATGTCAGGCATATAGCCTACTGTTATTGAGGAGAATTAATACATGGACTGGGGAAAATAAAAATCAATAAAATATACACAAATCAATAATAATATTAAGAATAGTAATTTAACTTCAACTAAGATAAAGCAGATAGAATGCTAAAACATACACTAGAAAATATGTACAGGGTAAGTCTCTTAAGATTGACACCCCCCTTATCTCACTTATCCTTTGCCGATTTAACTCATTCAAAAAAGGAGTGGACGCGGTTTTTGATGAATTTTTATAATCTGAGCACGGATATTAAAAATCTCGTAAGATATACAGGGTGGAAAATAAAACATGATTTTTTTAAATGGAACACCCCATATATATTTATACCAAAATAATGTCCTTAATTTTCTGAATAAAAAAATATCTAATTGTTATATAATCACTCCACCTGTTCGTGAGATATTACTAAAAACTTATCACATTACGGGTGTCAATTATAAAACAAAAAACATATCAAGATACCTCTGGAAACAATGCCATCTATTGAGATAATAAATAAATAATATATAGGTGACAATAACAGTAACGAGTAATAACAATAAACAACATAAGCCTAATAAAATAAAACAAATAAAAGTCAATATTAATACAGTAACACAAATTTATTTATTTACACGTAACGTAATTAAATATTTTCCACGTAACCACCACCATTCTGAATACACATTTGGCATCGCTTTATAAAATTGCTTCTCACCCTTTGAAATATATCACCATTTTGGTTTAATTCCTCAATTTTTACACGTATGCATTCTTTTAACTCATTCATATTATTAAAAACCTCAGTTTCGTATATATCTTGTTTTATCGTACCCCAGAGAAAAAAATCCATAGATATTAAGTCCGGACTTTTAGCGGGCCAATGTATAACACCGTGCCTTCCTATCCAAATAGGATATTTTCTGTTTAGGTATTCGGTGACGTTCCTCGCAGAGTGCGGTGGTGCTCCATCCTGCTGCCAAATAACAGATCTGTTGTCCACTAAATTAATATTATCTAAATAATTTTCAACTGGATGTTGAAGAATATCCACATAACGTTGTGCATTTAAGGGCCCATTTATAAATACAGGACCTACAATAGCATCCTTGTGGATGCCACACCACACGTTTACAGTTTGGTATCCTTGTTTTTTTTATTTTTTTTTACAATATGTGGATTTTCCGCTGCCCAGTAATGTGCATTTTTTCTGTTAAAAATTCCCGCAGTAGAAAAACTGCTTTCGTCAGTCCAAAAGACATGACTTAGAAACTCATCATCGTCCTCTATTCTATCAAGTATGTCTCTGCAGAAGGTTAACCTGTCTTGAAGGTTGTTGTCGTCTAAATATTGAACGGGCAAAATGCTATATGGTTTAAAATTATCGCGATGTAATATTTTTATCACACTTCTTTGTGATATATCCAATTCTATTGCTGCGACATAGGATGATTTGGATGGATTTTCAGCAAAATATAATAACGCGTTGAGTTCTGTGTCTTCTCCTGTCTTTGTTCTTCGCCTTTCCCTTTTCTTGTCTCTCAGAGATTCGGTATTCCTAACCTTTGCATAAATGTTTTTAAAACTATTTTTGGAAGGAGGTAGCCTTTCTCGAAATAACCTAACATACTCCCTCCGAGCAAGAGACTTATTCTTGTTGCACTGAATATAAATTTCAAGTAACTCTTTTCGCTCTTCCAATGAATATACCATTTTCAAAATAACTTGCTTTACGAACACTACGTATTTTTTACGCTAATATCTAAGAGAGTGAACTACTATCTCACAAAAAACCGGATGACATCTGTCAACAAATAAACAATGCAAATATGCATTGTTTCCAGAGGTATCTTGATGTTCTTATTTTATAATTGACACCCGTAATGTGATAAGTTTTTAGTAATATCTCACGAACAGGTGGAGTGATTATATAACAATTACACATTTTTGGATTCAGAAAATTAAGGATATTATTTTGGTCTAAAAATATACGGGGTGTTCCATTTAAAGAAATCATGTTCTATTTTCCACCCTATATATCTTATGCGATTTTTTATATCCGTGCTCAGGTTATAAAAATTCATCAAAAACCCTGTCTACTCCTTTTTTGAATGAGTTATATCGGCAAAGGATAAGTGAGATAAGGGGGTGTCCATCTTAAGAGACTTACCCGGTACATATATATACAGACATACACATATTTATACATATACATAGACATACATGCACACATACATATACATGGATATACGTATAATAATTGAAAGACAATACAAAATGTAATACAAAATAGATAATATGAAGTAATTTACTGTAATGAAATAAAAAATGATTTCACTTTCTTACGAAATTTATTTACAGGGAGGTTTTTAAGTTGATCGTCAAGAGAATTGTACAATATTATTGCATTATATATAAAAGATCGTCGAAAATAAATCTACAACAGCTATTTTGTATTTTTTGTAACCGGTTTTGAGTGTATGTATCTAGACATGAAAAACAAATAATATTGCAGTAATTTAATAAAGGCAATACGAGAGACTCACACAATTTTTTTCTAAGTTTGAAATTCAAAATGGAAACATTATTATATAATAATTTTAAAGCTATGTAACATTTTTTAGTATTAAAGAGACATGTTCTTCGAAACGGGTATTATTTTCAAAAGTCAAACCAAGGTTTTTGGCCGCAACCCCTTTTTTTTGCCATTTTGGGGTATTTTTGACATTTTTAGGGGAAGTTAAAATTAAAATAATATAAAAATAGGCTTTGAGTTTCGTTAAAATAATAGATGAGGTATATTATGTATACCTACTATGATACTTTTGATACTTATTTAGTTCATGCCTCTGTTTGTATTTTTTTGTTTTTTTAATTTTATTTTTGTATTCATATGTTATATACGTATATGTACTAAATGTAAAACATGTCCTATCATTGGGTGTTACCTGTTGGGCAAATAAACGATATTATTATTGTTATTATTATTTCACGTGTTCCCATAGACATTCCTATTCCTATTAATAAAAAATAGCTTGTTCAAACCAGCTTATCAATCGTATTATGCATAGTAAGTTATAAGACAATGGTACACTCGTTCGCACGGATAATTATAAAAAATATGTCGATGTTAATCATTTAGGTACGTACGCAGATACACGTGTTTTATTATTTTTGAAGTGAAAACTTCTACAGTGTAAACCCAACCAAAACCCCTGAAAATCCGTAAAAAAAAAACAAATTGCTGTGTGGTACTATTTCCACGATGCACATCAAACCAGTAGCTTTCATAAAACCTCGCCCGTCATAAATTTGTAAATTTTGCAAAGGGGAATATGCAAAAAATTCTACTAGGATAAAGAATCATGTAAAGAGATCCACAAAGCTACTCCAAAAAAACATTTTTGGAGGGCTCTATCTTGGTAAATATTGTACCTATAAAGCTGGTTGTGGTCTCCAATTGTAGGAAATTTAATCTACTGTAAAATACGTGCTTTATGAACATAATGCTTCATGAACCAACGCATAGTTTAAAAGATATAGTAAAAAGAACGAAAAAAGTGCTTTCCCTTAAAATATTATCTAATATTTTAATTTTGAAAACGTTCAAACGGTGGCAATGAACATAGTTTCAGGTCATTTGATATATTTTTGTAATTCTTGGCAGACATTGTGTGTTAAGAACTTTTCTATTTTTAAAGTCACATTGAAAACATCATGATATAAACACTTTAGCGTCAGAACCAATCTGCTAAACTTTATTTAGATTACTTAAATCAGTTCTGTTTTCACCTTAACCCAAAGCCAATAGATTGATGATTTTGAAATACACCATTCCCTAACTAAATTGCATTTGCATGTAGGCACGCTGCTTACATTCAATAGGAGCCGTCCATGGGCGTGGTTGCAAAATTTTCCAAGGGAATCGGAGCAAATGTAGACAAATTTGAATCAGAAGAAATTAGTCGAATTTATGCGGAATGGAAGAGAACAATTATAATAAGCTGACATTTCTAGGATAGTTAGCTTATGCGTGTAAGAATACATATCAAAAAAATTCCCACCCCTAGGGGAGAGTCGGGTATTGGTGCGCACCTAAGCCAAGATTGTAATATTTCTGAACTGACAAAAGATTAGACTTCCAGAGTTGTCATCAACATTGTTCCAGGGATTGACTGTAATATTCCGTAGCACCTTTAAAATAAAAATGCACACTGTGACTTAAAAATACGATTTATGAAAAAATTACACTGCGCACAATTACTCTACGTGTGCGGCTAATGATGCGCATAGGTAGGATAATCGTGCGCATTGAAAAGAAAAATGTATAGCACAATTTATTGAAAGAAATAATATAATTATTTCTTTAATAAAGACAAAATGCATTAACCTACAACTAAAAAATCAAGTAAAACGAAAAATAAAAAAATTCTTATAATAAAATGAAACTAATACAAATGTTCATGTTCATTACGTGTCACAATAATCGCAAATATATCCCTCAGGGGTATCTTCTCCCGTGCATAGTGCGTGTGCCCATTTCTTACAAACCGAACATTTGAACCACATCTCATTTTTTATACTACCTTCCTTGCAAATGACGCATATCTCATTTTCATCCGATTCAAGATCGTCTAACTCGTCATCGTTGTATAGCTCACTCTCTGAAATATCTTCAGATTCACTACTACTTTCTTCGAAAACTTTTCTTTGTCTACTGCTCTTCTTAATTTGACTACCTTTAGTGCCTTTTATTATACTTTTTCCTGTTTTCCTTCTAAGTTCTTTTGCCTTTGTGCCCTTTTCGCTGCTGCGATTTCCAATTTTTCTCTGTTTGGTGTATCTGTCAATATTTCAGACTTCTGTTTCATGCGATTTTGTCGTTTAGCTGTACTGGGTTTTGGAAGAGGACTCAACTCTTCTAAAATAGCAGATGTACTGGGAACAGGACTATGAGTATTTTCTATACTGGTCAGGACGTTTAAATTATTTTTCTCGGAAAGGTTACCATTCGGATTATCTAGTTGAAAAGGAACTGGTGGTGGTAAGCTGTGTGAAGAGGGAGTAGCTGGTAATTCGTCATCAAGCACAATTGGGAGGTGGTGAGTGGCTGGTAGAAAATCTTCCTCGGTAAACTTATCAGGTTGATACGGCCATATCCCACATGCCCTAAATCCTGATTGGGCCTTATCCATTGTGGCAACAAGAGTATAGGCTTTGTTAAATATTGCAGATAAATCGTATTGTGTGATTCTTTCTGCCGATATTAGGTGATAGTCGCATTGCCTGTTAAACGCTGATTTTAATGGACCATAGAAACTTACGTCCAATGGTTGAAGTTTATGGGACGTATGGGGGGGTATCGTGAGAAGAGTAATGTTATGTTCTTTACAATAATCAAAAATTGGTAAGGAAATATGGCTAGAATGATTGTCCAGCAGTAATAATACAGGTTCATCTTTTGACGGTTTTACGGTTTTTTTAAAGTGTTCTAGCCACTTGTATAAAAGCTCTTCGTTGCTCCAGCCGCTTTTTGAACAGGAATAAATTGAGTTAGGAGGTCCATTGTTGGTTAAGGTATTTGTCATTCTAATACGGGGAAATATTGCCATTGAACTTGCTACGTGCCATTGGTGGCACGTAGCAAGTTCCAGAAGCATTGAAACAGCAGATAACAGTAACCGTCTTCCCTCTTTCACCAGATGTCTTAGCGCCAAATTGTTTAACCCCCTTGGGCCCTAGTCTCTTGCATGGCTTTTGTACCGTAGAAATTCCAGTTTCGTCTACGTTGAATATTGCATCATCCTTAAAGTTGAATATGTCGTATAATTTCTTAAGGTTTTGAAAGAAGGTGGAAACCTGTTCTTTGTTAAAAGCTGCTATTCGATTGATGCTAGTGGGCTCCGGTTTTCTTAGAGCTATCTCTGGGTTTCTCTTGAGAAATCCATAATACCAGTCTTTTCCGGCCATTTTTACTTCAACGTTAAAGTTGTGCTTTATCTGGTTGCCTTCGGCATAGGAAAATGCTAATTTTCTTAGCTGTACTTTAGTGATTCCATGATACAGTTTTGCCAACTTAAGAACGTGGTCCCTTAAAGTATTTTCTTGAACGGTTGAAAAGACGCAGTACTTGCCAATATGTGGCCCTACAATATCAAATCCATTGTCATATGCCTGTTTTCTTTTTCGTATAGAAGATTCTGGTATTTTGAAAATTTTACCAGCCTGGCGTATCCTCCTCCATTTTCAACAAATTTTATAGCCTGTCTCATGGTTTCTGGATCCCATTGGGCCTTTGTTGTTTTACGTTGGTATTTCGGCATCTACAAAAATGCAAAATATCATAATAAATTATTTAAAACATTGTAACCGACAATGGCAGATTCGGTCTTAAATTCTATAAAACAATAAAAAACGCTTTTTGCCTAAGTTGCATATATCAGTGTCAACGAAACTCATTAAGCAATGTATTAACGTACACGATTGTTAAAAAATTTAAAAATGGAAATACTTACGGCTTATTTTCTTCGAGGCATCTACTAGTACACGACATACGTAAACAACGAAGCGGCCATTTAAAATCAGTACGGCAAAGCGCTGAACCTTACTTATGTCTGATAGTACATAGGTTTGCGAAGAGGTGGCACCTGTATGCAGATTTAGAAATTATATCAGCCGGTGTCGGAAATACGTGCATGCGCACAATTAGCCGCTGCGCACCAATACCCGACTCTCCCCTAAGTGGTAAGCTTGTATGATAATTCTGTATGATAAATCGTAGTTTCTATATTTATCTATCTGCTGATTTGCGAATCGTAATCAGTAATTTTAATTAATTAGAATAGTGGGAATTGTATACTATCTTTGTTTTCAATAGTAGGTATTAATAAATCAGAAATTTTCCAAGGGAATCGGAGCAAATGTAGACAAATTTGAATCAGAAGAAATTAGTCAAATTTATGCGGAATGGAAGAGAAAAATTATAATAAGCTGACATTTCTAGGATAGTTAGCTTATGCGTGTAAGAATACTTATCAAAAAAATGCTACATCCCTATCTCACCCACTTTAAGGACACTGCACTGGTTTTTTACAATATATTTTAAACGCTTTATCTTAGGAAAAAAAGAATAGCCTTGAGGGATATTTTGCCATTCCTCCAGAAGGGATAACGAAACTCATTTACCGTAGCCCTACTTCGCGTTGTCTGACTCGCTTACGAAGCATATCCCACACATGCTCTATGGGGTTGAGATCAGGCCAACATGCTGACCGATTCCGAAGGGTGTTTTAAAATCAACGACACTGAAAGCGCAAATAATGTTGACGAATATGAATGACCAGTAGGTTTGTCGTCTGCAGTATTATTTGCGATTTATTTCTTGATTGGTTATTTTAAAGCTGTCATTTTTCGCTGCTAAATGCCTAAACGATGTTGTATTTTATAATAATTGCAGACAAAATTAAATGATGACTATGTACAGAGTAAGTACCTGAGTACTTGTGTAAGTACAGAGTTGCTACCCACGATATTTTCAGGTAATAATATGCCTCAAGTGGCTTACATAATAAAAATTACCACGACATGTGTCCTATAATTTGCAGTACTTGAACTGATTAGAAAATAAAAAAATATACAGATACTTAAAATGTATCGATTTATTAATACCTACTATTGAAAACAAAGATAGTATACAATTCCCACTATTTTAATTAATTAAAATTACTGATTACGATTCGCAAATCAGCAGGTAGATAAATATAGAAACTACGAATTATCATACATGTTTTCGAAATGTTAAATTTTTTTTTGTATACCGAATATAATTATTTGCATGGTAGTAATAGTGGTATTGGAATGGTTATTAGTAATTTCCACATTTCGCAACAGCGTAGGTAAACTCAATGTTACTAGGTAACCAAATTGAACGGCTAGGGCTCTACATCGATCGACAACCATCTCCGTATCTTTATACTTCAAATAGTTCAAATCATTCAGAAAGAGTAAAATAATTTTAACCGTGGAGATGGTATAAATAGAAAAATAAACTGGTTGTTTTCTCTTAGATACACGCATCGGAAACATCTAGATCCAAACGTCTATTGATATAGATGGAAGGAAGCCTTGGCCTTAATGGTAACCGAGAGCGTTGTGTTTGGCCACATCCATGACAACAGTGGCGTCGTATACCAGAGCATGATATTCAGCAATCTAATGTAACATAGGATGAAGTTATTCAACATATTTTGGAAAAATTTTCAAAGCAGCGAGGAAAGAAAACATAGAAACAAGAAGTTTGGCTTGAACATTAAAGTTGATCCTCGAATTCGTGTTATTGTTAAAATCTATACGAAAGAATAAAAGCGAATTTGAGGTTGCTGCTTATACCTCTACACGTTTAGACGATCTATAAGCAGATGGCGCCGACTGTTTTAAATGTATTCAGTCTTATTCTGTGATCCAGTGGTGTAAAATAATTTCTATATGAGAGGGTACGCTTTCAACTTGAGATGCGGTTCAATGTATCTAATTTGTTCTCCTTAAATCTGGTGAAAATTGAACCGCTCTTTTAACATGTGGTTCCTCTTTTACCGCTCTTTTGGGATAAAATCCGTACAATTAATTACGTTATCTCTAACCTACATGCCTACAAAATGACCTGAAATATGTTTTAAGAGAACAAACACGGTTAAAAAGTATCCAAATTACATAAGTAAAAAAGTTGATATACCTAAAACAATATAGCTATTGATATTCCCTTTATATGCGTTCAGTGGCACCACCTAAATTGAAAATAAATGAACAACATTCTGTGTGTTTGCACGTGATCGACACACGTTTCACACCCTCATAGCGCGGGTCTAGAAACACACCGTGATTCAGAGCAGACCGTCTATATTGGTTTAGATACGTTTTGCATTATGCATTTGTTTGTACACATCGTATTTATTTACCAAGTTAAAATCATGTTGTCACCTTGTTAAACATACCTAAATGTTTATTTTACAACTAATTTTATATATATTTATCCCTTCATGCTTAGAAGCTGATGTGGGTTACTGTTTTTGTGGCATATTCTCAGAACGAAGCCGAATTTTATAAGTTAGAAAGTAAATTAAACATTCTAAATTTCACCAAAGTTTAGAACAACATATTTGCATATCCTAATCGTTGATTTACTTGTCCAGTATTAGGTTGAGCCAAATTGGAAAGCAGTGAAGAATTTTTGTTTATATACAGCAGGTATGGGCAACCTTTGCTTAGCTGAGGGCGTAATTTCGGGATTTAATCAGGTCGCGGACCTTAGGTAAGAAATAAGTAGATAGTATAAAAAGCATTAATAAAAAATGTAGAAAAATCTAATGAAAATTAATGAGATACAGTTTGAAACTGAGAAACAAGATGAACGATATTGGGGTCAATATGTGCTTCCGAATGTGCATATTATTTTTCGTGCGAAAACTCTCAGGTATGGATACTTTTCTTCGGAAAGGTATGCAAAATTCGCTTAGTTCCACATCATCAAATTTAGACTTCAAATATGAGTCTTCTTGAAGCTCGATCAACTCCATTTGTAGGTGAAGCGTAGCCAGTTGATGAGGTAGTTATCTGACCAGAATTGAAATCTTTACATGGAGAAGGTGCCAGGGGATTCAATATTTATAGTTTTTACGTATAATTTTATAAGCAAACTTGGTTTTGGGTACTGCGTATCGAGTGTGTAGGAATATTATACTTTATTATTAAAAATTGTTGCAGTCCATATAAAATAAATGTCTATATACAAAACTACAAAAATTCCCCCGTTTGAGATTACCCGGAAAAAATTCTTTTCACTTAATAATGGGTGTTTTCAATCATTTGTGTTTTTAATAAGTAAAAGAAGATAATTTCTATCGTTATATAATTTGCCACTATGTGAGTAATATGTTTGAAATAAAATAATTTTGTTTTTATATCGGTTTTAATATGATATATCTGTGATAATTTTTGAAAAATTTCTATTTCTTTTATCATGTCGCTCCTGACTTGCTCACCCGACATCCATATTTGGTGCATTTCCTGACAAATGTTATGTCGGAACTGCAGTTTTCTAAGGCAATCCTGCAAATTATATTCATGTCCCTTTCATAATCATTTTTAGTAAAATGATCTGAACAAATGGCCCCTGTAGTTGGATTAAATTTGTCCTC
The DNA here is from genome assembly GCA_964058915.1 of Tetropium fuscum. NCBI lineage: Eukaryota > Metazoa > Arthropoda > Insecta > Coleoptera > Cerambycidae > Tetropium > Tetropium fuscum. Next base: position 365,274 of record CAXKVY010018649.1, read on the forward strand.
ACGTTTACAACATACTATCCAATGCCCCAGAATAGTTTTTGAAACAGTCTTTTCCTTTCGGAAATGAATGGTAGACAGTATCTTCATTAGTGACTAGTGATTTTTGTCACCACCACCACTCTGCTATTATTACAGCTATATACTGAACACCTTCTTTCAGGCATGTGGTATGTATAGCTGCAGTCATTAGAAATATTAAAGAATAGTAATATTTATATCCGTAATTATTTACGAGGAAACTTGCACTATATCACTTGCAATATATCTATTCTGAACTTCTTACGAAATATCAATAAAAATTGTGCTTATTGGACTATAAATAAAAAAAAGTACATACAGTCACACAGAAATCAGAAAATTAACATACACAATACACAAAATCACGATTAATTAAAAGCCAGGAGACTTAATTAAAACACGAACTATTTGCATAATTTAACAGCTAATGAGCGGTTTTTGGTCAGCTGGTGACGTCACACACACACACGCCTCGATTCGTTTATAAGGCTAACACAGGGTCTTATGGGAGTAAGCTATCCTTCTCTTTACAGTTCTTGGGCGAAGCGGAGCATCTTCCACATTACACTACACAAAAATATTGAGTGCTATCCATATTCTTAAAATCGGAAAATCGATCAGTGAATTGCTCTGACAGTAGTTCCACTTTATCAGCATAGCGACCCTTTTCAATGTGTTCGTGACTGGGTAATGTTAAAAATTAAAACAGTTTTTACTTCTCATGTTTCCCACAAGCGAATTCTGCTTTGAAAAGCTTTAAGATGACTGAACAGCTGCGTTACCAACTGCCCTTGTTTTTGAAGCTTCAACTTCAGGTCATTTAAGTGTCCTGCGATATCTACCAGGAATGCCAAGTCACAAAGCCAAGGTGGATCACAAATTTCCGGCAATGTTTTCTCTTTCATTTCCATAAAATCAGCTACTTCTTTTCTAAGGCCATAAAACGTTTTTAGCATTTTACCTTTGCTTAGCCACCTTACTTCGCAATAATATGTGACTACATCGTGTTCTGTCGAGAGTTCATCCAAAAATGCTTTAAATTGGGGATGGGTAAAGTATCCAGAAATGTTTGTTACAACCTCTTTCGGGAAAAAAAAACCGTAGACTACAGACCGTAGAATAAACCGTATCAGTGAAGCGTATTCTAACTTAGATCTTACAAATGTATAAAAATATTGAATTTGATATGCAAATTCGATTGGCTGCTTTTTTAGAGTAAAACTGATAGTTTTACACTTCTGAATGTTCAGCTGTAGTCTTTTCATCTGGCACCAAGTTTCAAGTTTTCGGGTCTGACGTGGAATAAATTTACAACCTTCGATAGTTTCCACAGCCTGATAAATTTTTAAATCATCTGAAAATAAGAGTACGGCAGTCTAGGATACTGGTGAGGTCATTGATAAATATCAGAAATAACATAGGTCCGAGATTAGAACCTTGTAGAAGTCCAGATGTAGAACAAAAATATTTTGAGTTAGAGCCATTATATGATACAAATTAAGATCTTCTCCCTCCGCGGTAGACCGCGGGATCTAATGAAATTAATGGTATTTACAACCACATCCATAACATTCTTCAGTCGAATAGACTTAGAGCACAAGATTTGTTGGTGAATAATGCAATGTAGGATTATTAAATCACATTCTTGCACATTCATAGCGGTTGCTTTTTCCTTCAGAATTCCGATGAAACCTTTTCGTGACCCGACCATCTAAGACGCAATTCTTCATCAACACCTCGTATAGCTAACTGGACTGTGTCAGATAAATCTGTACTCTCATCGAGAGCAATCGAAAATGCTTGAAAATCAGTCAATGTTTTTTTGATATCACTAGCCATCATATCTACGAGTATACGTCGAACAACAGTACGTCGCGATAAGCTCACTTGCTCAAATTCTCTTTTCTGGGCACAAAAGTTCTGCAACATCTACTAGGCATTCTTTCACCAACTGTCCCTCAGAAAATGACTTCGATGTTTTTGCTATTTTGGAACTAATTGTAAAACAAGCTTTAAAAACATAGCCTAGATTTTATTTTTGTGAACGGAACATTTGTTGCTGTTTCCCTAAATCGGCAATGACTTTTTTAATTTTATCTTTTCTTAACTGGCCCGTGAGTAAATTATATTGAGCGAAATGCTTGCTGGAGTAAAGCCGCTTCATATTGTATTGTTTTAAAACAGAAATTGTTTCACTGCACAACACATATGTTTACCACTGTGCAAGATAAAAAACTATTCATCAATCCATTTGTCTTGGAATTCACGACATTCTGTGTACACTTTCCGCTTTCTTAAACCAGACATGTTGATAGAATTTGCTCGAATATTTCCCGCGTACTCTTGACAGTACGCGAATATACGATGCGAACTTTATCAGTTGTTAAGAAGTAATGCTATTACATGCGCGCTGAGTGGTTTATATATTCCCCCAATAAGCAACTAGAATACTGTCACAAATATACCTATAAAAATATAATAAATATATAAAAATAAACATATTTTGGCAACAAATTAGAAAACACACTGTATAGTAAATTAATGCATAATAATTATAAATTTTACAAAGTCAAATAAGTTCCATGTTAATAATGAATAAATTCCGGATGTTATAAAGGATGTAAGGTATCTTATATCATTTATTGGCATTAGCTAGTAAGTAAGATGTTATTTGCTCATCACTTTTGCAATATCACTGTCTTAGTTGTTTTGGTAAAACGAATGATTTTGATATTATACCAGGTGCTATAAAAATGTTTGTTTTTTTCCGAAATTTCAAAACGTCCTGTGGGCTATACAAGGTATTGCAAGTTATTGCAATTATAGCCAATTTAAAGCCTCATGTCTTTTCTACATTTTCTTTTTTTATTCATTTGTTTATCTCTGTTACTTCATAAAATATCCAATTTTTGAGTTGACGTGATTTTTATTAAATTTATTAACTTTCTTTTTTGTCAAGTGCCCATTATTTATTACTCATTATACTGGTTCAATGCCTCATTTTGCGTTCTGTTTTCCTTGATATCTTATAATTTATTGAGAGATGCAAGGCGTTTTAGAAGAGAAAAAGGTCTTAAAAGGACAAAAACTCAAAAAACATACCTAGAAAAATGGATTGCTTTAATCAATAAAACAACGAATAACAGGAAACAAAACAAAAGTAAATAGACAATTAGTATCTGGTGTCCCGACATCTTTGGTTCATACTTAAAACCAAAGTTCTGATTAGGTTCTGATCTAGGCCATTCCATAATTCGACTAGGCGTCCTTCCAATTCTTGTAAATTTTGGGGTTGTCGTCCCTCACTTCGTAACCGCCGACCGATAAAATCCCAAACATGTTCAATGGGGTTAAGGTCGGGGCTACGGGCTGGCCAGTCTATGTGATCAATTCCTACTTCTTCAAGATAATTTCTCACGATAAGACTCGTGTGGGGACGCGCATTGTCTTGCATAAGTAAAAAATTGGGTCCTATATAGGGGGCATAAGGCAAAACATGTGCTTCAAGAATGTCTGTGATGTATCTGTCAGAATTGAGATTTTCATTCACAGTTACCAAGTCCGTTCGCCCAGTCAAAGATATTCCGCCCCACACCATGACGGATCCACCTCCATATAAAGTTGTGTGCAAAAAATTGCATTGACTGTATCGTTCATCGGGTCTTCGGTAGACGCGATTACGTCTGTCACAATTATACAAACTGAACCTTGACTCATCAGTCCAAAGAATACGTTCCCAATCTGCTTCCATCCAATTAACATGCTCATTGGCAAAATTCAATCTGGCTCTTCGATGATCTACTGTTGATGCGGGTCCATGAGCAGCAATCCTGGGTCTTAAATTTGCCTCCCTCAGTCGTCGGCGTACAGTTTGAATGCATATGAGTGGACCACCTGCGTCTTGAAGTTGTGCTCTTAAATGTGTTGCAGTTATAAATCGTTGTCTTACAGCATTTACTCTTAAAAAGCTATCCTGGATAGCAGAGGTAACACGAGATCTACCTTGACCGGCCCGTCTGGAATGTTCTCCTGTTTCCGCGTACCTTTGAATTGCTCTCGCTATAGTTGTGTGAGACATTCCCAACCTTCCAGCTATGCGGTTGTAACTCCACCCTTCACCATGTAATGTACCTGCCTCAACACGTTCATCACGAGTTAAATTTCTGGTTTGGCTTTCCATTATTCACTAATTATTGCTGGACTGTCAACGAAAAACTAATGACACAGTTGTCAGTTTATGACGTGTAATCTTCGATTTCCATAGCTTGCTAGCTCTTTGAGTTGTCCGATAAATGCATTTCATGTGAATAAGAGCATATGGTGTTTCAAAACGGTGTATTTCATGAAGTAACAGAGATAAACAAATGAATAAAAAAAGAAAATGTAGAAAAAACATGAGGCTTTAAATTGGCTATTGCAATAATTTGCAATACCTTGTATAGTCCACAAGGCGTTTTGAAATTTCGGAAAAAACATAACATTTTTATAGCACCTGGTATAATATCAAAATCATTCGTTTTACCAAAACAACTAAGACAGTGATATTCCTAAGAGAAAAACCTACAATTTGAAAAAAAAATCGACCAAAACGAACAAAAATTGTCGAAAATACATAACGTCAAATTTGAGTTAACTTTTTGGTTGTGCGTTAAATAAGTTGCGCAGTGTATTTTGTTTCAATAAAAACCTCGCATGTTCAAATTCGAGATGCGACCCGACGAAAACTGTATTCGCATATTTATGTGGATGGGAATCAGCACGAACTTTTATATGCATGAGTGAAATCGTTCCGGAACACGCAGTAAACATCCAATAAAGTCGCCCAGCCTGCTACCCCGAATTTGTTTCCGGCTCGAAGACTTTCATACGTCCAAGCGAACGAGGTCTGGAATAAATGCTCTTACAAAATTAGATTCACCCTCTCCAGCTCGGCATATGACAGTTGTAGAATTTTTTTGTCTATTCTAATAAACTACTTCTATGCCCTTGGGATGGAATTTCGCCCTAAGAAATTGTTAAGGAAAGCAATTAATTATATAACTTTGCGAGAGTCTATTTATTCTTTTAAGATTCAGTGAATAATGTCTTACATCATAGATTTAAATATATTTTAATAGACCAGTCAGCAGAGCTCGAAAATAGGCAATTAGATCGATTTTTTCCAACATTTATTCCAACATCATAAACACCCTTAGGAGTAACGCCTCAGAATCTCCAGCTAGAAAACAGAAAACAGAAGATGTATGTTTTGTAAGCTATGTGTATGCAGAATAATCTGTTAGTCATGAAATGGTCTTGTCAGATACCATCTAATTTTTCCTGTGAAAAAAATCGTACAGGTGCAAAAATTTCTTGCCACCAGCACCCATGCTTCTTGTTAAAATATTATCTAGCAACGTGTTTTTTTGATTTTTTTCGGAAAAATTAGATGCCTTTATGATATTACTTACGATAATAATAACTTTAGTTCTACCGATCTGTAAGGATTGGGGCATTATATTTTTTGTAAAATCTTACTATTTTGTTATTTCTTACTTTGTTATTTCTTACTTACTAATTATCTCGGTAGGAATCAGTAGGCGTCAAGTAGTTCATGTTAGGTGGATGTAAACAGAAAAAATTAAGTGAACGCTATTCCTAGTTCCTATTTCCTATTGTAGTTTCACGATATCCTCTTTTCCGGTATGATGTGTGATTATCCGTTTGGGCAACAAAATTTAATTAAACCATAATACTTATAGGTATAACTTAAGCTGAACCATTTTACTTATATTACTGAAGCTACTATTACAACAAATGCCGATCTTATCACTTACTACGTTAGCAACGTTCGATAACGTTAGCAACGTTAGCAACGTTCGAGACGTTAGCAAAGTCTCGATCGTTTAAAAACACCGGAACGGCGATAAAACACTTTGACATAACATTTATCCAGGTCTACATCGAATCCGAATTCAATGCAACGTTTGAAGATATAATTGGGGTTGTGCCTACGACGAAGAAGCAGTCTGTAAATTTATCAGAATCGTTTGTTGAAAAGTTTAAAAGCATCCCATATCCCGTCCTCGACGCAGAAAATATACACTAAAGAGCCAAGAATGGAGAAAACTTATGCCATTTTCATTCTACTTACTCAAGTCATAACGATAATCTCTCTCTCTTATTTCATTAACTTTAAAACCCTAAAGCATACCCGTTTATCCCCTGCCTTCCTTTGTTCGCGTAATTGAGTCTCTTTCACCTTCGTGGGAGGGGCTTAAAGGGCGTATCCACTTCCTTCCTTCCGGTGTTTAACCAATGAAACAACCTAGTTACGTAACCATAGCTACATAGCCGGATATGAGGCGCGTAAAAGAGCCACCCATTTCCAAATAGCTCCTTTAGCAATTCTTATTAAAGACATAAGAAGAACTTATGGCCTTAATAAATTTTCACCGTAATCAGACTGAAGCGTAGTTCGGCCCGAGATATATAGCCTCCTTAGGTCGTTTCATTGAAATTAGTTTTAGTTTCAATGCCCCGTAATTCCTTGTGATATGTCCAAATTAGCTAATTCGTAGTCGTTCACTCTTTAACAAGTCTCGGTCAGATTTAATTATACAAACGTCTAGGAATGAAGTCTTACATATTCTCTCCTGTTCTTGCATTGATGAACAAGGGTGTTCACGCGGTCATGAAAATGATGAACATTCTGCCACATATGGTATATTCTACTGAATGTTTTTGGTCAAATAGTAACTAACCATGTCTTTTCCTATTGCATGTTTTGTCTTCTAATATATACATATATCGATTTTCTTAATGGCATATTTTGTGAAAAGCAATCTTGGAGTGTACTCATCATTGATGATGAGCAAATGATGAATTGCTGGTCGGGGTCGGTCTCGATCAGTTTCGAAACCCAGAATCATGAACGATGAACGATTGATTCATGTTGTGATGCGAGTGCAATAGTTCGCTCTCGATCCTCAGCGCCAGTGATGAAAAATCATATAGTTCGCACTGAATGAATCTGACCTGTTTTGACGAACTATTCCTTTAGTTCAGTTTGCTGAATCGATCTTTTGTACTAGTTCGGTCGTGAACTACACAGCTCTAGTAGGAATATTAGTTCTCTGTGTAGTTGTTACCTGTAAGTTGTACAAGTTCTTTCACCTTCATTGAGGACCTTCAGAGTGATGTACGATTTGTTTCATTGATCATTTATACTTGAATTTAAATTATTAATGCTCCAACACTTGCAGTGACACTTTATGACATCATTTTTTGACGGAACTCAAATTCTCAGAATACACACAAAAAAAGAAATGATTGTGTTAAATAAAAATATATATGAACCAAGTAAATATATGTTTGATATAAGCCAATCATTTACAGAATTGAGTCAACTACACAAAATAATCATTTATTATTTATAAGCTTCACTCTAGTGTGTGTAGCAACAACTGAAACTTGTGATGTCTTCCGCTAAATAAAAAGACATTTCAGGCAACCACCGCGTGGCATAATTCGTTTAAATATTTGACGGTTTGATTAAAATATATCGATAATAACGTTTTATTTAAGGTATATTTGGTTTAAATATGCTAGAATTTAATAATATGTACCGGGTGGGCCAAAATAGACCCTTTCTTATGGAAACGCCCATTTCTAAGCGAGATAGAAAAATCTCGGCCTTGAATTTTGTGAAAAACTCAAAGGCGCAAACCGCTTTCTTTTGCCGTTTCGGCGCTAGCCTTATATCATTGATTCAGCTTAAAGAGAGCCATCCAATGAGCTAATAATATACAGGGTGTCCCGTTTAAAAAAACACAATTTTGATCAGTACCTATTTCAAAACCTAGACCACCTAACAAAAAACTGAGTACGCCTCTAAATCTGTGTAAAAAACTGCTTTTAGAAAGTTTTTTAATTATCTTTAGAGACCAAAAAGTTATGAAAGTATTGATATTGTTCAAAATCGAAAAACGCCCTCTAGCGCCGAAACGGCAAAAAATATCGAAATGCGGTTTACACCATTTACGAGTTTTTCACAAAATTCACTCCCAAGAGTGGGGAGTTAATTTTTTTCTATCTCGCTTGGAAATAGGCGTTTCCATAAGAAAGGTTCTACTTTGGCCCACCCTGTACAGTGTAAGTGCACTACTGTACAGTGGATATCATAAACCTGCTAAAAAACGTTTCAGTGGTGTAAGTCGGACTGGAACTGTCATTAAAGTGTCTAGATATTTTCATTGTGACATAATTTTGATACCTATCCCTATCAGTCATACAATGCATCGGTCTTTGGTTTGATAATTCAAATGCATCTATAATATATAGGTTCCAAAACTATGTCAAAATAAAAATATATAGAGGGACAACACTTTTATGACATTAAAATTCAAGACCGACTGACTCCATCACCTAAAACATTTTCCATTTATTTATAGAATAACTGAAAGAAAGATTAAATAAGTAAATAATGATAATAATTTTTTTATCAGATCTATTTGCTTTCCCTATAAAAAAAATCGAGAAAAATATACCTACCAAGTTATAAACGTGTTAAAAACTATTTCGCATCTTGACATTTCATGTGGAATACATTAAATAATAACGTCTTTAAATTTTCTGGGAAATATAAATAAAAGGTTAAGGCATGCATGGATTGTTAAAAAAAAATTAAATTCAACATGTCTATATTAAAGTATAAAAATATATTTTGCTGTTCAAATATGTATACATACATATATGTGTATACATACTAGGTTTGTGTATACACAAACCTAGTCTACTATTTATATTTATTCTATTTGAACATATTATAATAAAAGCATTAGGCATACAGTTATCCAGATGTTAAACTTTAAAATGCATAAAATCTTGTAGAATCTATTTAAAACAACTACTTTTCCTAGCTATGTGCTAGAAATTATTATATATATATTGCAGGGTGAAAATTGGAATAATCCAATTTTCGAAAAAACAGTTAATACATAAGACCCTTTAATGGTTTTAGTTTTGACTAAGCAAGCAATTTTAGTATCACTCCCTTTTTGAATGCTTCAGAATTCTATTGCATTCGTTCGAGTAAACTCCGTTTACTTTAACGGAAGATTCAATCTGAATTGAAGATGGAATCTTACGTTTTTCGAGTAATTAAAGTGTAAATTTTAATAAATAACTCAAAATTGTACATGATTAAAAAAATATTTCGTATTCGAGTTTTTTTCGTCTCTTTGCATTTTCTGAGAACTTTTACCATAGTAGTGTATTTTTTTTGCACTATCAGAAAGTAGAGATTTCAATGATCAAAAAGCCCACCGACTTTTTGACGTGAGAATTTTCGAATCAAAATTAGGGTGCTTTTTCGATATTAAGTCAAAATAAGGTAAAAAATAAATATTTTAATTCAGAAAAATTACAGTGTGTTTGGGACAAAAAAAAGGTAAGTTTTCACAAAATTTCTTTTGTTTAAGAAAAATAAAAAACCAAAAACTTGGTTATTTGAATTTTTCACATAAAATTTAAGATTGTGCAAAAAGTGTAAATACAAAAGTTGTAAATCTTTTTATTACCTACAACTTTCGAGAACCTACAACTTTCGAGATAAACCGCTTTTTACCTTTAAGAACTCACTTCCCGACCTCAGATCGCCCGTAAATTATTATTCCTTTGATTTTTGTTAAGTATATTCTTCTCCTTTTCCAATGGTTTTTTTCACTTTTTACCATTAGCAAAGGCTTCAGCCTTGGTTTATTAGCTGTATTCCTTGATTTATCCAAAGCTTGTGACACCGTGTCACATCAGCTGTAGTGTCGTGTTCTGGACAACGACCTTATGAATACCTAGCCCCTAAAATTGCTAACACAGTTCTTGTCGAAATTAAAAATACAGTTAATATTACATCATACAAGAAAGAACTTAAACAATATATATCTCAACAGTCTAGAATCATATTTCACAATTATCTTTCCTAAACAACTTACCTACCTTGTATTCTTTATTACTAACTGAAACGTCGAGATTTTTGTACCTACTACGTGACTACTCGAAACTCTCTTGTTTTTAAATTTTTGTAGCTAATTCTTCGGTTTGGTTCTTTATCTTATCTGAGGTACATTTACTATCTGGTGAATGATACAAGATATAAATATTACATTGATGGAAACCATTTAATTGACAGTCAAGAGTATAATTTAACTATGTTATTATGACCACAGTACAACTATGGGAATGTGACTTTGTACCATGCTGGCAGGGGCAGTGCCTTATACATATCATGGCCATATTTTTGAAGCTTAAAATCTTCTTCTTTGGCTACCCAGCCATAAAAATGATTGACTGATTTTGGAATTTTACTCAGCTTTCTCTCGTCTCGTTTCACTTCTTTCACATCGGCTAAAAATGCAGCCTGCTCACTTAATTTGTTAAGCTCCTTATACATATCGCTAAAAACAACAAACTGTAACTGTCTCGCTTTATTATGCGTCTATTCACACAAATTTGAGTCCATTTGAAAAATATATTCAGAGTATATGTTACTGTGAGAGCCCGAAATTAGTGAATGTCAACATTCATCGGTGACCTATATACCAAATGCCTTGGTGAAAGACCGAAGGTTTATTAATTTTATTATACATTCGAACTTTCACCGGTGTATGTCGAACAAACACAGAAGAGCTCCGGTGAATGTCGGAAACGACAGGTCGGAACTTCCTTTTGGGCGGTTCCTGCATCGTGTTTGTTGGCTTTGGCTTCGTCAGTCTTTAGTAATAGGAACTGTAGTTACTTTTGAGTACTTGTAACGATTAGTTACTTACAGGATTAGGACTCGTAACTTCGGACTAGTTACTTTTGCATATCTTTTAACATAATTATAATCATTATTGCGGTATAGTTAGTCCTTTTCATGTAGGTATAAAAATACTGCTACATTGTAACTAGGACATAGTTGACAATACAGTGGACAATAAAAATGCACAACTTTTTGTACCCTATTTTATTGTATGTATCCATCCAGCTGCGTCTATTGCTAGGTTAAATAATTCACAAACTTTAAAATAAATACAATAATAAGTAAATGAAATGTAATACAATAAATCCGTAATAGAAAATGCGCGGAAAGAGGCCTATGTTAACACTTTTAAAGAAAATTTGGGTAGTGACCATATTGATGACCATATTTCAGATGGAAGCGACGTGGATAACCAAAATACCATTGTTAGGCTGGAACCTAGCACGTCTTCATCTCAAGCATTGACTGATCCGCAACCTAGCACGTATTCATCTCAAGTACTGGCTGAACAACAAAAGCTAATTTCTTCAAAGAGAGTAAAAGAGAATCTTCCACTTGAAGCAAAAAAAAATGATACGAACGTCAAAAAAAAAGTTTACGCCGGTCCAAATTGGTGATACCGTAAGAATTCAAGTCCCTGATGTCGACCGTGGTCGTACAGACCCTCTAAATGTATTAGCGGTTGTTGTTGGAACAGCTTTTCACCCGTAATCAGTTCGTAATTTGTAAAAAAAAGGTTTCCATTCAAGAAATGTCGCTAAAATTGCAAAAGGAAGTGTTTAACGACTAAATGCAGCTGTAAAAATGGCATTTTGTGCCATTCGAAGTGTCATGGTAGTTTAGGTTGTTGCAATAAATATATTCACAGTAACAATAATTCACAGTAACATATATACTATACGTTGGATTTACGTCGAGGAAACTGCTAAATAATTATTATGAAGATCGATCTATATCGGTGATGTGATGTTGGAAATCAGTAAACGTTCTCACCTATATTCTTCTAATATCCAACCCCACCTGTGCATCCAAATATGTTGTGTTTCATCCTCTGCTCGTATATACACTTTAAAATTTTCATCTTCTTGCGCTTTATTTGTACCCATGATTTATCCGAACAAAAAAAATAAACGAAAACATAAATGACATAACATAAAGACGGTCTGTCATAAATGGGTTCTATCCACAATCATAATTTTTGACTGTAGCCAGGCAACCATCAACGGTTCGATTTCGTATGCACATATACAGCTTTAAAAATCATACTATCAGATATATTTTTATTAGAAAAACAGAAACTGCACTAAAAAGCAAATAATAATTACGTTATTCATTCTTAGAATACAATCAAATTTTTTATTCAATAATATACAATTATTATTATTTTTAGAGTCAATTATTATTTTTAGATAACCTTGCCTTAGCTGACAAGGCAAGGTATGACGATGTAGCGTAAATATACATCTTTAATGATATTCGACTAGAAGTTTGAATTTAGGTCTAACGCATATCTCAAACTACGCTACAAAGTCTACATCCAAGGCAATTTTAAAAGAGACTAGCGAAATGCGTAAAAGAGACTTTGCAAACAGGATGCAGGAACCGCCCAAAACGAAATTACAATTAAATTACAATTAAACAACTATAACTTAAGATTGCAGCCGGCGCATCCGCCATTTCTTCTAGTATATTTATTTATTATTTATTTATTAACAATATTGTATCTACAGGCGAACCCAATTGATACAATCCAAAAGTGAGAAAAAGACAAAACATATAAATTACAAGTGCTGATATAACAAGGAAACAAGAAAAAAAATACAAGAATAATGAAACAGAAAGCATGAATAGGAACAAAAATAAACTAAGTGTATAAATCTACACAAGAAGATACACTAATATATAATAATAGTATAGATTAACTAAGTCCATTGCATATTACTAAATGCAATTAATTAAATGCATTAATTGAGTCCGAGAAGCTGTAAAAATATCAAAATCAAATATCATAATTACATGTTCGTCTATATCGTAAGGATTTAAATCCAAGTAGATCAAGCCTTTCAATGTAATTATAGTCATTTTTATTTATGTTAAGTTTAAACAGAATATAATTACAAATTTTTCGCTCTATTGTCTCGAGACGATTAATATGTACTTCATAGTAGGGACTCCAAATTATACAACGATATTCTAATGACGATCTGCCTCTAATGATGAATTATACAATAAAATAATGGAATGTATGTCAGTAAACTCACTGGTTTGCCTTTTGAAAAAACCGCTCATAGAGAAACATTTCCTTATTATATCTTCAATGTGAAGGTCAAAACGCAGCATGTAATCTAACTTAATGCCCAGATCAGTAATATAATTAACCCTTTCCATTATTAAGTTATTAATAGAATAATCAAATTCAATTTTGTTTTTCTTACGAGAAAATGTAATAACTTTACATTTCGAATAATTCAGTTCCATGTTATTCAGTGAGCACCATAACATCAAGGAGTTCAGATCGGTCTGTATTTTACAACAATCATCACTACTATTTACGTCCAAAAAAATTTTTAATCGTCTGCGAATAATAAAAATTTACTGTTTATGCTGGTTGAAATATCATTTATAAATAACAAGAATAAAATTGGACCCAAGTGACTACCTTGAGGCACACATGGTTTCATTTGATGCAAAACCATTAATTGTAATAATTTGAGTTCTTCCATATAAATATGATTTAAGCCACAACAATAAATTACCTATAATACCATAAGATGCTAATTTAATTAAGAGAAGGCTGTGGTCAATCCGATCGAAAGCTCACCGGAAATCGGTATATATTGCATCTACTTGGCCGCCACAATAGATTCAAAAATTTTCCTATAGAACAAAAACAACAAATTGGTCTGTAATTGTTGATATGAGTTTTGCAGCCTGATTCAAATAACGGGAAAACAAATGTTGATTTCCATAACTGTGGAAAACAACCACTATTTAGAGACATCTAGAAAATTATAAATATAGGCAAAGCTAAAGAGGGACTGCATAATTTTATGAAATAAAGAGGGATATCATCAGGACCAGCATTAAACGTCTCTTTTAAATTTAAAAAATTTCGAAAAACTACATCCGGACTTAACTCAATCAATGATAGTGTATTACAATTATCAAAACAAACACTACGAGGTATGTAGTTGTTATTATCATATTTAGTATAAACAGAAGAAAACAATTCAGCGAATGAGTGACATATATATCTTGTGATTTCCCCAGTATATTTTCGGAATCCAAGGTCCAGTGCTAATTAAACTAAAATGGGGCCCTCTGGAAAACACCCATTTTCCAATAAAAAGAATTTTTAAAGTCCTGAGATGCGAGCATACAAAAAAAACAGCTGAATTGAGAACCTCCTCTGGTGAATAAAGTCAACGTTGCCAATAAAATTTTGAGTTCTGTTGAATACAACGAAATCTATACAATTTAATAAACATTACTCATTCAACATCACAAATATATTGTAACCCTAATATTTTAACAAAATTGCCAGAAGTCATCATGGAATTGTCGCTGCATAATGTACTAATATTATTTCATTACTTTCAGTGACTGTTTTGTATCATATCACCTATCATGTCGTGTTTTAACTTGTGGGAATATCAGATATCAAATTGAATAGTCCCCGAGAATATTGACAATATTGCGACATAAAAGCCCATAAAGGCATTATGACAGTCACGTGTCCTCTAAATGTACTGCGGCTGGTGTGACCACGGCACTATATATGATGATACGATAAAACATATTCCGAGAACACGACACGCATGTGAATGGCTGCTAAAATCCGATACACCGCGTCATCGTAGCGTTGTAGTTAGTGAAACACGCTTCCTATTTTGTCTAAAACTAGAACAATCAATTTTTATTAAGCCTAAAGGAAAAGCATGCTAGCTTTGTTGGTTGCTGCATATCATTAGTCATACTTTGGACACTAATGCTAACCCACCTGGAAAGCCATCCATAATTTAACGATAAGGCGGAGGCGGACATTCCAGTTGATAAGGAAAACGACCTGAACTTGAAGCCTCAAAAACAAGGGCAATTGGTAAATCAGCTGCTCAGGCATCTTAAAGCTTTTCAAAACAAAATTCGCTTGTGGAAAACACACATGAGATAAAAACTGTTTTTATTTTCTAACACTATCCAGACACGAAAACATTGAAGACGGTCGTTATGCTGATGAACTGGAACTACTGTCAGAGCAATTTCACTGGTCGATTTTCCGATTTTAAGAATATGGATGCACTTTCATATTTTTGCAAATCCTTCAGCTTAAACAGTGGCGGTTTTTCATTGAGGGCTGTAGAGCTGCAGCACTGGCTCAAAAAATAGAAAATATAATCTTTTTTTACTACTACCTTAATAATCATTAATCCTTATATTATATTATTATTTATTATTTCATAAAACTTTATCCGTATTTGCTTTATTCTCCTCTTTATATTCGCTTTCCGCTTTGTCTCTTTATATCTGACTACGGATTTTGTTTCTCGCTGACGTCAGCATCCCGTTGCCAGTCTGGGCTGTGTCGTAACACAAAACTTTAAATGCGGTTCTACCAAGTTCGACCTTGAACTGACCAATGAGAAGGCAGATTAAAGCGCGCTATTTCATCATATCTTCGAGCTGCAACAAAATTCAACAGTAAAACAACGTCATCCGATACTGCTTCAAGACGTCCGTCCATAGTCCAAATTCACGATATTTTTCTCTGACACCCCTACCATAATAATAGAGTAAAATTGTAAAACAGTAATTAATTAAGAATTGTATTATGTGTTATAGGTTATATTTGCATTCCATTTCTCACCAGTGTACTTGAGATGGAGTGATGCAGTGCATTTAACCAATATATGTATGTCTTTAATGTTCAATATCCAAATTATTGTATTAATGAAATAATGTTGGATTATGTAAATCGTGTAACACAAACAGCCCTAATTGTATTTTACGTAACTCATAAGTAGGTATCGGAAAAGTCCTCGTGCATTAAACGATGATTACACAGGTGCTCCTGCTTGTCTAGTTCTCATAATAATTTCATATTAAAATATCGTGTCGGTGTTTGTTCGATATGCGGTGCAAGCTGCTGGATCACACTGTAAAGTCTCTCCCCATTAGAAGTCCCAGTTCACCACGACGCGACGGACAGAAATCCAACTCCGGAAATATGACTCCGATTTGTTTCCATGTCCGGACCAACTTTCTGAATATTTCACTATTATACACGTTCACAGACCAGAACGGATAGACTTTCATTGTTCGTTTTCGTTCTCCTCTTCATCTATTTTAGACATATTTATTATTCCACTTCGTTGTAAAGGAGACATTTGTATATTATTTCGGTATAGAACAAAGCACCAGCAAATCGATAATATTATATTATACATACGGTTAAATTGACCAGTCCGATTCGGCCGAAGAACAACAAATTGCTATAGTCTATATGTTCTCAATTCATATAGCATAGACACTAAATGTATCTTAGCGAATTAATGCAAAGCACCTCGACAATTGTCTAAAAAGGCAATAGTATTATTAATGTAATTAATGCTGTATGCAGCGAGTACGAAAGAGTCGGCTTCGCTTTCGATCTCATCATCATCATGGGCATTGGTTTGGATTCATCCTTCACCACGCAAGACTCATCAAATACATCTTCGTCCAAATCGTCATCAAGAGCATCTGCCTCCATCGTAGTTAAGCGACTTCCTCAAGCAGTTGATATGACTGGAGTAATTTAAATTGTCATCCAACGTAAATCCGGGGAGCTTAACGCTATTCCCGCTCGCGATGCTGTGGTTTCAAGTTATAACTAATTTCTGTGATTTGTTCTCATTTAGTTTAAGTTTGTTCGCTGAGAACCACATAATAACACAGATAATTTGAATTTGAAATTATTAAAGTTGTATCGTCTGCGAAAAGTATACATTTGTCTGGATAAATGAAATGGTTAAAATCATTTATAAATGCTATAAATAACAGTGGCCCCGAGACTGACCCTTGGGGTACACCGTATTGTATGTTACTTAGATCTGAGGTAATATCATCAATGCTTACGCATTATTTTCTATTACTTAGATACGAATTAATTACTGACAAAGCCACACCCCTTATGGCATAACAAGATAACTTCAATAAAAATGCTTTAGTGGGGTCACATAAAGCAATAACTGAGTGGATTCCTTCCTCAAAACCCTGAACTATGCTGCTTACCACCTGTTGCACAGCTTCTGTTTAGAGCGCTTCGGTCGAAAATCAAACTGACACTCTGCTATTAAAGAGTGGGATTCGAAATACTGTGTTAGTGTCCTTTCAAAATAAATCAATTTTCCAAAAGTTGGTATGATTGAAATAGGTCGGTATTAGTCAACAAGGTCTATATCCCCCTTTTTATAAAGGGGAGTGATTTTAGTTATTTTAAACGAATCTCTGGGAAAACACCTTCGCTTAAACAACTATTTATTAATGAGGTAACAGGCGTATAAATAGACATCAGACGTTATATTTTTTGTTATCAATACCTCAAGAGTTTGAGAATCTAGTAACAGCAATGAGAATAATGTCTAAGAAGAAGCTGAAAATGGAATTCGTTAAAAGTAGACAGGTTGATCTGTACAACATCATCATCATCATCATTTCCTCTATTGTAGGCAACAACGCCAATGATAACTACTTGATACCTAACCTAGCAACATAAACATAGTCAATATGATGATTCGATTTGTGAATGAACAACTTATATTTCAAAATAACAATTAATAAGTCAATTTATTCTTGAAGATTGAAGTGCCGTATATACTCCTAGTAGGTACTTGGTACTTCATAAAGAATGGATCTTCTTCAATGATTAATGTTATCTTGATCGACTTAAATACATTTCTATGCAATCATACTCTAAATGGAAGAGACTAAAGAAAGCACTATAAAATATAGATACGTGCAAGTGCCTCGTTTCTAATTAATAAAATATCATTGTTCATGTGATCTCAAATAGTCTCTCAATAATGTGACAAAAAGTCTATGAACATCTTTATCGAAGAGTAGGAATAGTTTATTTGACAAATGAAGTAGAAATGACAAATGAATATTTGACAAATCACTCACAATAGTTTTATCCTTAAAAATTGTCAAATTTTTAGTGATTATACTAAATTAAGTTGTAATGAAACAAATAGTATTTATGAAATGTATCTCATTTATCGAAATAATTTAAACATGAGAGAACTGTATCGACATAAAAAATGTTCCTTAAATAAAGAATTAAAAAATAAAATAAATTACTATAATCGATTAATTGATAAACTTCAAAATAGCTCCGAGGCCCTCTGGAATTGCGTGAATGAAGCATGTGGGAAAGGAAAACCTGCACCAACAATAAAATGTATTGAAACGTTAGATGAAGAAAATATTACAGATATTAATCAAATCACAAATGTTTTTAATGAATATTATTGTAGTATCTCCGAGGAAAACGGTGTAAATGATTGGAGAACTCCATTTGTTTGTATGAGACGGATGAATGTAATAATGTCAGTTATAAGTAAACATAATATAATTCTTGTAAACAAATGTTTTAATGCAGGAATTTTCCCAGACATTTTAAAAGTCGCAGTAGTTAAGCCTTTATACAATAGTGATGACACATCTAAATTAGAAAACTATAGACCTATCAGACATGGCTAAGATTTTTGAATACCTTCTAAAAGCCCGTTTAATAAACTTGTCAACAAAATTGAAATCCTCTCTGATTGCCAATTTGGATTTCGGATGCCATTTATAAACTGACATCCCATTTTTATAAATCTTTAGATAAGAAAATACCGACAATGAGTATCTTTCTGAATATCTCGAAAGCCTTTGTTACAGTGTGCCACAAAAAAATAATTAACAAATTGCGTTTGTTTGTAGATAAAATTATTAGTTTTTCTGATGATACCGCTGTACATGGCAGAAATTAGAATAAATTATATTTGACGATTTTCCGTTGATACCTCAGTGGTTCCAATACCAACTTATTCTCAATAGCTGACGACTTACCTTGTGCTTCCTATGTAACTAACTGGTTTACTGAATATCGGACCTTTGAAAATTAGAGAAAGCATTCTGAAATTCCTGAGGTAATATCTTGGTACACAAATAGATCGGCATATTATGCGTTGGGATCTGCAAATTAAATACCTTGTCAGAAAAATTAGAGGGATATTACCTAAGTTTAACATATTCTAGATGAATGTATCCCTAATGCTTTTATATATCAATATGTTCAAATAGAACAAATATAAGTAGTAGACTAGGTAGTCCAAAGTCACATAAAAATGTCACTATGACAATGGTAGGTATTAATTGCAAATTCAAGTATAAATGACCAATTAAATAAATTGCACATCATTCTGAAGAGCCTTAATAAAGGCGAAAGAACTTCTAAATGATTAATTTCTGTATACGTGCAGATATACAAATGGTAGGTGTTCTCATTGATTTGTACGATTTATAATGGATTGTTATAAATCCAAGATTACTTCTTACATAATAAATATGAATCGCAAAGAACTTAAAAACTAATATTCTTTTTGGGTATCTACCTTGTATCTATCTTGTCTATACGTATATTGTATGGATAGTTGAATATACACCTTCCAATAGCAGATAATTATCTTAGAAATATTATTTCTGCATACTTAATATATTATTAACGTAAAAGGTATCTAATCAAAACAGAATCAGGTTTTACGTAAATGTTTAAATATAGGTACCTACAAAAAGATAAGCAGTATCAATATAGAGATTTCTTGTATTCTGATAAAATATCTCCTTGAAGCCATCACGAATTACAAATAGAAAGTAACAAGGAAAACATGTCTGTTAATAATAGTTTTAAGGGATTTCGAGTTAGACTTTAAACTAAGATTTACTTAAGGGTTTAAGAAGGCTATATATTCTTCCTGATACATACACGTTAGTGACGTGTCGATTATAGCCTCAATCGGCCTATAAATTACACTATTTACGTGTTTATTTGTAGATACTTGATGGATGGATTTTGTGTAGTTATGTAATAAATTAGATAGTACTTTGAAGCAATAACAACTTGATTTATCAACTCAACTGAACTATATTTTTTTAATGTGTTTTCTTTTGACCTAGTAATAACAAAACGGCTTTCGTCTTGGTATATTCTGATTTGCAATAAAAAAAGGTTTTTTAAAATTTGTTTATAAATGACGGAATTCTGAGGTAACAAACATACAAAAAATATATACAGTCGAATTGAGAACATCCTCCTTTTTTAAAGTCTGTTAAAAATTGCTCCACCTTTGGAATGGTTGAAGATAAAATGTTAAAATATATTCCTGAAGGAAATTTCATGATCCACAACGTTGTGTCTTATGGCTTTTTCGTAGGACAAAGGGAAGGGCCCTCGAGTTAGCTGGTAAAATAACATTTTCCCCCATAATCTGTGAATTTTGAGCGCGCATATCTTTGAAGCTACACGAGATAGCGAAGAAATGAATATAATATAATATTAAAAAATATAAAATATCAAAAAACGTTAAAAAATATTAAAAAATATTAACAAAATATTTAAAAAATATTAAAAAATATTAAAAAATATTTAAAATATTAAAAAATATTAAAAAATATTAAAAAATATTAAAAAATATTAAAAAATATTAAAAATTTTTAAAAAATATTAAAAAATATTAAAAAATATTAAAAAATATTAAAAAATATTAAAAAATATTAAAACATTAAAAAATATTAAAAAATATTAAAAAATATTAAAAAAATTTCAAAAATATTCAAAAATATTCAAAAATATTCAAAAATATTCAAAAATATTCAAAAATATTTAAAAATATTTAAAAATATTAAAAAATATTAAAAAATATTAAAAAATATTTAAAAATATTAAAAAATATTGAAAATATTAAAAATATTAAAAAATATTAAAAAATATTAAAAAATATAAAAAATATTAAAAAATATTAAAAAATATTAAAAAATATTAAAAAATATTAAAAAATATTAAAAAATATTAAAAAATATTAAAAAATATTAAAAAATATTAAACAATATTAAACAATATTAAAAAATATTAAAAAATATTAAAAAATATTAAAAAATATTAAGATATTAAAAAATATTAAAAGATTAATATTAAAGTATTACTGTATTATTTACATAGTAACTAATTTGTGTATTACTGACCTATTTTGGCTGACAATCTTGTGACGCATTTTTCAGCTTTAATTGTGTTTTCTATACACAATTAAATCACCACTATCATACATCCACTGATCAGTAGGATGTATTATAGTTTCCGAGATATAAACGAAAAGCTGAAACAAATACCCAAATGCGTTCACAGAGCATGTAAATTAAAAAGTTATGACTGTCTTCACCAGTCTCATTCTGGATACCCAAAAGTGGTTAGCGGCTAATTAAGACCCGAACGCCATTTTCGCTAATTACATTCCTGCAATGCTAGCCGCGTTTTGCATCGTTTAATCGAATAAGTGCCGCGGCTACGGTGAAAACAATGTGAACGAGCAGATGCGTTGCGGGTTGTTAAGTCGCGAACCACCCTCAATAGGGTTAATCGTTTTATTGCAGCGATATCTACACTAAACACGGGCCAGCTGATACTGTTTTGATCGCCCTTTAACTGGTGTTTACCACCTGCATTTTCATTACTTACTCCGCCTAAACCAAGCCATTATGTGCTCACGTCAAATTTCCTTCTGTGATTCATCCATCAGCACCGGGGCACACCTATGAGTGTATGATAATACATAATTTTAGATTAATGAGATAAATACGGTTTTAAATGATTGTACGGCGAAACTGCTTCTGCAAGTTGTGCCTGTTATTATAGCCCTTTCTATAATGGGACACGGAAATTAGTCAAATTTATGCGGAATAGAAGAAAAGAATTATAATAAGCTCAAATTTTTAGGATAATTAACTTATGTGTGTAAGAATACATATCAAAAAAGTTCCCACCGCTAAGTAGTAAGCTTCATCCTTATCTCACCACCTTTTTTTTACAATATTTTTTAAATGCTTTATCTTAGGGAAAAAGCATAAGTATAGAAAAAAGTTTGTAACAAAATTATCTACAAAAAAGGAAAAAACTACTCCGAGTGTTATAATACCATCAAAGGTTCCAGCCCTATCCAGTAGTAAGATGACTTCACGGTCAACGGAACTGAATCTCTATCGTAAGTACAGTACTAAAATTAGGTTAATAGGTTCTGATATTTGGTTTCTAAAATCCTGTATACGTCATTCTGTTTTTCCGAGTTTCATTCAAGTTAAAATTCCAAATTGTTCGAATATTTCAAATAAGGTTGCTTTATTTGGAAAACAAAAATGGCTGGATTTGAAAAATCAATTATATTTACAGTAAACGGAGTATGCTAAAGAAGTATGATAAAGAAGAACTTGACCTTCTAAACAAGGGTTTAAACTTTGCTGTAGTCCCTTCTAATGAGATCTTGGATGATTTGGATGGCAGGGATTGAAAGTTCAATTCAATATCTGCCTGATTCATCCAAGGGTCTCGTCAGAGTGGCTTGCAGGAATCAGATTGCTAACTAAAAATACATTTACACAGATTAAACTACACAAAATGGGTAGGAAAGTCATTTTTTAAAAGTAAAATCCGCTCCGCGGTCCTTCATGGAAATGAATTTTTCCATACTTTTTTTTGTGCCTAACGAAACACAGTTTCGGGTATGATTTTGGAGATTTCCTTCTTTTAGGCAGATTGAAAAACAATGCTATTAACGCCCATCTCGCCAAATTACACAAAAGTCGTGGTATGAGGCCAGCCAAAGCGTACTTTTAATGTTCAGTTGCAAGATTTGTCTGCAGCAATTCGACCCCTAAATCGTAATCGGGGACTCCAAAAACCCCGGGATAACAACATTTCAGGCGGATTGGAGCAACTAAGTTTTTGATCTCCATCTTAGATCCGCCATCTTGAAATTTTTTTTGGCAGCAGTTTACCCTTGTCGATCCCTACAACATTTTTGTTCGAGCACCGCCAAGCTATCGCTAACCTTTGCCTAGTTATAACTCTTTAAAATTGATATAGCGGCCATCTTGTTTTCCGCCATTTTCATTTGTTTTTCCATTGAACCCTTTCATTTGATATCCATATCATGAAGGTGCATACGAAAACATAGTCTTTGGGAATTATTATTATTAATATTATTATTATTAATTATTATTATTAATATTATTTATTATCTCTTGCAAAACAGCACAACGATGAGATGAGTTTGAAATAAAAAACAGGTACGGCCGACAGATTATTGAAAAACACGCGTACTTTTGCATTTTGTGATGCCGATTTCTGCATAATTAGGTTTAATTGATGGGCATGATAATGAATAAAATGAGCATTGGGATATTTTGTTTTAATTTTTTTGTCAATTTCTTTTTCAATGCATGTTTTTACCCATCGGCTGTTTTATCTTTCACCCCAATAAAACCCCAAAAATATCCTCTGATGGAACCTTCATAGAAATATCTTAATATTAAAACCATTTGACAATAATTTGAGATATCAAGTTTCATCGCATTGTATTGATAAATAGTCTGCCTTTTCAATTTATTTACAAATTTCTTCCTTACACACTTGTAACATACTGCCTAGAATTTCATTTTGGATAATATTTGAGGATCCTTTAAAAACGGTTGCTGTACGCAAATGTTCTTTTAGTAGGTATATTGTCCAACTCTGCATCTGCAGTGAAATTAATTAGGTCTTTAAATATTCTCTAAGAACCAAGCTTAGAGGATTCACTTTCATTATAACCTCTAAGTGCTAAATCAAAAGCACTACAAAATTTTACACAACTGATTATCCTTTTTAAAATATGGCGATTTTTCTCGACCTTATTATTATGCGAAATAATACTATACCTGTATGCAGAGCTTAACTGAGACATAACATTAAGCTTACCGAGCAAAGCAAAGGCAGTACAAGAATTGATGTGGTCACGCGCCGATCCATGTTTCTTCATTTTTTCAGGAAGATGGTGTAAATCATTAACTCCTCTTCTTCCCCAGTTGATGTCCATTCTGGAGTGGGCTTTATAAAAAAGCAAGGACGGAAAACAATACAACAAATTTTGTTATTTCACACCCACATATCTAATTGTTTTTTTATATAAATGTCTTTTGAAAACCGACGCGTAAAAGACCGGTTTTCGGAATTCGTTATAATTAAAAGTATGTAGAAGAAATGACAAATTATGTAAGAAAACACTAAAATCAATATTAAGTAAAACTAATCACATTCTTTCCAATATATTCCTTAATAATTATTCAAAAATAATCAACAATGAAATTGACAGTCAAAATAATGATAGATGAAACAGAAAATTAATGAAATTTCATAGTTAGAGCTTCGCTTTGCAATCGGTTTTAATGGAGCTAAGGCTATTTATAACTTTCAAGTTATTTTATCGTAAGTAATATCATAAGGGCATCCAATTATTCCGAAAAAAATCGAAAAGCACGTTGCTAGGTATTATGTTAATAAGCCACCAGTACTCATGCCTCTAAAAATCTACAAAACTTAATTATTTATGGTACAATTAAAATATAAATTGCATTCTTGGTACACAGTAGGGATGTTGTTTGAAATCTTTGTTAACTCATTGATAACGTTGAGTGTAGGTAAATCATTCATTAATGATTTACCTACACTCATGGAGCCAGCTGTACGTATACAGTGAGAAGCTCGAGGAGTAGCTGCAGGATGTTCTGTTTTCTGTTTTTAGGTGGAGGTTCTGAGGCGACACTTCTAAGGGTGTATGATGTTGGAATAATGCTCATTATCCATTTGCAGATAAGGCTTAATTGAGTTGGCTGAACTGTGGCCAGTAATTTTAATTAATTGTTACTGTTAAGAATAATCTATCAGTTGTTATTCTAGATGAACGTTTAATCATTAGAATTTTAAAAAGACGGACTGGACAAAAGGTAATTTTCACCGTTTTCTTTCCTCATATTCCACGCCCAATCTTTCAGGATTAGGAGTTGCTCTAAAGTTGTAGTTTCACTTCCAAAGCGACTCATTTTCACTACATAAGCTAACTAGCACTGTTCAAAAACAATATTACAAAATTTATTGACAATAAAATCAGAAAAATTGTTTTGCGTCGTGTCCTAGGAGACCATAATTACTTGTTTTCAAAGGTATTGTAATTTTTGGTGACAACAGCTGTCAAGTTGTTTGTAATTCAAAATTGCGCGTTTGTGATTGGTGGAAATTAAGACGAGACTCGGTTAATAATTGCTTATTTTTTTAATTATTGCATGACCATCTCTCGTGTTCGCGTAGATTAAAAATAACATTCGTATGAGATTAGCTGGGTATATATATTTTTAAGAGGAGTATATAAGTGGAGAACCTGTACCTTTTTGCAACATAAGGAATACTAAAATGTCTCTGTCTGTAACACTTTAGCATTCCTTATGTTGCAAAAAGGTAATGATTCAACAGTCATGTACAAATTATAAAACGTCCAAAAGCGTTCTTGTTATAAAACAAATTCAAATTAAATTATAGAATTCAAATTATAAAATTACAAAACAAATTCAAATTATAAAACATCCAAAAGCGTTTTTGTTACCTACCCCTAACTTTGCCGTCGATTAACTTGAAAACCCTTGATAATCTGCAAACGACTTATAGGGCATGTTTTATACAAAATTTAATTCTTAATATTTTTTAATACCTCTATTTTTGTCGTAGAATATTACATTTCAAGATATTATTGAAAAAACGGCGCGGTGTCATTATAAGGGTGGAAAACGGATGAAGCTCACCAGTTAGGGATGGGAACTTTTCCATCCTCTATTGCTACCCCTGTCGATTCAGAAAATATCAGCTTATCACAAATTGTTTCTTCTATTTTTGCTAATTCCCGTGTACTATAAACTTTTGAACTAAACACGTAAATATCATAAATATGTTTTATTTTTTTTTCGATTGTCTGCAGCAATATCTCGATATAAAAATTTCGTTATATTTTTAAATCTAATCGAGAATTCGAATCCATTATACATGTCTTTTAACTGAATGTGATAAGATAGTCAAATTAAATTACACCAAGGAAAATCACTCGATAATATGTAACTTCTTTTGTTACATTAAAAAAGTATACATCGATTTTAGATTGAAGTTAGATAAAATGGCGAGTTTTATAGTCATAGTCCGAACGCCACATAGTGATGTCCGTCTGCCCAGCGGTACCTTTACAGAAATTGATAAATTGTAATCCCCTGAATAAGAATATATCGGGTATTTTTCTTAAATAGAGCGAGTTTACAATTTACTAATTGAAAACGAACTTTTTCTCTATTTTTGCTAATATCTGGTAAACCGTGAGACATTTTAAAAAATGATAACAGAGGAAAATTCTTCAGCATTAAATTTTCTTTAAAATGGCGTATTCGCAGTCTAATTTTGTTTTACCCTTAAGTTAGAGAGAAGAGTTATATTGTGAGAAATATTCAGTCTTCACATTTAGCAACCATAAAAAGGAGATTTTTCTGCCATTCTCTCCTAAACCGTGACAAATTTTCAAAAACTATAAGAGGGGAAATATGTTCAGCATAAAATTTCCCTTAAAATGGTGTCTTGCAGTATAATTTTGGTTCATCCTTACGGTACAGAGGAGTGTTATATTATGAGAAATTTTCACACCGCACATTTAGCAGAAATTCCACTCCTTATTTTATTTATTAAATAGGGAAGGTTATAAATCTCACGGGTTGAAATAAGACCTCAGAATAAGAAAAACAATCGCAATTATTGTTATATTATGTCGTCCTTTATACTTGACCCGAAACCCGAAAGGTTTGGGTAACATTGGGATTTTTACAAGTAGTCCTGCAAAAAAATGCACACATCACCAGTCGTCACTGCAATAATACCCTGATCCCAGAATATTAAAATAATCGACCTAGTTTGATTGTTTGGGTAGTGCTTTAAATCATGTGTTAAAATTATGGTTCATAGACGTGTCTAGCTGCTCTGCAACATCCCACAAGTTTAAATTATACTTAAGTGTACTAAAACCCTTTTTACGTGTACCTTTTATACCACATATTCCCAAAGAAAACTCCATTTTGAGGGTGTTTCAACTCTTATAATTTCTAAGTGCATAAGAATACCATGATGGCTTTACTGTTAAGAATAATCTACAAGTTGAGTGTCTTCGTCCCGTAATAAAACTATTGCGTAATATTCTTCCAATTTTAATGAAGCAGAGCTCGATTTCCTTTTATTGGCGCACATCTGCAAATTCCTTCGTTTCGTATTACGAGCTTCCCTACTAGACTTAAAGATAATATCTTTAAATGGATCAAAAATTATTTTCCACTTCATAAAATACATCTCTTGCATTTTTTTGCAACGGTGTTCCACATTGTCTTCACAACTAGTTCTTTGTAATTTTCACCGTTTTCTTCATATTCCATTCTGTCTCTCAGAATTATGTTTAGTTGCTCTTAACTTGTAGTTTCCAAAAGCTCATGTTTCTTTGCCTTGCAGAATTCCGTAAACTGTTTCCATTTTGACGTATGGGTTTTAACGGTATTGTACGTTACAGTTTTCTCAATCGCCAGATCAATATTAGTCATAGAATCACTTCCAAAGCGACTCATTTTCACTGCATAAGCTGACTAGCACTGTTTAAGAACAATATCAGAGACAACCAAGAGACGCGCAAGCTCATCAGCAAATTTGTTCTTTTGTTCAAAGAAATAATAGATTTGACCTGTCCTTGTTCTTAAAATACAAGTTTCAATCAACGCATCTTTGTCTTACATTGATAAACGTAAACGCAGATGGAGCTACCAACGATGCGAAACTGTCAGTAAAGTTGTGATGCCGCCATCTTAGGTTTGTTCCATTTCAGTGTTTGTTTACGTATTATTTTAAAAATTTTAGAAGACATGTTGGACAATTTCTGCAATAAACAGAATATATCTGTGTTGATTACTCAAGCCATCGTGGACAGTGTTGATTTTTCGTGGCTTCTGTGTGATGAACATCGACAATCTGTCATTAACGCAATAATCCGAGCTGTATGGAAGATAGTAAGATAGGAATTCCATGGTGGTGTAAGAGGAAGAATCAAAAGAATCTACAGGATCGCAAAGATGCTAGGGCATCTAAGCGTAAGCTTACAACTGTTCAGCACCGGGAGTTCCATACCTAATGTATATACATACCTACATAATTTTATGTACAATGTAAATAGTTCTTTGTGTTTGTGATTTTAAACATGTTTTATGTTTTTCTATACCTGAAAAAATGTGAGTTTTTTGCCCCTTTTAAAGTAGTAACTTATTCTAGAATGAAATAATTTAAAAAATGAAATCAAGTCCGTTACTTTTGGGACTTTCCTGTGTGGCAGAATGACCGCTGTAAGTCTTTTTTGTTTGTTTTTCATCAATAGATGATTTATTTTCATTGTTGTGTTTCATTTATTCGATACAAAATAAAATAAAATAATTATGGATGTGGAATTCTGCGCGCGCTTTTTTAAAAATGCCAAAGCAACCCGCGCGCCCTCTGCATATACGTTTCAATACAATCGCCCAGTTTTATATTGAGAATACAAAATTTGCATGGACTTGCGCGTCTCTTGGTTGTCTCTGACAATATTATAAAATTTATTGACAATAAAATCAGAAATATCGTTTTCTGGTGTCCTAGGAGACCATAATTACTTGTTATCAAAGGTATTGTAATTTTTGGTGACAACAGCTGTCAAGTTTTGCCGCGGGTAAACTTGAAAAAATTTCTGACAGGTGCTGTCATACAGTTTTTCCATCTAGAAACAGATTTTACTTATATTGAAGTCACCAAGAAACAATAACATTCCTCTGCTCCGCGAGTAATTTGGAGAGTAGATAGCAGATAGCAGATAATTTTGATTATCACCAAAATAATGACAATATAATAATATAATGCATTATCCAATCACAAATGCTTTAGATGCATACGGATTAGAACAAATTATTAACGAGCCTACCAGAACTACCCAATATTCCAGCAGTTTGTTGGATCCAATTTTTTTAAATTGTAAAGATGTTGCTTCAGCAGGGGTTGTCAATGCTGACTTGATATCTGATCACAGCTTAGTTTTTTGTGAATTATCATTACTTGTAGCAAAATGTAAAGCCAAATATATCACATTTAGGGATTTTAAAAAATTTTAAATATGAACATTTTGATAGAGACTTGCAAGCGCTAGCGTGGGAGTTGATTTTATATGAAAATGATATTGAACATAAAATAAAACTTTTATCAGATTTTATTACTGAAATTTTTAATACGCATGCTCCACTCAGGACTGTTCGTGTAACAAAGGTCAGAGCTCCATGGCTTACTGATACTATTAAAATAATGATGCGTGAGAGGGAGAAAGCATTAAATAAATTTAAAAATTCTAGATTAAATTCGGATTGGTTAAACTATAAAACGTTACGTAATTTAACTTTAACAGCAATTCGGAATGAGAAGAAGGCATATTTAACCAGTATTCATATGAAAAATGATGCTAAAGAAACTTTTAAAACTTTAAAAAATATGAATATTCAAAACAAACCTTCTAGAGAAATTCCTGCAAATTTAGCAAATCCTGATGAGATAAATAAGTACTTTTCATCAGTTTTTCTTCAGAAACATGATGGAAAAGAACGAATAGTATTTTACAACTCAAATAGATATAATACCGCTAATTTTGATTTTAAGCTAGCTAGTGTCAAACAGGTTAATACAACACTACATAGTTTAAAGTCAAATGCTCGGGGTAGTGATGCAATTAGTGCATCTATGCTAAAATATTGTAGTCCATTTATAGATAAGTATGTAACACATATTATTAATTGTTGTATCGAACGTGGATATTTTCCCAACATATGGAAGGAGGGTATAGTTGTACCTTTACCAAAAATTATTAATCCACTTACAATTTCTGATTTAATACCAGTTAGTATCTTGCCTTCAATATCCAAAATTTTAGAAAAAATAATGTATGAACAAATTCTCACATTTTTAAATGAAAATAATGTTTTATCTATTTTTCAATCTGGCTTCAGACAAGGTCATAGTACAGGATCGGCATTGGCACATATTACTGATGATATCACTGCGTGTGACAATCAAAAGGTAACAGCTATGGTACTACTAGACTACTCAAAAGCTTTTGACACAATAAATCATCTTTTATTATGTGCCAAATTAAAATATTACGGATTCAATGAAATTGGTGTAAATCTGGTGGAGTCTTATCTGACTGGTCGTACGCAGCGAGTCAAAATACACGATAAACTTTCCCAACCTTGCCATTTAGCTACTGGAGTCCCTCAGGGATCTATTTTGGGTCCTCTATTCTTTATTCTATATGCAACTGATATTTTAAATTCAATTAACGTTAAAAAGCACGCGTATGCTGATGATACCTAGATTTATGAAAGTTTTTTAGTTGATGATGCTGTCACTGCTCAAAATGTAATTAATGAAAACCTGGAACGTGTGTTACAAATGTCCCTCAGCCACAACTTGACGTTAAATCCGAATAAATGTTGCGTTTTAATTTTTGGAAATAAAAGGAAAGTAGATTACGTAAAAAATAAATTAGAGGTAAAAATTAATAACGAAATTTTGACACTTCAATCTTCTGCAAAAAACTTAGGTGTATTATTCGACTCACAGTTACAATTTTCATCACATGTAAATAAACTCATTCAGAGATCTTATTACACATTAAAATTGTTATATAGTAATAGGCATATTTTAAATTTTAAGTTTAAAAAAATATTAGTTGATTCTCTTGTGTTATCAGTTTTGAACTATTGCGATTTTGTGTTCGGTCCATGTTTATATTCTGCTGATAGAAGTAGACTTCAAAAAATACAAAATGCATGCTGTAGATTTTTATATAACTTGCGAAAATATGACCATGTTTCCCAAAAATTAAGAGAAACTAAATGGCTTTCTATGGAGAATCGCAGGAAATTACATTTATTACGCTTCACACATTCTATATTAAAATCAGGTAGTCTTAGTTACCTTAAAGTTAAATTAATTTTTAGGAGGACACTGCACTCAGTTAACGTAAGATTTAAAGATTTATTAAATACTCCTAAATATAAAACAACCACATTTCGTAAAAGCTTTACCTATAACGCCGTTAATACATACAATAGTTTACCATCGCATTTCAAATCTTTAAATGCATCCAATTTTAAATTTCACGTTAAAAAATATCTGCTTAATCTGCAGTGAGTAGTGACGAGCGTCTGTATAGTGGCGGGTCTTCCGCTGCTGGGTTGTTTTTGTGAAGGTCAATCTTGCGCTTTTATTATATTGAAAATTTTGTATACACATTTTTATTCATATATGTATAGATTACTTATATGCCCAGAAACTTTACTTTAAATAATTTAATTTAACTAAATTAGTAGAATAGTATATATCTTACTTGCCATGTTTTAACTTTATAATCAGTAGTATTGTGAAAAAATATAGGGTTAGGTGTAAGAGTAGCTATGCTAAACTTCGCCCTTATATTTTCTTCTCTAAATAAAGACGTTTATTATTTTTTTTTTTTTGTGTGCTGGTCGGTCCCCCCTGGCCTCCGACTAGTCCAGACAGTCCCTCCAGCCTCGTTACTCAACGACCACTCCCCACGTCCGCGGGGTAAGTGGTCATTGAGGTCGCAACTCATGTGTCCTGAGTAGACGCAACGAGCCAAGTATGATGGCCTTCTGCATCTTCCCAGCGATGACTTCTGCCGATTGACGGCATGCCGGGATGGTTCTTAATTCTGAGAGCAATGATTGTCGCATACCTCCGAGAGAGCCAATAATAAGAACCACCATTTTAACAGAATAACCCGGGTACAGCCTGCGGAGTTCGGAGAGTAAATCTCGATATTTTGTCCGTTTCTCCTCCTCTTTCAAGACGATGTTCTTTTCAGCCGGAGCCGAAAACTCTATAACGTTTATTATTATTATTATTATTATTATTATTATTATTATTATACATTATACTGACTGGAATTCCTACAATTTGGCGTTCGGATTGTAAGCAGACGTATATGAGATTCTTGTCGAGCCACCTGACTCAGAGTCCATTATCAATAATAATTACTTGTATTAGGTTTGTTGTACGCTTAAACTCAGCAATTGTGAAAATAAGAAAAGCGGAAAGACTACTCCGAGATTGAAAGGGACAGAATATGCCAAAGTCGAACAGTAAATGGTATTTCCGGTGGTGAGTAAATCCGAGCTAAACGTCGGCAAATCTGCGTGAAATACGGAGGGCGTATCGACAGCTCACGCTCAATTGCCTTTGAAAGACCCCATCAATGTAGGATACCTGCCTATAAGCAGGAGACTGTGACAATATGACAAATACAGTAGTTAATGAAGGTACGGTATATCGGGGAAATCATCACATTCTAGTGGAAAAGGTAGAGGTGTGAGAGCGTAAAAGTTCTGAATAAGACAATTTGTCTCAGCATAGTATACACACGGGGATATGTTTAGTTTAATCCCCATGCCACATGAGGCTACCAATGCCGTCTGTCCATCAGGATTGGGGTGCCTTTGTGCTTACTTATCCAAATATTTAGCGACAATTGTACTACAGAATTGATACACATTAATACAAACACTATAATAACAAATTTAATGCAGACTTATTACCAATACATGTATTGAAATGGACGCGATATTATGTAGCTTTACAAATACCTATTAAATATAACACTAAATGTGGACAATTATTTCAGTGGCTGTACAATACCTAGCTTACATGATATGACATGTATCATTTGCATTAGCAATTGGAGAACAACATTCTTAGATTTAGCGATTGGAGAATAAAATTATAGTTTGTCACATCGAAATATGAGACATAAAAACCCGAGTAAAAAACCCTCATTATATTGATCCCTTAACATCTGCTACCGCATTTTTAACAGCGTTATCCAGTATAACTGATTTCCAGGAATATAAAGAATCTGGATAGGACTGGAACCTTTGATGTAATGACAAAACTCGAAGTAGTTTCCACAAACACCAAAACACTTTAACTTCGCTCGACGCGCGTTTCGCCAACCAAGTTGGCATCATCCGGAGACGATTAAAACTAATCTTAAGCTAAACAATCTACCCTATTTATGTTATTTTCATGGTGACGTCACTAATGATATCACCGTGAAATTTAAGCGCGACTATACGGTACAGGTCCCTTGTCGCTCCTCATACTATTTTTACATTTCATAATTTCTATGATTACTAATATCTATTCTATGACCGTTGTCAAAAGCATGTTGTGCAACACTAGACTTATCTGTTCTTCCATATTTTAGATGAGCCATATGCTATTTAAACCTGGTGTTAATTGATCGTCTCGTTTGTCCAACATGTTTTCGATCACAATCATTACAACTAATTTCGTAAATCCCCGACCTTTCATTTGGAACAATTTTATCCGTTGGTTTTTATAGGAGTTGCTGTAACTTATCACATGACGAATGAATTGCTGTTATACCCACGTTTCTGAAGACCTTACTCAAACCACGAGTAAACCGGGGTTCGTACGGGATGGATACATATTTGTGTATTTTGATACATAAGTCTGTATATCATTTTGAGAGATCGTAGAGTTTCGAAGTGTGTCATTAAATTTACGCTTCCTAATTAGTTTTTCAACTATATCTCTAGGATAACCATTACTCACAGCTATATCCTTAATTAATACTTTTCTCTTAATTAATCTCTTTTTCATACATCTCATTACTGAGAGGGAAGCTTAGTAAACGATGGACAAGAAAACTAAAACTCGCCATTTTGTGTTGATAGCAGTGGTGAGAGATGATTGAGAACCTCCTCCTTTTTTGAAGTCGGTTATAAATAGGTTGAATGTGAATAATTTGTACTGATTATGACTTTTCGATATGAAATACACAGTTTTCCATTAGGTATCTAAATGAACCGCAATTTGGTTGCTGGATAATCCATATCACATAACATTAAAATATCAAATGATCCAGGTAAATACCCATACTGACGTTTTTTTTGGTACTTATAGGACCATATAGGACTTATAGGGCTTATCGACGACGTCATAGGACCAAAATAAGACGTCCATAAGTCGTACACAAGACATTCAGTCGTAAACAAGACATAGGTATGGTGATATTCATATTATGGTACTGATATTCGTGGTGGGATATTGGTGATATGTAGATTGACGTCAATGTGACGTTTCCTCATATTAATATCATGATGAATGATTGCTAATTAAAAATAAAAACTAATATTATGGTGTATAATAAAAATGGAATAATTTTGCGTATATTCTTTGTTGTTCTAGATCTACTAGAATATAATGAGGACACTTTCTAAGCAGTTTCAAATTTCTCAAAGTGGCAATAAGGTCTGAACTAGGACGTCATCTAAAGTCATTTAAGGGACGGTGCCATTTTGACGTCAAATTAAGGTACCCCAGACGTCAGTTACGTCATAATTTTACATCATTTACATTGGAAATGTGTTAAAAAACGAACGTCAGTATGACGGCCCTATATCTATGTATTAGGTGGTTAATATAGTGTATAATTACTTATAAATATGACGGTTTTCTTCAGCAGCGACAATACCTATCTACCCTTTACCGTTGCATTTATCAATTCGGCACCACCCCCATTATCTTACGGTAGCATATTTTGATTGATGTACCGAATCCATTTGCGATGTTCGCTGACGCACGTGTGTCGAAATCACATACAATAAAGAGTTGATGGTTACGTGGTAGTTAATTGAAAATCAATAGCGCCGTGGTCTAATTGAGTGAGCGAGGGTGCAGTGCATCATAAACGCCAGAGTGTAAAGTCTTGTTCCGACAGACGCTCGCCCGGAAACCGGAAATTCAAGCCGACGTCCAAATAAAGAGCGTCCATAGAGGAGCGTCGTACGACCGATCATCTTTCAGCCGGCTAATTGGCGCCGACACGCACAGCACTCAATTCCATGTTCCACGGACACGGCTTTCCTCTTCCGGTTTTGTGTATGATTTGTAACAAAAGGGTTAATATCCACAAACATTTAAAATGGGAAGGATCGCCATAATTTTTAAGTGAAAAACTGGAACTGGACGCAAACGCGAGAGGGGGTTTCTGCGAAAACCGAACTGTCATGCAATATATTCAAAGTTATTCAGGGGAAAACTAAATCAAGAATAAATATTAACAGTATAAAAAGTGACAATGGAGATATTTTGGAAAATAAAGGGGAAATGGTTTGGTACCTAACCATTTGAATTATATACGTCAGTAATACTGGGAGGAAATTAGCAAGTAAAAGAAAACCTGTAAACATTTTTTTCGTGTAGTAAATTCAACAATTGGTAAGGTAGGCTATCATATATAGTAGGAGAGTGACACTTAAGATGGGACGGCCTCCCAAAAAGAGACAGCCCTATTTCTTGAAAATTTGAGACGCGTTGCGCCATCTGTTAGCGATGTTTAAAAGTTGTTCTTATAACCTTGATGGACACATTGGATATTATATAACTATCTTACCAAGTTAGGCATTTATATTCCCAAATAAAATAGATGCACTATGAGAGAACTGCAGGTAAAACTTGCCTTCAGAATAGACTTGCCTCCTCTGGAGAAAACGGTCCCACAAATATTGGAAAAATATTTGTGTGCAAAATATTGAACTTATAAAAACATAATTATTTGACATAATTATTTCGCTACACGTTTATAACTACCGTCAATTACAACAAAAGAAAAATAGGTGTATCTTAGTGTACAAAATTAAAAAACTACTAATATGTAGTCGATGTGTTTATATTAACTGATATCGATGGAGGTCCCGAGCAGTGGAACTCAACGGATTGCAGAAGTTCCAATAAATAACCATGTTTGGGTTATACGTGTGGAACTAGTGCCATTAATACTTAATAAGCCTTTAAACTAGATAGCATAAAATAATATATGATTAGGCATTCTGATGATTTCTTTGCAAGTGTTAATAAGTCGTGTATCAGGGTGGTCCTGTTGATTTACACTGCTATCATAAGACCAATGTTGGCCTATGGAGCTGTTGTCTGGTGGCCTAAGAGTCAACAAATAACAGCAAAACTCAAGCTAGGCCAGGTACAAAGAGTTGCCTGTCTGAGAATAACCGGAGCCATGCGAACAACACCAACGAGAGCAATGGAGATAATGCTGTGTCTTCCACCACTAGACCTACATCTAGAAGAAGTGGCTCTGACTACCATGACTCGCCTTAAATCTGTTGGCATACTACCAAATGCAAGCTGTGGCCAAACCAGAAGCCGCCTGTGGACTGAGGCTGTCAGAAAGATACCCCTTTTACAGGCATGTGCAGATGGTATTCCGCCTCGGCTTGTCTTTGATAAACCTTACACCATACATACTACTGGTGAAGACGAGGCCGGCGTTGAAGGTGTAAACTATGTCTTCACGGACGGATCAAAGAAAAAGGATGGAGCAGGCTGTGGTATATATTCCAGGAATCTGCGACTCCGATGCAGATGGACTATGGATAAAAATGCCAGTGTAGTACAAACAGAACTCGCTGGTATAACCATAGCCGCACAAGAGATTGCTCGCAGAGAAATAACGGGCAAGACAATAAGAATCTGCACAGATAGTAGACAATCACTACTGGCCCTGAAAAATTATAAAATAACTAAAGGATCAACATGGGAATGTCACCAAGCACTTGTGAGAGCATGTCAGGTGAATAACATCTGCCTGTGCTGGGTCAAAGGACACTCACAATGCAACGGCAATATAGAAGCTGACAAACTGGCCAAGAAGGCAGCCAACCTGAGTATCCTTGGGCCTGGTCCTTCAAGTACGCTACCAGTTGCAGCGAAACTTCAATTAATAAAGGAAAACACCCACATAAAATTTAAGACGTTATGGGATGAAACAAGTAGCTGTCAGCTGGCCAGAAATCTCTTGAGATATCCCAGCGAAGAGACGGCGAGGAACTATCTGGCAATGTCCAGGGGTAAACTGCGATTTGTTACAGGAATCCTAACCGGACACTGCCGGGTAAGGAAACACCTCTATAACATGAGACAAAGTGACACATCCATGTCCTGCCGTGTCATCGACCAGAGAATCCATATTGGGGGAACGTTGGCCTTCTATGGCCAATTTGAGGGAAATGCCCCTGGGCAACATCATCACCTTTTGTACAACATTGGGCTGGTCGATGACCTAGGGAGACATTTCCCTCACGGAGGAAGCACAAGGGGCCCAATGGGGCTTAAGTGCAGCGGTTTTCGATCCGCACTCCGGACATATTCTAGATTCCAGATTCCAGAAACCCGATTTCGTAGTTATCTGAAATAAGCTCATTAAATATTTGATGGGCTTGAATAGAAACTTCAAAGAAAAATTCCAAAAGAGTTGGTAAATTGTATGAAAAAATCTGAATTTATAGTAGTGTGTATTAAACAATATTCACAACCATTAACAAATTTAATAACAGAATGTGCTCACTATCCGGAAATATAAAATAGTGATGATAATACTGAATAATTTAGTTTAATGTCAGACAAATTAGGAATTATTAGGAAAAGAAATCGATTTTTCATACATGTCACACGAATAACCTTCTTCTTCGTCTTTGTCATTAAATGAAAACTCTTTTAAGGAAAATATACCAAACTTGGCCGACTTTACTCTAAGAAGACATAAAACTTTTAATTTTTTTCTGATTCAAGGACTTGTGTCACGGAAATATAGAAATAAAAAATCTCTGATATTTTAAAAAGGAAATGGAATAAATTTTTCTCCTCAAATTTAAGTAAAAAGTTGTCGAAATTGAATACGTTATCACTGTGCACCCATTCCTGAAAAATAGTCTCGTCCCGATTTTCTAACTCATGTCGCCTTTCGTCTTGGCGTTTTCGCTTAACAGTTGATTTTGTTTGTCATATAGGACGGTTGATTCGGAAATATTGAAGGAATAGCGTAAGTTTTGGTTTCTCTTTAGGAACCTCAAAGATAGAACCACCGTCCCTAGTAATTCTATCTATTTTTATAATACACGACTCTGAAAAATACCTAATACAGACTACTGAATGTTTGAATGACGACTCTCTATTAATGGCCTTAATCCATATTTGTTTAATTTCCTCATCTTTTGTAAAAGAAAACACAAACACATAAGTATTGGTACTATCGTAATTGCTTGAGCACTTAGATACGCAACATTTAGAAGCCATAATGGAAAAAATTAAGATTTTACTTTTTAAAACACCTGGGTATTATTTTGTTTGCACTTTTTTCTAGAAAATAGCCAATACCTTTATGGCATTTTATTGTAAATGACACCTACCTTAAGTAGTGAAGCATATTTTTTACTAACATGTTTTTTAACACAAAAAACATACTTTTAATATTTACACAGGAAAACTTCTACTACCGGCATTCTCCATTTGACAGATAACAAATTTACGGAGTATCCGATCGCGCCACACAACAAAAACAAACCACCTTCCGATGTCTATTTTCCTGACTTTACCGACTTTATGAATTGTCACCAAGAACTAAATACATTTGGGGAGTCTTACACATTCAATTACATATTATTTTAACTTTATTACAGCTTTGAAATAGAGCTTTTTACTAAGGAAAAACGTACAACGTTTTAAGAGTATAATCAACAAGCACTACAAGCTGCGGGCGACTACTTCTTAACAAACTACTCAGTACTCTGTTGTATGTGAGATTCGTTGATTCACGTCCGATCTTACTTACCAGACCATATCGAGAAATACGTAGGGAATGATTTTTTAGAATCCCGAGGTACAGTACTGCATAGATGACTTGATGTAATAATAGTGTCGGTATTGTGACGTCATTGTCGTCATGTTTTTTATTATCCCGGTCTCTACCTCACGGAGGTGTTCCGGACAAGCCTAATTGACAAGCTGAAAGTATTTAGAGATTAAAGAAGAATTAGAATTTTTGAATTCCTTGACAGTTATGACCACGGAAGAAAGCAAAGAAATATGCTCAACTTGGAAAGCATGAAACTTGGAAAGCATGCTTCAAATCAAGTAGTTCTTTCGTCTAATGGAAACTAAAATAAATTAAATAATAAAAATATATCGAGCTGTAAATATAGTTAGTATATTTATTCTTGTGATAAGTGTAGCAGAACTAGAACAAATTATAATGACACATGGCATAACGTTCGTTATTTTTGTCCTAAATCAAATATTCTATTAAAACAAGCTCGCACAAAGCGCATTATGCTACAATCTACAATTGATCAATTATTATTCAATTCTGCAAATAAATTCGATAGTAGCAATAACAGAGAGCTGCCCTAAGCTGAAAAGGGATTAGACATGGGCTAAATCATTTTCTTCACCAGGTAAATTCAACGAAACTAACGACTTCTAAACCACGGTCTCATAAGGATACGCCTCAAAGAAGGGACACATGTTTCTTACCTATTCTATTCAGTTTGCAACTTCCGCCGCGGAATAACTAGCTCTAAGAAAGTCTGTTCCGCCCCGATACCACGATGAATTGCCCATTATCCAACGTTATATAAAAGATCGGCCTCATCTTTAGTACAGAATGACCGTTTACCGTACAAAAGTCAGAGCAAAATCAATATTTGCGGTGCAGGACACCTGGGGGACACAAAACACGTGTATGTCATTGTTTATCAACCTCCATTACCGTCTAGGACACGAAAGTCTAAGCCAGAGGCGGACTCTCATATATTGTGTATCACTACATACAATAAGCAGTAACACGGTTCTGACAAGCAGTTTCGTATTGCCTTCGTATGTTTCGTCTTCAATATTATTTCCAGTCTGCATTGCTTGTTCATCCACAATTTTATCTGAATCATTAACTCCCTCATAGATTTTTTCTTCCACATTGGAGCATTTTTCAGAACCATGACAATTTGAGCGTAAATTTGTGCATTTTAAACCATGTTTTCCCAGACCCTCCTAGCCCCTTCCTCACTTCTCTATGAAATACCTTTTGATGGGCTAAAATTTTCCGTAGGTCACTCAGGTATATCAGTTATCTTAAAATAGCAATAAATAGGCATATACGCATATAATTTAAAGAAGATACAACTTTCTCAAAATATTGTAGATGTCTCATTAAATATTAACTTTATTAACTTATTTGGTTGTTAATTATAGTATTATATTTCGATTTGCAATTTTTTGTTTATGAATGTAACAGAATCTTACGTTTTTCGAGTAATTAAAGTGTAAATTTTAATAAATAGCTCAAAATTGTACATAATAACTAAAAAAAAATTTTCGGATTCGAGTTTTTTTTCGTTTCTTTCGCATTTTCTGAGATTATTTACCATAGTAATGTATATTTTTTACACCATCAGAAAGTAGAGATCAACGAACAAAAAGCTTCCACCAAATTTTCTTTAAAAAAAATTTTTTTAAAGAAAATTAAAAAAACAAACACTTGGATATTTGAATTTTTCACATATATTTTGAGGTTATGTCAAAAAAGTGTAAATACAAAAGATATAGATCTTTTCATTATTTACACTTTGCCGTTTGACTTTTTTCCATAGGACTTGTAGTTTTGCCGGAAATCGAGATAAACCGTTTTTTACCCTTAAAATCTTACCCCCTTCCCCTTCCCGACATCAGATCGCCCGTAGATTTTGCTCAAGAATAAGTTTCACAACAACAACCTACTGTGCTATATAATGCAAGAGGATTTTTGTAGTAGTTCCGCCAACCAAGTTGGCATCATCCGGAGACGATTAAAACTAATCTTAAACTACAAAATCTACCATATTTATACTATTTTCATGGTCAGTTTCACGTCACTAATGACTTCACCGTGAAATTTACGCGTGAATCATGCTTCAATGATCGGTTGCTAAGCAACGCGTGAAGCGGGCTATACGGTATAAGTATCTTGTCGCTATTCATACTACTTTTACATTTTACAATTTCTATACTCTCAAATGCATCCAACTGTCTATTATTGGTCACATTTCTAACTAATCTTAAATTACTAATATCTGTTCTATGATTGTTGTCAAAAGCATGTTGTGCAACACTAGACCTATCTGTTCTTCCATATTTTAGATGAGCCATATGCTCTTTAAATCTGGTGTTAATTGATCGTTTGTCCAACATATTTTCGATCACAATCATTACAACTAATTTCGTAAATCCCAGACCTTTCATTTAGAACAATTTTATCCTTTGGATTGTCTAAAAATTGTTATAATTTATTACTCGACGAATGAATCGCTGTTATACCCACGTTTTTGAAGACCTTACTCAAACCACGAGTAAACCGGGGTTCGTACGGGATGGATACATATTTTGGAGTCTCTATATCCTTTTGAAAGGTCGTAGAATTACGAAGGTGTCCTTAAATTTACGCTTCCTAATTAGTTTTTCAACAATATCTCTAGGATAACCATTAGGTACTTACAGCTATATCTTTAATTAATACTTTTTCTTTTTCAAACCTCTCATTACTGAGAGGGAAACTTAGTAAACGATGAACGCAAGAAAATTAAAACTTGCCATTTTATATTGATAGCAGTGGTGAGAGTCATTAGGGATATATCTGATCGTACTGGTATCTAATTTCCATTATTTACTAGTTCATATGTAAACTTTACAGAAGTGAAACGACTATTTAATTTGGAAATGAAGTTTTCTACATCCGCAATCTTAGTGTCAAATACGGCAAAAATGTCATCCACATACCTCAGCCAAATCCTAGGAAAATACCCGAATTCTTCTTTTGCTTCAGTTTCAAATCGACTCATGAAGACATCAGCAATGAAAGGCGATAAACAGTTAGCCATTGCGCTTCCTTCATGTTGTTCATAGAACTTGTCATTGAAACTTAAGCAATTTTGTTTCATACAAAGCTTTCAAAGGTTTATATATTCTTCTATTACTTATTTTCTATAGTTGTTTAATTCGAGTAAATCCTCAAGATAGTCCAAGGTCTGTGGAATTGGTACACTCGGAAATAATGAACAAACATCAAAGGAAATCAAAATTTCACCCTCTTGCAATTGAATATTCTTGACCTTATCAATGAAATCATTCGAATTTTTAACTGAAAAACTAGGCTGTGTAA
Source organism: Tetropium fuscum (assembly GCA_964058915.1). Taxonomy (NCBI): domain Eukaryota; kingdom Metazoa; phylum Arthropoda; class Insecta; order Coleoptera; family Cerambycidae; genus Tetropium; species Tetropium fuscum. The sequence continues at coordinate 407,346 of CAXKVY010018649.1, forward strand.
TAGACAATCGTTCAAATTCCTTAGTCAACTATTTTGATAAGTGGTAAGTCGGAGATCCAATAGACGATACTATTGGACGCACCGACTTCCCTGGCTTATGAATGTTTGGTAGACAATACAATCTAGGTACAGTAGGGTTAGATACACGTAACCTATTCTTAACAGGTGGAGTAATAAGGTTGGACATTTTTTATTTCAGTGGTCATTCTTGGTAAAGGGTTTCTAGTAAGTTCTTTATAAGGACCATTACTAATTAGGTTGTTTACCCGTTCATAATAGTCTCTTTATCTAAAATAACAACCTTATTACCTTTACCTGCTTTTAAATAAAAACAGTCTTTCTCGCGCAATCTTTTGTACTCTTTCTAGGATATGGTAGATTTTGTAGTTTAAGATTAGTTTTAACCGTCTCCGGATGATGCCAACTTGGTTGACGAAACGCGCGTCGAGCGAAGTGAAAGTGTTTTGGTGTTTGTGGAAACTACTCCGAGTGTAATAAAGAACCAGTAAAATTATTTATTGCAAATGCATTAGCATTAAAATAACTTTGATTTCCGCAAGCTATTTTTTTTTGTTATTACAAGTTATCTGGTTTTCACAATCTGCGGGATAGTGTCGCTGTCGGCGCTGCCCTGATCGCATTAAGTGGATAGTAGTCGTGAAATAGCATTCTCACCATCATTAGATAACTTATTTGTTCAGTAGAATATCTAATAACGTGTGCACAGGGGCATTACGTGTCCTTTATTAGACTTCGCACGTCGGCACTGTTGCGGGGGACAATACTGTGGGATCAACTGGCTATCACGGGGGTAATGCTGTGTCAACGTACTTTAGTGCACCCTAAATAAATTATGATGTATGTAGCGACTAATAAATGAGTTTTAACAGTCTAAAAGTCACTAAAGTCATGTATGGTTTTAATTAAGTTGTCACGATTGATGTATCTTCAGTCTAAATACACATACTTAATATACATAGGGGACACGAGGCTTGTCCCAGAAAAGGAGCAATGTAATACGATGATATTGACTATGTTCCGTAGTGAAGTATCCAGATTTAAATTAAGCTAATCTATATAATAGGTAACTAAAACATAAAAACATATAATTACGCACAAGGCCCCATTAAGATCCATCTTACTCCTCAAAAAATCGGAATTTCATTGCTTTATTTCCACAACTACATGATTATATTTCATGCCAGATATCATGTCTGAAATTGTATTCGCTCTTTTGATATATCATTGTACTGCGCTGCTAATGTTTGATATATAATTAATAAACGTATTCGGAAGAAAATGTATATTTTTGTAAAAATTCCAAATAGATAAGCCCAAAGAAAGCAATATAATTTTGTTTGATAGACGGGCAACTAAGTGGATCACGACATGCCAACTAATATCATGCTATATTTAATCATTCGAGGGGAGAACATCGACTGGCTTAAATCCCGTGTAGCCTTATGAACACCAATCTCTGTCAGCAATTTACGAAGGATGAAATATTTCCTTCCCTACTTTACTGATATAAAAACCCCAACAAAAAGCCGTGATCTTCGTTCTTTTAATACACGCAAACTTTTAATGCATGCAAACATTAAACTAAGTAATGGGATGCGCATATTTTAATAAGCATATTTTCAGACATATTTATATTGAAACGGATTTTTCATTATGATAACTTTTGCATATTATATCATAATTAACTGCTTACAATTGTTGTGTATATTAATTACTAAATATTCTATTTCCCACATAATATGGGTATATAATAATATTTAAATAGATTCTAAAAGCGCTCACTACATCTTCGCACTACTAAATATTCTGTATGGCGTTCCAGCCAGCTCAACGAGTTTTATAAAGTATTTTTGGGATCATTTATTTTCATTATAGTTATCCTGACAATCCCTTCTTGCCCCTAACAGATTGTGCGTTTAGGGATGAACGTTTTACACACATTATTCAGTGCAAACTGATTTGGTAAATATAGCAGAACTTTAAATTTTAGATTCATCAATGATCAACAATTAACGAAATAAAATCATAGTGAGAAAGAATAACACATAATAGATCTGTTTTACTTAAGGCATGTAGCACTATATACGAATTAGTTCTATCTAGTAAGAAAACAATGGTTAATTGGATGTTAAATTAATTATTAATAAATGACAATTTTGCAAATGAAAAACGTTAATAAAACACTATTTAATTTTAAGGTTTTGGTTTATCACAATCGGTATTATTGTGATAAACCATGGCTTATGAAAGAGTTTTCTTTACACATTTACAAAGTTTGTTATACTTTATTATTAGGAATTCTTTAACTTATGAGTAAGTTAGTTTTATTACAATTAAAATGTACCTTTTAATTAGTAGTTTTATACTTTCGTGCCTTTTCCATTTCTCTCTAAGATAAGACTCTATGGATTCTGGAATCTCGATGGACGATACTGAGTAAATACTGGATTTCTCGGGAATAATTCTGGAACTGCTTGGAGAAAACTTCCTTCGAGACTTTCCTTAGCCTATTTTCTACCAACCGTAAGTTTCAAATTTAATTTCAACCAATTTTAACTATTTTTTTAATTAAAATATTCGCAACAAATCAATGCTCGTTGCTAATCAATAATCCTTTTTTCTCTTCTAGGATACTAGATAATAATGTTTATTATACCAGGTCACTTGGCAGTTAACCATACACAGTATCTTCTTGATTTAAGATTTCTCACACAACACTATTATTAAGTCACTTCTTATTCTAGTACACTATAAATATTTTTTACATATTTATTTTACAATTTAGGTTTATACCTTTTTGTACCCTTTAAATTTCTATTTGATTTTAATTTTAGGTTGATCTGCTGTTCTTATGCATTAAGCTTTAGACTTGACAATCGCCATCAATGGATTTTACAAATTATTATTTATTTTATTATAAATCTCATTATTGATTCTAATATGTCTATATATAGTTGGTTATTTTTGTATTAGGCTTTGTATACTTTACTATAATATTCTATAACTCTTACAGTGTCTCGCTACGTTTTAATTTCTATAATTTTGATTATAAATTCAACTGTCAATTCAACAAATCAACATTATTATATGATATTTTATATTTTACGATACATATCGTTCTATTTTGACTTCTTATAATATTATGTACTTATTTACTATCTTGTACATTTATATTATATGCTCGCTATACAAACAAAATCACCTTTATATTAACGATTTTTCTAATCGATTTCAATTTTGTTTGTTGAAGTTCGTAGAGCTTTTCATTTTAATACATAGAAAACGAAAATACTACACAGAAAATACCCTACACAATAGAGCTATTAGATCAATTGTAAAGGAAGCTGTTATAATAGTTAAACGTCTACGTTGTGTTAGAAAACAGTGTTTTCTTGTATAAAAAATCAGACAAAGAAATATAAACATGGATGTGTGAAAGGTAGTTTTCATTGTGCGGTCTTAATAAGGTTACTTAGGTTATATCGGCCAACAAAGCCAAAATATGCTTTGGTAACTCAGCACCTTTAAGCGTCTATTTTGTGTTGAGCTTAATCCGGTTTAAGGAAGTTCACCTACAATTGCTATTTTTGAAATGCGAGTTGGTGTAATAGAATAAAGGATTAACGTAACAAAAATTGGGAAAATGTTTTATTGCAAACAATTATTTCAATTAGTTTTTTACACTGTGGAGTTTCGTAATGAGTAAATATATTTTTATAGTTACTGTTCTTACTTAATCGTTAGAAAATTGTTGTGAAATACACTGCTGGCCAATAGGTTGAAATAATTCAAAATTTTAATGTAATTTTGGATGTATATATCTTCTGAATAATATGGAATATCAAAATATGGGTTTCAGGATGTTTTTGGAAATTTCATTGGTAATAAATGGCCTGAATATCACATGTTTCTATCAGGCTCAAAAAAGGGATATACCGGGTGTAAACCAAACCCCTACAAAAAATCAAAATTTCATTCTTACCGAGAATTTAGGAAACCAAATTCAAAACCAAAAGGTTTTTTGATATCTCGCTTATTTTCGAATATACGGGGGTTTTATTGAAATTAGGACATTATTTTCAAAATGTATCTCTTACTTTATGCTTTTCTAATAGCCAAATTTAGCCAACCGATCAGCCTCTTCATTTCCCGGAACACCGACATGTCCCGCAACCCATATGGAGGGCATCCTTTTCCTCTGAGATAGAGTCTCGAGGACATTCTTGCATTCCAGAACAAGTTTTGACCACACCTAAGTGCCAAGATGGCAGCGCTGCTGTCGTAGCATATATTCATTCTACCACTTCTTTGCTAGCCGGCTAAGTTCTCTCCGGACCTTGTTCCACTTGATTTTTCTATCCTACCCCAGATACATTTTAAAAAATGGCCATTCAAATACCAACAAGTGCTAACAAAATTGAAATATAGAATTACAAAACTATTTGCAAAAGGCTTGCATTCAGTGTGGATAACAAAAAAATTATTGCAGGCGAAACGTTGATTTATATTTTTATTTACAGAAGATTTTCGATGACATTCAAAATAATATTTTTAATAGTAAAACTATTTTAAGTATTTAATAAATATTTTAAAATATTTTAATAAGTGTTTATTTGTAAAAAGAAGCCTAGAAATTGAAACCTTATTTTATTATTTTATTACACATTATTCGAGATCAACTATTTATATAATCATATTTATTGAAGATTAGTCCTCAAGTGGTGGTTTAATTTAACGTTAGAATTATCATTATTTTGTATTAAAATATTAGCACAGAAATAACGATTCATTTAATACTTTTATCTTATCTTGTACCTACATTAAAATGATATATTTCAAAAATGTACACATACAGTTATCATTTAATTTTATGCCTATGTTATGTTTCGCTTTTCAGTAGGTAACGCAATATGCTTGCATAACATTAGGATGTAGGCATAGGGTTTGCCTATGTCAAATGAGTAAATGACAGTTTTAATTATTAATTTTTAAGGTTACTAGACTGTTCGATTAGTGTCATAGGGAAGAACAGTCAAAAAATCTTAGGCTATTTATATTTTATTATTAATCTAATTTTAGTTATGTTAATATTATGTAGATGTATATTTATACTAAGTAGGTATGTATGTACGTATACAAGTTTATATATAGAGATAATGTTTTTTGTTAATTTATTTAATATTTTTATATTAACAAATTGCAGATTGTAGAAATGTTCTGTATCTTTTTTCTTATTACATGCATTAGGATTATTTTTAATATTAATTGATTCCATAATTAGCCGTGTTTTATAATTTTATTCTTTATTAATAACTTTAGTATTTTCGTAGTTAAATTGATGACCTGTTTCATTAGAATGTTTTTTAAAGCTGTAATATTAGCTGAATATTTGTGACCTTTTAAACGTTCTTCAAGGAGTTGCATTGTTTGACCAATGTAGACTTCATCACATTGTTTACATGGAATTTCGTATATGCTGTGTGTAGTTTTTCAAGTGGATTTTTGTCTTTTACTGTTGTGTAAAGGAATTTTAAGTTGTTTGTGTTTTTTGTGCTGTGTGAATATCATGTTTTTAAAATCTTTGAAATATTTTCTGCTAGTTGTGGTATATATGGTAAGGCTATATATGTTTTATGAATATTAGTTGCATTGATTACTGGTGGTGGAGAATTGTAGTATTTGTGAATTCTGGTTTTCAAAATTTTGTTGATTAAGGAAAAAGGAGAATACCTAGTTATTATTTATTAAAACATTTTTTGCTTTTTCTATGCATTCTTTTCTAAAAATGGCAGACGTTAGTTTTATTGATCTGTCTACAATATCAATTATTACAGTTTTTTATGGTTGTAAGGGTTTTTGAGTTGAAATTTGTATATCTACCAGACCATGTTGTTTGTGTATTCCATTTTGTTAATATTTCATATTATTATTTATAAGAGTTAAATCTAAGAAATGTATTGTATTTTCTGATTCGTTTTCAATTGTAAATTGTATTTTTGGATGGTAACTATTAAATTTATTTAGAATCGAATTTTTATGTTCAGTTGGAAATGCAGTTATGCAATCATCAACATAACGTTTGAAAAATGGTATTTTATAGTTTAATGTTGGAATTATGTTTTTTTTCTAAATCTTCTAGTACTAATTCTGCAATTGTACTGGATATTGGTGAACCCATTGCACATAAGAAACAATAGGGCGTAATGGAATATTTGATTTATGTAGTTTTGGTGGACCATAAAATTTAGGGGCAAGAGAATTATTAATTTTTAAAGTATTAGCTATATCTTTTGTGATATATTTGTTTGTATTATGTATTATTGCATTGAAAAAATGTGCTATTTAAGTTCTTAGGCATATAAGAACTCTTCTATTAGTAAAGAAGTATAATTTTTTATTTCGTTCCAACGTTTATTTGTTATATTTTTTGCAAGGTCTATTAGTATATTGGTACTTATATAGTGAAATTATATCTAAAGAGAAAAGTTTTTCTTGGTTATTAAGTTTTATTGTATCAATAAATGTTTTGAATGTCCAAGAGTCCTTTATATAATGGTTTGTTTTTCTAACAACGTTATTTAGAATATTTGATAAAATTTTGCTAAATTATAAAATGGACTTTGAACATAAGAAACAATAGGGCGTAATGGAATATTTGATTTATGTAGTTTTGGTGGACCATAAAATTTAGGGGTAAGAGAATTATTAATTTTTAAAGTATTAGCTATATATTTAGTGATATATTTTTTAGGTTTTTTTTACCCATTTCTTTATTAACTTATTATTTTCAGGTTGATGTTTTTCTGTTGAATTATTTCTCAAGCGTTGATATGTTGTATTATCATTTAACATATGATTAATTTTTCCTCTGTAATCAATTGTGGTCATGATTACAGTTTTGTATGATTTATCTGGTTTGAGAATAGTAATTTGAGGGTTAATTTTTGAGTATCCTTTATTTCTTTTTCTAATTTTTTTGTCTTTGAAAGTCAAAGATATTTCTAATATCTTTGACTGGGCGAACGGACTTGGTAACTGTGAATGGAAATCTCAATTCTGACAGATACATCACAGACATTCTTGAAGCACATGTTTTGCCTTATGCCCCCTATATAGGACCCAATTTTTTACTTATGCAAGACAATGCGCGTCCCCACACGAGTCTTATCATGAGAAATTATCTTGAAGAAGTAGGAATTGATCACATAGACTGGCCAGCCCGTAGCCCCGACCTTAACTCCATTGAACATGTTTGGGATTTTATCGGTCGGCGGTTACGAAGTGAGGGACGACAACCCCAAAATTTACAAGAATTGGAAGGACGCCTAGTCGAATTATGGAATGGCCTAGATCAGAACCTAATCAGAACTTTGGTTTTAAGTATGAACCAAAGATGTCGGGAGGTCATTCGCGGAAGGGGTGGAAACACCAGATACTAATTCTCTATTTACTTTTGTTTTGTTTCCTGTTATTCGTTGTTTTATTGATTAAAGCAATCCATTTTTCTAGGTATGTTTTTTGAGTTCTTGTCCTTTTAAGACCTTTTTCTCTTCTAAAACACCTTGCATCTCTCAATAAATTATAAGATATCAAGGAAAACAGAACGCAAAATGAGGCATTGAACCAGTATCATGAGTAATAAATAATGAGCACTTGACAAAAAAGAAAGTTAATAAATTTAATAAAAATCACGTCAACTCAAAAATTGGATATTTTATGAAGTAACAGAGATAAACAAATGAATAAAAAAAGAAAATGTAGAAAAAACATGAGGCTTTAAATTGGCTATAATCGCAATAACTTGCAATACCTTGTATAGCCCACAGGACGTTTTGAAATTTCGGAAAAAAACATAACATTTTTATAGCACCTGGTATAATATCAAAATCATTCGTTTTACCAAAACAACTAAGACAGTGATATTCCTAAGAGAAAAACCTACAATTTGAAAAAAAAATCGACCAAAACGAACAAAAATTGTCGAAAATACATAACGTCAAATTTGAGTTAACTTTTTGGTTGTGCGTTAAATAAGTTGCGCAGTGTATTTACAAGTTCCTTCATTGATTTTTGGAACTACACTCATAGATGTATACTTTTGGAAGACAATATTACACTATGTTTGAATTAATTTAAAAAAAAAATGCATCCTGCTAATTGCAAGTACGCCTTTCCGAATACCACATTTATATATGCTCCAAGGCTGTCCCTAATTCCAACATATGTAAATATTATCGGGTCGAGCCGTCGAGCGTATGTCGTGGGGTAGAGAACATATTTTCAATCCAATAAATGCGAGCGGAGCACATCACTTCCGAGTGGTTGTTCCCCCGTTATAATAATAAATACATCATAAAAAGGGACAAGCAGGGAGCTTATCTACATCCTGGACAAGTCAATCCTATCGCGGGTGATAAGGTCTCTCTATGCTAGAGTCAATGGTGTGGACATGACGGTGCACTAAGCAAAGCCAGCAGAACGCGGTGTCCATCCATCATCACAACGTGGATTTACTCGACCCGAAACACCAGATAACTGTATGACCGAAATCATAAAGCAGGTTATTTCGTGGACCGGCAATTTATGTTACTGGTCTTAGGCGATTAATCTGTTAAGGAGCACGTTTGCTTTCAATGTTATTTTTCAAAAGCAGAGCAACTAGGGAGTAAGTTACTAATATCAAGTAGTAGAAGCAACATCTTTGCGTTTGCTTAAATGCCTTGTGATGATATTTATTAATATTGATTTTTATTTTTACATATTATTGATTTTATATCTGTCCCACGTTGGGACTACCAATTTGTAAAGTATTTATTTTTGATTACATAATTATTTTAAATTTAAATTAAAGTTTGTAATTTAAGTGTTATAATTTGATACTAGTTTATAGATACTTACTGTTTTATTATTTACAGTCCTGAAGATTCTCTTTTACATGGGTGCCAGTTCTTAAGAATAATAATTTTGAAATATCTGAATTTATACAGAGAAAAATGTGTGTTATTGTTGGTTGTTGGTATTTGGCGTTTTTGACAGAAACTAAATTTCTTATTTTAAATAGCACACCCTATATATTTTTTGAAATTCAGAAAGAGCGCAAACTTCTGAATCACAAACATGTTTCGCATCTTAGGCTAAACCCTCAGGTTTCGGAGATATTTACCATTTTTAGAAAAAAGGGACCGATGGAAAGGTCTGGATGGAGCTTTATAACTTTCTTCACATGGTATATCTAAATAGTATATCATGGTATATCTAAAATTACGCGGCACAGCGTAAGGACATCTGGAATCTGGAATATGTCCGGAGTGCGGATCGAGATCCGCTGCACTTAGGCCCCATTGGGCCCCTTGTACTTCCTCCGTGAGGGAAATGTCTCCCTAGGTCATCGACCAGCCCAATGTCTACTATCTGTGCAGATTCTTATTGTCTTGCCCGTTATTTCTCTGCGAGCAATCTCTTGTGCGGCTATGGTTATACCAGCGAGTTCTGTTTGTACTACACTGGCATTTTTATCCATAGTCCAGCTGCATCGGACTCGCAGATTCCTGGAATATATACCGCAGCCTGCTCCATCCTTTTTCTTTGATCCGTCCGTGAAGACATAGTTTACACCATCAACGCCGGCCTCGTCTTCACCAGTAGTATGTATGGTGTAAGGTTTATCAAAGACAAGCCGAGGCGGAATACCATCTGCACATGCCTGTAAAAGGGGTATCTTTCTGACAGCCTCATTCCACAGGCGGCTTCTGGTTTGGCCACAGCTTGCATTTGGTAGTATGCCAACAGATTTAAGGCGAGTCATGGTAGTCAGAGCCACTTCTTCTAGATGTAGGTCTAGTGGTGGAAGACACAGCATTATCTCCATTGCTCTCGTTGGTGTTGTTCGCATGGCTCCGGTTATGCTCAGACAGGCAACTCTTTGTACCTGGCCTAGCTTGAGTTTTGCTGTTATTTGTTGACTTGGGCCACCAGACAACAGCTCCATAGGCCAACAGCGTAAGGACATAGAGCGGTCTAAGTTCTGCAATTGAAATATAATCGAAAATAATATACCAAGTGTTACATTTTCCATGCCACATTTAGCTAATTTAAAACCGCGAAAACTTTTTTTTTCACTGTGGACTGTGGACTGTGTGCACTGTGGACACTGTGGTACAGGGTGTTCAACAATGGAACACCCTGTATTTTTTGAGGCCCAGTTATGTAAAAATTAAATTATCTTTGATCTGATACAGCTATTGCAGGGGCTAAAGTTAGCTGTTTGTGAGATATTCTCAATTTTCTTTCCAGCGAGCAGATTTACCAGAATTTTGCTTAAAAATTACATATAAAATTAGCCTTGTACTCAAAGAATTAACTTTTATAAAAAAGATGCATTAATATATTTGAGATGGGTACTCAAGGATCTCGAACAATACACCTAATTGTAGTGCCTAATTGGTACAAAGAAAGCTTTGACAAATTTAAGCAACAAACAAAACTACTGTCAGCTTCTCAATACTTTTGAAAATCGCATCTAGTGGTAAAAAAATAACATGTGTTTGTTATCCCATTAATATTACTTCGTTTAGAACGTTAATATTAATTATTCTACTCAAGAATTAGTTGATATGAATTCTTTTTTAGGAGAATGTCTCATAGAAATTGTTTTTTGGCGTCCAGAGTATATGGTGCGCGATATCATCCTGAGCGAAAGTAAAATTGAACTTGCTGCTAATGCTAATTATGAGAACACACGGCAAGGAAAAATTATTGGCGAGTTGAAAATTCCAATATTAGTACTAGACAAGGTAGTGGATATCTTGGATATCTCTCATACGTCGCGTCGGTAGTTAAAATATTACATAAACATAAGTTCCATGATTATCTCATGAATATGAACAAAAACTTAGTGAACAGGATGATCAAAACCGTATAAATTTTTGTAACTGGGTGTTGCTTGTAAAATACACGAAGATCAATTTGTTTCCAGATATGTATTATTTACTGATTAGTGCTTCTCTCTCATCGTAGAATTTATCACCATTACGAAAATGAAAACCCTCAATTTAAAATCTCGATAGAAAAGCAAAATCGTTTTTCTGTCAATGTATGGGCAGGTATTATTGGTCAATACATAATTGGTCCTTATTTCTTCGAAGGAAATCTGAATGGTGAAAGGTATTTATATTTTTTTACCAAAAAATCTACTTGATTTACTCGAAGACGTGCGAAGATTGGATGTAGTCAGGCGCATGTGCTTTATGCAAGATGGGGCTCCACCACATTATCATGGAAATGTTCGCCGATTTTTGGATAACTTATTTCCTAACAAATGGATTGGACGGGGTGGTCCAGTCACTTGGCCTCCGAGATCTCCCGATCCAACTTCTTTAGAGTTCTTTCTTTGGGGACATATTAAAAATCTAGTTTACCAAGAAATATCAGAAAATATAGAAGATTTAAAAAGGCAAAATACGACATGCTTTTCGTACAATTTTGTAAAATTCTGGTAAATCTGCTCGCTGGAAAGGAATTTGCAAATATCTTACAAACTGATAACTTTAACCGCTGCAATGGTTATACCAGAAGAAAGGTAATTTAATTTTACATAACTGAGCATCAAAAAACACAGCGTGTTCCATTTGAAAAAAAAAGTTTTCACTGTTTTAAATTAGCTAAATGTAGCATGGAAAATGTAACACTTGGTCATTATTTTCGATTATATTTTAATTGCAGAACTTAGACCACTCTATGTTCTTACGCTGTGCCAAAAATTAAATTTAGATATGCCATGTGAAAAAAGTTATAAAGCTCCTTCCAGACCTTTCCATCTGTCACTTTTTTCTTAAAATGGTAAATACTTCCGAAACCTGAGGGTTTAGCCTAGGGTGGGAAACATGTGGTTGACTCAAAAGATTGCGCTGTTTCCGAATTTCAAAAAATATAGGTTTAGGGTGTTCCATTTAAAATAAGAAAGTTAGTTGCTCTCCAGGAGATATGGAACGCCCTGTACATTCACCGATATTTAAAAAAAACGCCAAAAAAGGATACCAACAACCTGGGATAACACACTCTGATAAATAGCAAATGCGCTACATAGCAAATACGCACTAAAAACACCCTGTATATATTTAGCGACTTATTGGATAATTTGTTTTTATTTGCAACTGTCTATCCAGTCATAAAGTCAAATGCATTCCAATAAATATAGAATTGTTAGCTTCCTTTCTTAACTCGAAATGCCCACTGAGCGTCGCGTCGTCTGCATGTTACAATGATTGAAGTGTGGGCAGATGAACAAATCTACGGAAAACAGCGGGAGCACGTTTGCAGCGGACACAACAAATTGGTTTGCTGAGGCATCGCCACCTGGCAGGCGCACGAGCACAGGCATAAATAATGCGCCCTGTTCATCTGCCTTTTCAGTTTAGATAACTATAATTTTAATATACCTAATGATATGTCATTGCCTCTCTGTATTTCAGTTTCTTAATCTTTAAAGAAATAATACAATTGTTACATAATGCAAACATCAATTCTATATCTATAATATATGTACTTAAAAAAACATAATGCACAAATATACATACAGAGAATGAGGGATGACAATTCCATTCTCTATTAATAAGTGAGTTACAAAGGTCCCTGTTATTTTGTGTACCAGTTACTTAAACAAAGATGCATGAGGAAGTTAAGAAAGAAATAGAAAACTCCCCTTCTGTCGCAGTCATTGCCGACGAAACGGCGGACGTAGCTTGCGAATTTCAGTTGGTTGTAGTATTTAGATATGTATGTAAAGGGCGACCCGTTGAGAGATTTTGGAGATTTTACGTGCTCGACGGACACGACGCCAAATCAATTGCTGAATGCATCTCAAATGTTTTAAATCCCTTATTAAAAAACAATCCACACAAATTAATAGCTCAAAGCTATGATGGTGCATCTGTCATGAGTGACAGATTGAATGGCGTACAAGCAATTGTTAAGGAAACATACCCTCTAGCAAATTTCGTAATTTGCTATGCACATCAGATGAATTTAATTATGATGAGTGCATGTTCTATCAAGAAGCAGGCTAGGGTTTGTTTCCAACTTATCTGGCTTGTGCTCTTTTTTTTTCTGTTTCTCTCCAAAGCAAAAGATGCATCATTTTAGATGAAGTGGTTAGTCGCAGATTACCAAGATCTTCCCAAACTCGATGGAATTTGGAATTTCAATTGGAATTTCATCGTTTTTAATCAGTTAAAACAAGTATGTACCGATTCGGTCAAAGTAAAAAATGATTTACAAAATTTTGAAGCAGCAATTCAATCTATACGGGAGCAAATGGACAGCATCATCGACAACATCGAAAAAGAGATAAACTTCTCACAGACAGAAACTGATGAATCACCAAGAAAAAAGGGGCGAGTTGAAGAAGACAGCAAAAAAGGGAAGCTTTAGAAATATGTAATACAGTATTATCACAAAACAAAACAAGATTTAATTTCTCTTGACACTTGGACACTCTGGAAAAATTTTCTGCGTATAAACATCCCTTCCCCGAAACATTTCTGAGTGAGATATGTTCACAATTTCCTTTTTTAAACAAACAACAGCGGAAAACAGAATTGCAAGTACTATATCAGAGAGACGAATTAAATAGTATTTCTGGAGCAGTTCCATTATCCATTTTATTGAATGAAGAAGGTTTAAATTCCACATTTCAAGAAACTCTCAAACTTTTAAGTATAATAATAACCATACCTATGTCAACATCTGAAGCCGAACGCTATTTTTCGATGCTTAAACGTGTTAAAACATTTCTCAGGAATACAATGAAGGAAGAATGACTTAGTGGCTTTAGAGAAACATTTTATTAACAGTATTGACAACTTTAATAATAAAGTAATTGAAAATTTTGCAAACGAAAAAGAGAGAAGGATGGAATTAATTTACCGCAAACTTTAAAACTAGCGTTAAAAACTTTCATCGCGTGTGTTAATTAAATTAATTTTATAACTTTTTTTTAATAGACATAAAGACATTAGGTAGTTTTAGGAGTTCTCTATAAGATTATATCTCAGGAGGTTAGATGTAATCTCCAACTACTATGGGTAAGTAATCTTCTATAAATTTCATATTGATTTATTTTGTACTAATACATTATGACCATTTTTTGAAAATTATCTATAAAAATAAATGTGTGTGTTGAAAATCAAACAATAATGCACCCTTAAACCCGGTGGCCATGGTAATCATAAACTCAAATAATAATTCTTGTGGAAGTCTGTATTTTTGTTCAAATGTATATTTTATTGAAATTCTGAAGTGCCAGGAAAACGCGCGACCTTGAAAATTTAGAAAAATTCGCACTTCATTATGTGTCTTTGCCAGTTTTGGCACTACCTGTTTAATTTGGCACGAGCTGCTACTGGTTTTTACCTAGTATTTGAATCTATGAACTCCGAATTAACTCTGATAAAAAAAAAAGTTATCTGGCTACTCTGGGAACCTTTGTTATGAAGTAGGCGTAACTTTGACGATCTATTCTTGGCCTCAACAACAAAATATTTTGATCTAGTATAGTATATATTCTTGTGTTTGTTGGCTTGTTGAATGAAAGAAATCTCACAATCACGGTGATGCCACTTGTGAATAATATTTTGAAGGATATTCACTGCCACCTACGAAAATGCACATCGAACTATAATAACTATCTTCAGTTTGTCACGCCTCTTCGTCGAGTGTTTACTTTTGCTTTACGTGCGTCCTTTGTTACATGGGGTACTATGTCATTCATGAATTTCTACCACCTTGAGGTCCTTCCGATAGTGAAGCGGCGATACATAAAATTCTATATTCAAAATATTGACCACCCACGTCAGCGTCTTTTCTTTGGAAATCTGACCTGTGTGCCAAGCGAAATATCCACCCACTGGAGATTTTAATGGATGTGTGGTAATAAATTACCTGCCTATAAATAAAGGAGATAGTATAAAATAATGTTTAATGTATTTTTAGATGCCTTTATGAAATTATGAAATTCTACGTCATAGCAGCGACGGCTCGTGGACTTAATGACAGGTAAAGCATACGGAGAAGAACTATCACTGGCGGATCTAAAATGTTAACATTTTGACATTTTCAAGGTCAAACACTTTAAATTGAAAGTTATAATTTCGTAATTAAAGCCCAGACGTAATTTTCCCCTTTTGACGGCAGCTGAGAAAATATCCTTCGGGATCTGATCGCTGCTATATATCTTACATTAGATATTGCTATTGCCATGTTGATACCTCGTGTACTTTGCCCAGAAGTAATTTTTAAGTTAAATTAGGGTGAATTTCACCCCTTTTGACGGCAGCTGAGAAAATTTCCTTCGGGATCTGATCGCTGCTATATATCTTACATTAGATTTTGTTATTGCCATATTGATACCTCGTGTACTTTGCCCAGAAGTAATTTCTAAGTTAAATTAGGGTGAATTTCACCCCTTTTGACGGCAGCTGAGAAAATTTCCTTCGGGATCTGATCGCTGCTATATATCTTACATTAGATATTGCTATTGCCATGTTGATACCTCGTGTACTTTGCCCAGAAATAATTTTTAAGTTAAATTAGGGTGCATTTCACCCCCTGCGACGGCAGCTGAGAAAATTTCCTTCGGGTCTTGATCGCTACTATATATCTTACATTAGATTTTGCTATTGCCATGTTGATACCTCGTGTACTTTGCCCTGAAATAATTTTTAAGTTAAATTAGGGTGCATTTCACCCCCTTCGACGGCAGTTGAGAAAATTTCCTTCGGGTCTTGATCGCTACTATATATCTTACATTAGATTTTGCTATTGCCATGTTGATACCTCGTGTACTTTGCCCTGAAGTAATTTTTAAGTTAAATTAGGGTGAATTTCACCCCTTTTGACGGCAGCTGAGAAAATTTCCTGCGGGATCTGATCGCTGCTATATATTTTCCATTAGATATTGCTATTGCCATATTGATACCTCGTGTACTTTGCCCAGAAGTAATTTTTAAGTTAAATTAGGGTGCATTTCACCCCCTTCGACGGCAGCTGAGAAAATTTCCTTCGGGTTCTGATCGCTGCTATATATCTTAGATTAGATTTTGCTATTGCCATGTTGATACCTCGTGTACTTTGCCCATAAATATTTTTTATGTTAAATTAGGGTGCATTTCACCTCCTACAAAAATTTCCTTCACGTTCTGATCGCTTCGATACAATAGTTTTTGCTATTGCGATATTAATACCTAGTTTACTTTGCCCATAAATAACTTTTATTTTATATTATTGTGCATTTTACCCCCTTCGACGGCAGCTGAGAAAATTTCCTTAAGCTTCTGTTCTTATTTGCCATGTTCCTCGTATACTTTGCCATAAACAATTTATTAGTTAATTTGGGGTGCATTTCACCCCTTTCGATTGTAGCTTAGAAAATTGCCTCCAAGTTCTGAGCCCTTGTTTACATTAGATTTTGCTATTGTGATGTTAAGGAAGCTATCTATCTTTACTTTGCCCATATATAATTTTTTAAGTTAATCTAGAGTGCAATTTACCCCTATTATAGGCGGTAGCCAAAAAAAATGTCCTTCTTAGAGATGGCTGTGACATATTTGTCATTATTTTTTGCCTTTCTGATGTTGATACTTCGATTACTTTGGTCAGACCGACGCTATCTAATAAAATTTTGGTATAAATATATCTAGTTTACATATTTTTTTTCTATTGGTGATGATACTCACCGCCAAGTTTATTTCAGCCATAAATATTAAACAGTACCTACTTCTATTATTAGTGACAGAACAATTATTAATATTAATTATTCATGGAGTGTTCCTCAATATACAATAATAACACACAAGTCCCAAGAAATACTCAAATGAGGTATTAGTACCGATATTCGTTATATGATTGTTACCCGTCTGTATCACTTAAGGCGCACGCGTGCCCGCACGCCCATGCCCCTTCGGCTATCTTCGGCGTTTTAGCTGCTAGGATTTGGCTGCCAGGTTCACACCGGTTGAAATTGGAACGTTTTTATTTGCTTGTTTGTAAAAGGTACTGAAAACCACAATGGGGTATTTCCACTCATTCAAAATGGAAGTGGAAATATGTATATTTTCAATTTCTAAAATAGTTAAATACTATTGCAAAATATGGAAAAACAGATATCACTTACATGATATTTTATTTAATTTTTAAAATGTAACGACGTCGCAAGCAAAATTTAGGAAATCCACCAGAAAGTGGTTAATATACATATTAATTTTAAAGATTGTGGCAGTAATCAGTACGACAACTAACTCAACTTTAGATAGTATTACCTACTGTATAAATTTTGATCGACCCTCCAATTAATCTAATCCAATGTCCTATTATTGATATTGTAATAATTTCCGGAGCACCCCAGACGGGATGAGAAGCATTACAACATCCGAATCGAGTAATGTTACGTAAAAAACGTCCTTGGTCTTGATTTATATGACGATATTCAATCGGACAACAGCGAGCTGACCCTCTCAGCTCGCAGCAATAAAAAATAAAACTAACAAAACTCGACTGGCATTCCGACTCCCGCTGGCCCATTTCACACCCCCATTTAATGCGGCGATTCACTGGAACGTACAAAAAACTACCCGGATAAAAATTAAGCTGGATTAAGGCCCGTAAAAGCCGGGAAACGGAAAAATAAATAAGAACTGTCTGGTCGCTACAGTTCCACACGTGAAGGAGTTTAGATAGCGTATGTGCCTTTATCTTCTGTTTACGACTTGTTTGGATCAAATACTTATGGCTGGCGCAGAAGGCCCTCAAAGAGGAGCTCAGAAGCAAAAGTTTATTGGATTCTTTCACGAAATTCGAAACTATTGTGGTTGCTATCCTTCATATATCGGCTCTTGGTTCAGTATTTCAGAAGTTCACTAATTTCTTTGTTCGTAGACTCTCCGATTTGACTCATTGTTAAGCTGAATTTATAGTTTCGATAACATAAGACATACCATAACATAAGACATAGTGTCTTTTCCGTAAGATAATCTGAGATTACGAATGCGCGTTAATCCCATATTTTCATTTTGTTCTGTGAATAAACTTCGTACAAGTAAGGATAACATCAATTAAGACAGCTTCTTCGGATATTTTTTTAAATTTTGAACGCCAAATACCTACCTATTTAAAAAAATTGTACTTGTCACAACAATATTAATTATTTTAATGTAGAATTTTAGGTTAGATTTAGGTAGTTTGCATTCGCAGAAATCGTTTCTCTGTGACTTCTCTGTGCCATCAACAAGAAAATCTCGATATTCACACGATGTCTTCCGATCCCTTCCCGAGTACACACGATAAAGTACACTAAATACTTATAAACACATAAAATTACAAATAAACAAATACCTACACTCAATAAGTGACTTAACACTTGTTTTGAGGTAAGATAAAATAACTAAGATAAAATAGAACTAGGATAAATAATATAATATGATACCACTAGTATGAATTACAATATAGAGTCACGAGTATTTACAATTTACGAGTGGTTACGAGTAGTACGAGTATGTATGAGTAGTAGTACAAAAATCTCAACGTTTCAGTTATGAAGATTATAAGGTAGGTAAGTTATTTAAGAAAAGTAATTGTGAAATATGATTCTTGACTGTTGAAATATATAATGTTTAAGTTTTTTTTTGTATGATGTAATATTAACTGTATTTTTAGTTTCGACAGGAACTGTGTTATAGATTTTAGGAGCTAGATATTCATAGGATCGTTGTTCAAGAGATGTTAACATCAAAAGTATAGTATGGAGGTGTCTTTGTCTAGTATTGTAGATATGACCCGGCAATGATATGTTATTTTTTACCCGGTGATACTTTATGTTGAGATTGTAATAGTACAATTGTCTAATATCAAAAACTTGTACCTCTTTATATAATAGATTACTAGGGTGTGTTAAGTCTTTATGTAGTAATATTCTCAGGAATCCTTTCTGAATAATTTCCAGAGGACGTAAATGAGTTTTAAGTGCACTGCCCCACGCTAATATACTATAGCGCAAATGGCTTTCCACCAAGGCAAAATAAAGTATTCTTAATTGTATGTTAAAGATATTTCGTAAGTATTTAAATCTATAGAGTATCGTCTGTAGTTTCCTTATAGTATATTTTACATGTTTATCCCATCGTAAGTGCCTGTCAATGACAACTCCTAAATATTTAATTTCTGTTGAGGGCATGATGATATGTTCCTTCTTATGAATTTCAATTTTTATTTGTGAAAATGGAGGAAGACCAGAAGCGTAGCAGCTAAATGGTAAGTAGTTAGTTTTTTCGAAATTTATTATTAGTAGCTTGTGATCGAACCAGTTTTTAATATCCGTTAAGTCCTTTTCAACATTTATTTTTAATTCTTCCCATGAGTTGGCTTTGAAAAATATTGCAGTGTCATCCGCGAATCCTATAATGTCTGCTCTACACAAGGATAGAGAAAATAGATCATTTATATAGATAGAGAACAAAACCGGACCCAGCACTGTACCTTGTGGCACTCCATATTCTACAGGTAGTGTATCACCTATTACATTATTTACTTTCACGCTCTGATGTCTGTTGGTTAGGTAACTTTGAAACAGTTTTAAACTATTCCGTCTGATACCAATGTCATCAAGTGATTGTAAAAGTAAGAAATGACTAACTCTATCAAACGCTTTTGATAAGTCAATAAACTTACAGAGACAGGGTTTTGATTGATTTAGTGCAGAGTGGATTTTTGTTGTTAAAGCTACTATTGCATCTCCAGTCGACACATTCTCTTTAAATCCAAATTGGTTTTCAGACATTATGTTATATCTTGTAATATAAGCATTTAGTCTCTTTTTTATAATTTTTTTGGAATTTCAAAGCTAATAAATATATCCAGGGTGAAAATTGGATTTTTTTCGAGAATTTTCGAAGAAACAATTAATACATACAACCAACAAATGATTTTAGTTTTGACTAAGCAAGCAATTTCTGTATCACTCCCTCTTTGAATGCTTCAGAACTCTATTGTATATATAATTCAATATTTTCCCTCATATAGTTGGAAAAAGTAGTTGTTTTTCAATAGGTTCAACAAGATTTTATGCATTTTAAAGTTTAACATCTTCTGGATAACTGTATGCCTAATGCTTTTATATATAATATGTTCAAATAGAACAAATATAAATAGTAGACTAGGTTTGTGTGTTCTAAGAATTTGAGTTCCGTCAAAAACTAATGTCATAAAACGTCACTGCAAGTGTTGGAGTATTAATATTTTAAATTCAAGTATAAATGATCAATGAAATAAATCGTATACTGCTCTGAATATCCTCAAGAAAGGTGAAAGAACTTGTACAACTTCTAAGTGGTTCGTTTTCGTGTGTATAGTGGTTCATTTCCGTATGTGTGTCCAGATATAGCACTGGTAAGTGTGTTTTCCTTCTTATTCGTCTATTTGCTTATTTCTATGTAATGAAATGCTACAAACCCAAGATTACTTTTCACAAAATAAATATGAATAGCAAAGAATTTCAAAGCTAATATATATATATATATATATATATATATATATATATATATATATATATATATATATATATATATATATATATATATATATATATATATATATATATATATATATATATATATATATATATATATATATATATATATATATATATATATATATATATATATATATATATATATATATATATATATATATATATATATATATATATATATATATATATATATATATATATATATATATATATATATATATATATATATATATATATATATATATATATATATATATATATATATATATATATATATGTTATAACATGCCAATTAACAATGTCTTTAAAACATGTTGAAATTACTAAAAATCCATAACGGACTAATGATGAACCCTGCATGTATATTTGTATATGTCCGAGCCATTAGTTTGTATCTCATTAACCAAGTCAAAACTAGTTGATTGATAGCCGGCCATGTTGGCATTTAAGAGATCTGAATAGATTTTGTGATGTGTATGTATTGAAATGCATAGTCTGCCGCTAATAATGCTTATAAAATCGTCTGTAATTTTACCTTCGCATTCAAATAGGCCACACGCATTTCCAGCGGTCATTAGTGACAAGTAATGATGCTACCAAGCTACGGTTCCTAATACTGTATAAACGACAATACACTCACAATCAGAATGGGTTCTTAAAAGTTCATCAAAATACCAGCGTTTGGTATTTAAACAAATGATAAATTACGGGTTATACCTTTTCGTTGAATTCAAAAGATTGCGATAAATTAACGTCCAGGGTATTTAAGTGGCCGTTCAGAAAAGCCAAAAGATATATAGAAATACAAGGATATACTTTGAACGCTCTTATTCAAAAACAATATCGTATACAATATTATACGAGTATGAGATAATGCTATACTTATGCTGGCCCCTATAGTCCTACTGCGTTGTAATGCTGTAATTCTACAGGGCTTTCATTTAATGCCGAGACCCACGTGATCAGTTAATTTTGCTCGTTCACTTCACCATTTAGGAAAAATGTCAATTCAATTCTTTATTGTACGGCATACACCATTGTATTTTAACTGTACTTGTTCCTCGTAGTATTTAAAACCAACTGTAAAACTAACAAACCAATATGTACTTGGGGGATATATTTTCATGTTCCGTCATGTTTCCATCAGTTGCTGTAAACAATCAACTGATCAGTCCAGCAGCCCATCAGGCAAGAAACTTTTGAAATGGTTCGCCAGGAATCTCAGCACTGTCTTTATTATTGCATGGAAAGAAATGGTGAACATTTTGAACACTTAATAAAATAACATATTAATTAGCTAGTTATTACTTTCATTTTTCATTTATGACTGTCAAAAGTGTTCCCTCCTAAAACAAACATCGACGGATCACTGCGATTTCTCAAATTGTGGGTTTTCAATTACAGGGGGTGGAAAGTTTTAAAATGAACACATTTTATATTAGTTAACATAGAGTGATGCTGTACATAACAAACATATTATGTTATATAAGTAATATCATAGTTTAAGTTCTATGGTAATATATTACCTAATTTATCTTGAACATGTACATTTGACAGACAACACCACAGACCAATGCACTATCTACTAAATACTGTCCCGTAGACATGTCGTCTGCAGCCCTTTAAAATACACAAATTATTATTTATACCTAACTAATAAATAACAGTAATTGTCATTCAAGTGCAATAATACCCGGTATCAAGTGCATCAGTTTATTAGCTACTCATATATAATTATGTTAGTCCTTGTGTAAAGTAGACTACTTCAATTAATGGTTTAGAAATTTATTACACTCTTCATATTAATCCCCACTTGCTACCGCTATCCTTTGATTCGATCGATTTTCCCAAACAGAACAGAACATTTCCAGAAAGTTCGTGTTTTTTCCAAAACTGCACCGATAACCTCAACAGTATAGTACACACACGTGTACTTAAATATGATAATACCTTGTATTTTTTATTTAATTTAATAAAAAAAATGCCTCACATTACAGATGAATCTGATATGATTGTGTTATATCAATTTATTAGCTAAATATCGACCTGCCATGAAAGCTAAACGTGTCACTTATCAGTAGAATTGTTTACTTGGCTTATCAACTACCTGCTAATATTTTACTTCACTCCTCTCATCCGAATGTACAGGGTGTTATATAATAATAATCGTCTTTATTCACTTCCATTATAATACAAAATAGCACATAAGGTAACAAAGTACCGGTTTGAATATAGTTCTGTAGAGATAAAAGAAAACAGAAGTGAATGGCGAAGTTTCAGCTTGTAGATTTTTTCAACTTAACCGAATGAGAGAGAGAAACAAATATAAAATAAATTACAAAAAATAAATATCAATCAATTTTGTCTGTAGATTTAAAAAGAATCATAATTATATTTATAAATATATATTTATACATATAATTAGGCCAATAATATACAATTATTGTTATTTTCGGAGTCGATGCCAGCTAGGGTTTACAAGATTTTACCCGTTTCAAAGTTTAATTTTTTCTAGATAAATATACTTATGTTTATAAATATACTTGTTTAAACGTAAAGCTAAATAAATAAAATAATAACCATTCATTTGATTAACACTCGGAGTAGTTTCCACAAACACCAAAACACTTTCACTTCGCTCGACGCGCGTTTCGCCAACCAAGTTGGCATCATCCGGAGACGATTTAAAGTTAATCTTGACCACGATAACTTTCCCCAAAGGGAAACGATTTAAAGTTAATTTTGACCACGGTATTAAGTGATTTCTAGTTAGCCGCATTCTAAAAGTAGAAGCGTAGAAATAGTGACTAGTGTTGTGATTCGAAAGCAAAAAGGATTAATATAAAACTTTACAAGGTAATAGCCATCTAAAATATATTTAATTTTAAGTAAACATTGTTCCATATGCTTAGTCCCATGTTATTAGAATAAATTACGTAGATTTTGGCGTAGGATAGTTATAAGGTCTATTTCGCATTAAAACTTCTACTCCATTTGCACTATAACTTGCATATATATAAACTTTTGTACTTGTTCATTGCAATTATCATAGTGACAATCATACTTCCATTTATATGAAAATAAAATTAGTCCAATATAACGTCTGCTTTATTATTCTTATCTCAAACTTTTCAGGACATAATTTAAAATCTGTAATTAATAAATATTCTTAAATTTCAATCTCTTTGACAAAACAAAGTAATAAGTATCATAGATCATTTAAAATAATTTCAAATTTCATGTTAAAATATTGTAATATAAATAGAGGCCTAATTGAACCCCCTCTTATTGACCATAGAGGACTCGTGCATATCAGTAAACCTTCTCCAACTACAAATAAGTGTTCGTTGAACTGGCGTCCATGGGAAGGATACAATGGGGAAGAGACAAAGTAAGTATCCTGGATTTGTATATATATATATATATATATATATATATATATATATATATATATATATATATATATATATATATATATATATATATAAAAGAAAGTCGTGTTAGTTACACTATTTATAACTCAAGAACCGATTTGGCTGAAAATTGGTAGGGAGGTAGCTTAGAACCAGGAGACGGACACATACTTTTTATCCCGTTCGACCGCGTTCCCGTGTGACGTGACATGAAACGTCAAAGCGAATACAAGTCACTATAAAACGTGATATAACAAAAACGCATCTGACATGGAATAACAAAACGCAAATGACAGCTAAACGTAATTTTGTCTATGGTTAAGTTTGGTTAGGTTAGGTAGAAATCACTAATCATCAGTAATTTGTATTCTCTTCGAATCATCATTAACAATGCCGCGACCAAGACCATCTTTCCCGACAAAGCCGTAATGCAAGAAGGATACGAAACATTGCGAATGAAAGGACTGAAGAGGAACGAGAAATTGCCCGTGAAGAGGGCCGCGTTAGTATGTCGCGACTTCGTGCTTCTTAATCAGAAGATGCCTCGCTTTGCTCTTGTGATTAAGAAGCACGAAGTCGCGCCATATTAACGCGGCGCTCTTCGCGGGCAATTTCTTGTTCTTCTTCAGTCCTTTCATTCGCATTGCCCGTGAAACGGCTCGGTTGTCAATGCGAAATAGTCGAGCGAACAACAAAGATCAACAAGTAGATAATTTTAGACGCACAAGAAGAGATTTATCAAGTGCTGATTTGAATCGATGCAATGATGCAACGACATATGTTCGTCATTACGTTCGGCCAGATCTCTTTATTACTTTTATCTGTAATCCAAAATGGATAGAAATTGTTCAATTGCTGCTTCCCGGACAAACATCAAGTGATAGACACGATATCACAGCACGTGTATTCAGGCAAAAAATGCGGTCCCTGATGAACTACATTTGTAGGTGGTTCATTTTGTGAAACGATTCAAGTTCGAAGGATTTTCCGGTATTGGATCTCAACTACGAAAAAACGATTATGTCTTCTCTAGATTTATTGACCTGTACAAGCGACTAATATCATTCCAAGTTCCAAGCAAATTACAATAATAAAAATCTTTTAATTGTCTTTTTCTAGTGTCCTATTTAGTTTTAGCTTGAGTTATAGGGTTCAGTTGAGCCTAATAATATGTAAAATATTAACTTTGTAATATGTTGTATTATATAATGTATTAACGAAATACAGGAAAAATAAACATTCTACTAAAGGAATACGTAATAAATTAATTAATTACTTCATATCAAAGACAGGCATGGAAATGCCGTTTTGGGCAAACACATTGGGCGATATTGGGCAATCAACTAAATTTTACTTCATTAGAAACTATGTTTTACTTCATTGTAAATGATAAAGGACCAAGATCTTAACCATGAGGTCTGCTTAGAGGTTAAGTTACTTATATCGACTATTCGGAAACTTTCGGGTTTTCGATATAATCATAAACTGAGAAAAAATCATAAACTGAATTCTGTTATACAGCGTATGTAGCGGATATACAAGTGAGTGCGCCTGAAGGCTAATCATATTTTTACAATGCATCCAGAATACCATAGCTTTGGTCGTAAATAGCCGAGAAAATAGGAAAAAAAATTGCATCTGTTTGCCTCCCACTCATTTATGCTTTTACGTGCAATTATGATTTTTAGCAAATACCTACCTACCCAATTTATCATATTTTTAAGAACAAAATGCCGCAAATAAAAATATAAACGATTAGTAAGTAACTATTTTTACTTGATATGCTTTATTAAATTGTGCAGCGCTAACATTTGGACGATATTATCTCTATTCGTACACCGTGTACATCGATTAAATATTTGCTGTTTTCGTATTCAGATTATTTGCAAAAATCAGATTTTGATTTTAACCTATCACAGATCAGATATTCACATACTATTTAGGTATATTAATTTTTTTATGAATATCTGTTGTCTAATGTACTTTATCGATTACAAATCAGCTAGAGTGCTTTTTATTACCAATATTGTAGTTGACAAGGACAAATTATTATTAATGCATGTTTTCATATCGGAAAGATCCCCATTGGAAAAACTAAAAAAAATTGATTATCCATTTTGTTATTAACTTAAATTATATAAAAAATAGAGAAAAATTTCGTGTTTCAATGCTACAATCAGAATAAAAACAACCATGTTTCGTATGTTATGTGAACAAATTTTGCTATATTTTTTATATAATTTTAAGGTTTTTTGTATTTCTACGTGTCACTTTATTTCAATTTTTTTGATTGTTAATAACAAACTGGAGAATAGAACAGAAATACAAAAATAACAGATATACCAAATAACTTAAAATTATACAAAAAAAATAGAGACAAATTTTTTCACATAATATACGACACATGGTTGCTTTTTATTATTTTTTGTAGCATTGAAGAAACATTTAACATGAAAATTTATTTGTTTATAACAAATTGTATATTAATAAGCAAATAAAACGAAATTTTTTTTCAGAATATGGAAGATCTATAGAAATGTGGATTAAAAATGGTTCCATATTAATATTTAGCAACAAAAAAAGTCCCAAAACAAAGAGTGGATTATCTTACAAACAAGCCAACAAGTGTCACTTTATTTCAATTTTTTTGATTGTTAATAACAAACTGGAGAATAGAACAGAAATACAAAAATAACAGAAATACCAAATACCTTAAAATTATACAAAAAAAAAGACAATTTTTTTCACATAATATACGACACATGGTTGCTTTTTATTATTTTTTGTAGCATTGAAAAAACATTTAACATGAAAATTTATTTGGTTATAACAAATTGTATATTAATAAGCAAATAAAACGAAACATTTTTTCACAATATGGAAGATCTATAGAAATGTGGATTAAAAATGGTTCCATATTAATATTTAGCAACAAAAAAAGTCCCAAAACAAAGAGTGGATTATCTTACAAACAAGCATTTGTTTATAACAATTATGTAAAAAATAGAGTAAAAAATTATGAAACATCATTTTTATGTAGCTTTATATTTTTTTTCTTTCATATTTCTATTTTTTAATAAAGAAAAAGATCTAATTGGAGTATTTAAGAAAAAAAAATAAATTTTTTTTTCTTATATTAAGTGCGTAAAATTAGTGTTTTTTTAATGTCGCGGCCAAATTCAAAATTCTCTCGAATGTGTCATGAAAACACGAATTTTATACACGAAATACAAACAACTTTTTTTGAACAACTGTTCATGTGAATTTACATCGTCTGAAATATATTAAAAATAAATACTTCCAATACATCTTGACGTGGCTTTTTGTCCCGATAAGTTATCGTTTTTAAAAGACTGTTGTCTTGAAAATATTATTTAATGTTTTCAGTAAAATCGTATTCAAAAACGTTTCCTGTCTGAAAAAATAAGTCCAAAATAACTAAATAATACTTCTCTTTTCCATACATGTTATCCTTAATGTTATCAATACTTCCAATACAATTTCACAGCATCCAGTGGTCTTTCAGTGTCGTTACTATAGAAACGGTATAGATGGCACGCCGCGTGTTTGAGTGTGTGCTCGTAGTTGCTTTAATTTCAAATTATTTTTGAAATATTCGAGAGGAAAATGTATTAACCATCATCTGGGGATAAATACAATAGGTGAAATTCCCAGCTTGATTGTAAAATGGCGTGGAAAAGACATTTATAAGACCTACACAGGTCACTGTTTCAGGAGAAGCTCTGTAACTCTTCTGGCCAATGCAGGGGGCAACATTACATCCATAAAACGTCACGGTGGCTGGAAATCTGCCTCCGTAGCAGAAGCATATATAGAAGATAGTTTGAATAACAAAATTGAGATTTCTAACCAAATTTTGAATTGTCCATCTTCTTGCAAACAAATTAAAATATCTGATAAAATTTTGGAATCAACTCTTCAAGAAATATCTAACGTTTCTGATCAGCTGCAACATGGAACATCTTCGGGATTTCATGTTGGAAGTAATTGCTCATGCTTAAACTCTACTATCAATTATTATTCCAATAAATGAAATTGTTTTATGATGAATAATCAATTAATAATTGACTCTGTTAAAAATAAATCCTTAAAAAGTAATATTTCATGTTTATTGTGTGAATTATTTTGGCAGTGAAAAAAGTATTTTTTTCACGCTGAAAAGAAAAGTAAACATTTACGCATCAATACAGATGCAGAAATGTCAAGTTTTTTTGACAGTTGTACAAAAACAAATATTTATAGTAATATAGATGGAAAGGAAAAGGAATTAGGGTATTAGGGGAGTTGCAATTTAGTCGGTTATCTAATGCAATTATATTATTATCCATTAATTTATAGCGCAGTTCAACTAAAGCCCATCTGCGGGCCTTATTGTCAACACCTAACAAGGCGTCAATATTTTTTAAAATAACTTCATAATCCTTGTAACATGTACAAAATCGTTAGGTTATTTGGAATGTATACAAATGTATCTTTAAAATGACATAAAATTAACACGTGGTAAAGCCTTATAGCGCACTTACCTGTAGTTACACTCGTAATCGCCGCTAGCGCCGTCTCAAGGAAACTGATGTTTACACCGTAAACTAACAACGCCATTAAACGTAATGGGAATCATATTTCGCTTTTAAGTTTGCTGAGGTTTTTATGAAGAGTGGGCCTTATTAAGAGCCGGGCTTTATTTGGCTAACCTACCTTAGACGCAAATGCATCAACGTGGTTCTGGCACTAGAGAGAAAAATAAATCAAGTTAATAATGGAATGTCTTTTATTTGTATTCAATAAATTATTTTGTACACCAGGAGGAAAACAAACAGTGCGATAACACAGTCAGTATAAGAAGTTTGTTCATCTTATCTACTCTTTTATACACAAATCTATCACCTATTTACACATATACATTCTATCTATTTACAAAATATTTCGAAAAACATTTACATATGAAAATTCTGTCCAACGTTCACGTTACTGCATATGATTTTATAAATGACAATAAGAAAATAAACGAAAATAATTGACTAGATAATAAATTGATTTTATACCATTAAAAAGTATATTTCAACAGATTTTTTTCGCCTTTTCTTAGCACTTTATAGAAATCCGAGATGACAATATTGTAGAAACATCATACGCGCTAGTAAGTGTCTTTCACACTTAAAACTCTAGTGACGTAGCAAATCAACACACGCAATTTAAACCATGTGGAAAATTTGATTCTATACTTAATCAATATTATCTCAAAGTCCCAAAGTCCAAAATTCCTTTTAGCGTAGAAACAAATGTCTATTCTGATAACACGTAAATATATTTTATTTCGCAATAACAGTAACAAATGTACAAGGTGGATCATTGTTATTGTTTCACCACCATACTCTGGGCTGGCCGTAGAGAAGGTGGGGCGCTGGATGGTGACCCATCATCATAGAGCCAGGTACCTGTAGGCTATCGGGCTTAGGACCTCCACTTAAGCAAGGTTTCCCATCCCTGACTAGAACTGGAACCGCCACCCGCCTCGGGGACGGCAACGGGTTGTTTTGTTGGTCGTGCATGCCTTTCTCATGCTGAGCCCGTTTTGTCTTGTATCTGAAACAAAACGTTAAACATCGTAAAGTAATTTGTTTGCAATAATAGACCAGGCTGTGTTTGTTTTAATCGACCATATTTGGGTAAATCGCTCATGCTCACGAATTTTTTCTTCAATGGTTTCGAAATATTATTAGAAATTATCATTTTCATCGTCATCGTCAGTTCAAAAACATGGGGTTTTGGTGGTCATCATAATTTCCACCAATCACTAACGCGCAATTTTGAATTACAAATGGTTTCTAGATGGAAAAACTGTATGGCAGCAAAACTGTCAGCAGTTTTTTCGAGTTAACCCGCGGCAAAACTTGACAGCTGTTGTCACCAAAAATTACAATACGTCTTTTCGCTCTTATAACTCGGAAGCCATTCGTTTTAGAAAAATTTCGAAGAGGAAAAATAGTCTCAGAATTAAATTTTACATATATGTCTGATTTCGAAAATCAAAAAAATATTTAAATTGAAAAAATAATAAAAACGACTAACAAATTGGACAAACACATGTTTTTATCGATTTTTTTCAAATACTTATTTTATAATACACCGCGCAACTTATTTAACGCACAACCAAAAAGTTAACTCAAATTTGACGTTATGTATTTTCGACAATTTTTGTTCGTTTTGGTCGATTTTTTTTCAAATTGTAGGTTTTTCTCTTAGGAATATCACTGTCTTAGTTGTTTTGGTAAAACGAATGATTTTGATATTATACCAGGTGCTATAAAAATGTTATGTTTTTTTCCGAAATTTCAAAACGTCCTGTGGGCTATACAAGGTTTTGCAAGTTATTGCAATTATAGCCAATTTAAAGCCTCATGTTTTTTCTACATTTTCTTTTTTTATTCATTTGTTTATCTCTGTTACTTCATGAAATACACCGTTTTGAAACACCATATGCTTTTATTCACATGAAATGCCTTTATCGGACAACTCAAACAGCTAGCAAGCTATGGAAATCGAGGTTTACACGTCATAAACTGACAACTGTGTCATTACTTTTTTGTTGACAGTCCAGCAATAATTAGTGAATAATGGAACGCCAAACCAGAAATTTAACTCGTGATGAATGTGTTGAGGCAGCTACATTACATGGTGAAGGGTGGAGTTACAACCGCATAGCTGGAAGGTTGGGAGTGTCTCACACAACTATAGCGAGAGCAATTCAAAGGTACGCGGAAACAGGAGAACATTCCAGACGGGCCGGTCAAGGTAGATCTCGTGTTACCTCTGCTATCCAGGATCGCTTTTTAAGAGTAAATGCTGTAAGACAACGATTTATAACTGCAACACATTTAAGAGCACAACTTCAAGACGCAGGTGGTCCACTCATATGCGTTCAAACTGTACGCCGACGACTGAGGGAGGCAAATTTAAGACCCAGGATTACTGCTCGACCAGCATTAACAGTAGATCATCGAAGAGCCAGATTGAATTTTGCCAATGAGCATGTTAATCGGATGGAAGCAGATTGGGAACGTATTCTTTGGACTGATGAGTCAAGGTTCAGTTTGTATAATTGTGACAGACGTAATCGCGTCTACCGAAGACCCGATGAGCGATACAGTCAATGCAATTTTTTGCACACAACTTTATATGGAGGTGGATCCGTCATGGTGTGGGCGGAATATCTTTGACTGGGCGAACGGACTTGGTAACTGTGAATGGAAATCTCAATTCTGACAGATACATCACAGATATTCTTGAAGCACATGTTTTGCCTTATGCCCCCTATATAGGACCCAATTTTTTACTTATGCAAGACAATGCGCGTCCCCACACGAGTCTTATCGTGAGAAATTATCTTGAAGAAGTAGGAATTGATCACATAGACTGGCCAGCCCGTAGCCCCGACCTTAACCCCATTGAACATGTTTGGGATTTTATCGGTCGGCGGTTACGAAGTGAGGGACGACAACCCCAAAATTTACAAGAATTGGAAGGACGCCTAGTCGAATTATGGAATGGCCTAGATCAGAATCTAATCAGAACTTTGGTTTTAAGTATGAACCAAAGATGTCGGGAGGTCATTCGCGGAAGAGGTGGAAACACCAGATACTAATTCTCTATTTACTTTTGTTTTGTTTCCTGTTATTCGTTGTTTTATTGATTAAAGCAATCCATTTTTCTAGTTATGTTTTTTGAGTTTTGGCCTTTTAAGACCTTTTTCTCTTCTAAAACACCTTGCATCTCTCAATAAATTATAAGATATCAAGGAAAACAAAACGCAAAATGAGGCATTGAACCAGTATAATGAGTAATAAATAATAAGCACTTGACAAAAAAGAAAGTTAATAAATTTAATAAAAATCACGTCAACTCAAAAATTGGATATTTTATGAAGTAACAGAGATAAACAAATGAATAAAAAAAGAAAATGTAGAAAAAACATGAGGCTTTAAATTGGCTATAATTGGTTTAAATTGCAATAACTTGCAAATAACTTGAAAAAAACATAACATTTTTATAGCACCTGGTATAATATCAAAATCATTCGTTTTACCAAAACAACTAAGACAGTGATATTCCTAAGAGAAAAACCTACAATTTGAAAAAAAAATCGACCAAAACGAACAAAAATTGTCGAAAATACATAACGTCAAATTTGAGTTAACTTTTTGGTTGTGCGTTAAATAAGTTGCGCAGTGTATATATAGGAACTTCATATTTGACTAAATGCAACTTTTAAAACTCAAGTATAAACTGCCAATTAAATAAATCGTACAATATTCTGAAGAGCCTCAATAAAGGCGAAAGAACTTGTACAACTTCTAAATGATTGATTCCGTATATACGTCCAGATACATAACGGGTAAATATATATCTTGTTTATATAATCATATATTTCTTTTGTCCGTGTGTTATCACTGAACTACATCTAAACGGCTGGACTGATTTTTATGATGATTAAGCTGATCCGGAAATGGTTTTCAGCTTCACAATTTGATCCGATAGAAAATATTTTCTAAATTAATTTAAATCTCTATAAATTAGTGTTGTGACCGGTGCATTCGCCATTTTTCCTGGTGAATTACCTGGTATATCTTCGGAATCCAAGGTCCAAATGCCAATACAACTAAGATGATACCCACATGAAAATGCCCCCTTTCCAGCAAAAAAGAATTTTTAAAATTGATTTATACTTGACGTAGTTGTGAGGTAACAAACATACAAAAAAAACATACAGCCGAATTGAGAACCTCCTCCTCAATTCTCAAAACACATGTGGATACGACGTGGAAGATGATTACGATGAAGAGAGAACTCCATAGAAAGAAATCGAAGAGGCTTAAGTGGAGGCAGAAAAAAACTCATTTCAGTCAGAAGATGAAGAAGTAGAGGACGAAAATATTGATGATACGCATGAGTTAAGACTAATGTATAAAATACGTAGACTGGAGAATTTAAATGATTAAAAGATAAATATAATAATAAGATTTTTTTTATCAAATTGTATGGATTTTTTTATTTGAATACCTAAAACATCTAATCTTCGGCTCTCCTAATTAACGGATTTCAATTTTTCAAAATGCATTTAAAAGTTTGAGGGCCATTTCATATTTTTTAAAAATTCAAGTATTTATAGGGTCTAGCTTTTAGTTAAATTTGCAAAAATGTCAATTTTGGTCTGAATCAAATCTGAATTGTAACAATTGATAATATTGATGCCATTTCGTGTGATGGTTTAGCACACTTAAAAGTTATATTTCACCAATTATGGAGGTCCTACATATAAAATAATTATTAAAGGAATTCTGTAAAAAACTTGCTTTTTTAGTTGTTTTAGTTATATTTGCAGTAATTTTTTTTTGATTCGCAACCAACTCTCTTATCGCCAATATTTAAATCTAAAATTTTGTTCCTCTTCAAAATTTTTCTAAAAAGAATTGTTCCCGAATTATATGAACGAAAGGGAAAAACAATTGGTATTATTTTGCGATTTTTTCACTATTTGTTTAATAAAAAACTAAGCCTATGTTTTTGAACTGACCCATAATGCAATTATCATTTCTAATAATATTTCGAA
Organism: Tetropium fuscum; assembly: GCA_964058915.1. Lineage (NCBI taxonomy): Eukaryota > Metazoa > Arthropoda > Insecta > Coleoptera > Cerambycidae > Tetropium > Tetropium fuscum. The sequence goes on from CAXKVY010018649.1 coordinate 440,983, forward strand.
GCCTCAAAGCAAAAATGATATGCGATTCATCCAACCAAAAACAGATACCGCCTCGACTATAAGATTATATAGATTATCACTGAAGTGGCGAAATTGATCCAATAAATATTTATTTATTACGTTTCTACAGCTCATATTTTGACACTAACCTATGATTTTGAAACCAAATCTTCACTTGAGTGGGTGTCAGCCTTATTATGGACGCCAGGTGTTCTCTTTCAGGCGCCGAGAGGTATCTTTGCTGCCTGAACCTTCTTTCCAACTCGTAAGTCTGCGCCTTGGAGAACAGAACGCGTCGTTTACGTTTCTTGTGACTCCCTGGCTGCTGATCGTGTTCGTCTTTAATATCTTCGTGTTCTTCCTCAATTTCGTTCTCGCTGAGAACTCCGCTCGAAACGGGGGCAGAAATTGCTTGACTGGGCGTTAAATTATTGTCGGATATTCCGCCGGGTTCGACGCTGGATCGGTCCGAAATTGTCGGGCTAGTACTGTCTGGACTCAGCTGCGCTGGGTGGTGCTGTATGCTTATTTGCTGCTGGGGTAGGATGCCTGCAACAAAACATGATAATTGAATCCAGAGGTACTCAATAAAATACCACTTTCATATTCAGTTTTTATCGCCTTCGAGTGATACGCGCGTCGAGCGAAGTATAAGAGCACTTTCTATTGCTATCAGCAATAATGACCCGTTTTTGATATTAAGTTATTCATGTTAGTTATTCCCGATTGAACCAACTTATATTTAAGCAAAGAATACCAAAGGAATCCATAAAGTTAAGTTAGTCCTTAATTTGGAGTGGACTATCATCTACAATAACATCTTCCCCTATAACTCCACCCGTTAAAATTTTCCCGATTTTGGGGACAAAAGTTGACCTTAAAATTTCACTTTTTTGTAAAAAAAATACCAATTTTTGGAGGCTGTATCTTGAAAATATTGTACCTATAAAATCATTAGTTGGATCTTTTAAATTTTAGTTTTGACTGAGCAAGCAGTTTCTGTATCACCCCCTCTTTAAATGCTTCTGAATTCTATTGTATATGTAATTCAGTATTCTCTTACATATAGCTAGGGAAAGTAGTTGTTTTAATAATTATATTCTACAAGATTTTATGCATTTTTAAGTTTAACATCTTCTGGATAAATGTATGCCTAATGCTTTTATATGTAATATGTTCAAATAGAACAAATCTAAATAGAATAATAGGTTTGTGTTTTCTGTGAATTTGAATTCCGTCAAAAACTGATGTCATAAAATGTCACTGCAAGTGTTGGAGTATTAATAATTTAAATTCAAGTATAAATGATCAATGAAACAAATCGTACATAACTCTGAAGATCCTCAATGAAGGTGAAAGAACTTGTACAAGATCTAAGTGGTTAGTTTCCGTATATATATCCAGATATACAACTGGTAAGTACCTATGTCTTCCTTATTATTCATCTATTTGCTTATTTCTCTGTATAATGGATTGCTACAAACCCAAGATTTCTTTTCACAAGAGAAATATGAATAGCAAAGAACTTAAAAGCTAACAAGTGGACAAAAAGTCTGGAACATATGAAATATCTCCCGAAAGAGTGTGCTTTTGCAAAAATGCTCAGACACGTGGATTTTTATTTTTAATTTTTAAACGCCTACCCCAATCTTTTAATCTTTAGTTTGAAAGAGCACCTTTTTCTAAAAGCTGTAGCATACAAAAATATTAGTAAAAGTATTAAAAAATCGAGACAAATTGATTCGAAATTTCGAAATATAAAAAAACGTATTTATTAATGTAAATTATAAAGTTAAATAAAACAGATATTTGGTAAGAGGTTGCTCAAATTGTTGCCCATTTACTGTTTGGCAATGAGCAAGACGCAAAACGAATTTATTTCGAACGTTACTATTTACTTTTTGTCCATATATTTAGTATATCTTGCCGAATTCGTTCTTTTAAATAATATATGTTTTCTGGCCTGTTAGTATAAACTTTGCTTTTCAAGTAACCCTATAAGAAAAAAATCGAGCGAGGTAAGGTCTGGAGAGCGAGGAGGCCACTCCATAGAGCCACGTCGACCTATTTATCGTTGAGGAAAAATATCAATTAAGTAAGCACGAACAGGATATCTTCGCGGAATTCCATTCTGCGATCGATGTCATCTTGTGAGAGTTCTTGAGTTAAAATAACTCAATAACGGTGAAATCCATTTCTATGGAAGACATTGAGCACTTAAAACTTTAGGAGAATTGATGCGTAATTGAAACTACAAAAGCTGAAACTGAAGAAAGTAGTTACATGAAGGAAGTTCTAAAGATGATAGAATACAAGGGCCCATAGTATGCACTTGGCCCATGGGCCCCCTGTAGTGTTAATCCGGCCCTGTGGGACTTGTGGGACCTTATTTTTTGAGGATGAAAATGAAGGAAATACCATGGTAACTTTTGACGTTATGTGAACATATTATAAAACTTTTTTCAACAAGAGTTACGGGGTTTTTTAAAGTAAGTTTTAAGGTTTAAATTTATTAGATTTACTTCAAAATATGTGACTATATCCTATATAATAGTTATGTATCAGTGTCTGCAAACTGATTCTTTATTGAACGAGCCTGATATACAAGCGAGCGAGGCTAGTAGCAGGCAACTTCGATAAAAACCCTCTACTGACGTGGTGCATACAAGAATGTATGGCCAAAAGTAAAAATATATAATTTAAAAAATGGAGATATAAATGGAGATAGCAAAACGATTTGCTTACATTATAAAATGTGATTAGATTAGTTAATTAAAATAAATTAAAAGTGACTCATCAAACAGATTCATCAGTGATTATATTATATTCTGCATTTACCTTAACTACAAAGTTGAGTATATTTCATAATGATTGACTGTGTGGAATAATCAGTATGAAAAATAAGATCTAATCCAAGAATGACACGAGAAATAATAATGTTCGACCGATTTTGATATTTATAAAACATCGTTTATATAAAATACCATATCAATGTGTTATCTTTGGAAAACGCCAATTGTTATTTTTATCGTTACATCGGGACTTACAAAATTATTTATTTTATACACATATAAACAGCCAAATTGGTCCATTTGTATATATTATATCTATATCTATTTCGAAACACGTCTTTACATTTCTGATATAAAATGAGATCGCGCAGATTAATATGTTTATACAACACCATTACCTTGTTTATATAACAAAAAAAATACAAATATATTTAGATAAATAAAAGGTATCTGATACATGACATGTTAAAGGATAAAAAGTGATAATTAATGGAAATAGTCATTTTCTAGAAATCGATACCATATCCCAGTCTTAAAAATGCAGTTTCGGTCTAAACCGTTTTTAAAAAAGTCTTATCATATACCAGAATAAAGCATTTTTTAAGTAATGTGTGTATAGTAAAAAATCAGATAAAATAAGCCTCGAAAACAGATGATAAGTAAGGAATCTACATTGGAGAGGTTCGCGATTAAATCCCGGTCATACTCCTTTTGCTAAATATACGAGACCGTGGTCAAGCGATTTTGCCCGCTAGCTCTGCAGCGCGAATACCTAGGAGAAGTATTGGTTCAACCCTCATAAAATTGCTCAAGCTTTTGATAGATTTTTTATTGATGCAGCAAAGAAAATAATCGATGTGTCAAATTCTCATTGTGCATATTACAACTCATTCCAACATAAAGATGATGAACATCCACTTGAACCTTTCACAGAAGTAGGCCTTTTCAACTTATTAAGAAATAAATAAAAAAATAAAAAGTACTGGTTCCGATTACGTTCCCGCGTTTCCCATCAAACGTGTTTTAAATGTGATAGTTCATCCTGCACAGGCTTAGTAAATTTTTCTTAAATAATGTATTTCCCGACTTATTAAATGAAGGAAAATTTATAGTCATTTGAAAAAAAGAGATCCAATGTCCTTAGAAAATTATAGACCTACCACTTGATCTTTCACCTATTTTAAAATCTTTACGTACGCTTATCTGGATCGTTTGACGTTATTTTTAAATAAATTTAGAATTATATCTGACAATCATGCTATACATTCACTTTACGAAGAAGTTATGGCGAGTATGCTGCTAAGGTCCTTTGTGACCTCTGCAGGGCATTCGATTGCATAAATCACGATATTTTATTAAAACATTTCATTAAACATATTAATACATTGGATTCTGCGCTAAGGCATGCTTCCTATGCTTCCTAAGGCATGTTTACTGATATGTACGCTGATGATTTGTCTAGTTATTTCAAACAAATTAATGAAATTTTAGATGTTTGTAATTATTTATACCTCAACGTAGATAAAACGAAAATTATTAGATTTCATAATAGACTAAATAGATGTGACAGCGTATCAGTGAATATCAATCATTGTGTCATCCATAGTTCATGTACAGATAATGGTTTTCCACTCATATGTTGCAAACGACGACTCGTATGGAAAATATTATTGTATTAAGATTTGAGGAACATTAAATTCTGCGTCGATTGATCTCTATAACTTCTAAATTAGACCGATTTATAAGGTCGCCATCATCAGCCGAAAAAAGGCAATTTTTATCAACCTTCTGTGACAACTGCATTAAATCCATTTGCAGACATACGTCTGTGATTTGAAAACAGCCACCCTACGTGAAAAACTTGTAGAATAAAATTTTTAAAGCATCAAATTTTGCGTTTATTAGGCAGCGAAATTTGAAATTTGGATCAATATATACATAGGCATATACTGATCATTCCTCCATTTCTCTCTAAACGCTCATTTGACCAATTTGAACGGTTTAAATAATGACAACTTTGCGTTGTCAATATGAACCCCCCACCTCTTAAATCCCACTCTCAACCCTAAATTCCTTCCCACTTCTTTTTTTGTAGGTATGACTTGAGGACAAGCATACAGTATTTACAAAAAAAATCTCATTTATTACATTTGGATTTGCAAGATAACAGAAGTAATTTTTGCATTTGGTAAAAATTGGCTTTTTTCGACTCACGATGGCGACCTAATAAATCTCCAGATTCATGTTTAGCGCCCCGATACCCCCCCCCCTACGTCCCATAAACTTCAACCATTGGACGTAAGTTTCTATGGTCCATTAAAATCAGCGTTTAACAGGCAATGCGACTATCACCTAATATCGGCAGAAAAAATCACACAATACGATTTATCTGCAATATTTAACAAAGCCTATACTCTTGTTGCCACAATGGATAAGGCCCAATCAGGATTTAGGGCATATGGGATACGGCCGTATCAACCTGATAAGTTTACCGAGGAAGATTTTCTACCAGCCCCTCACCACCTCCCAATTGTGCTTGATGACGAATTACCAGCTACTCCCTCTTCACACAGCTTACCACCACCATGTTTTTTTTCAACTGGTCCGACTGGTCTTTTCAAATAATCCGAATGGTAACCTTTCCGAGAAAAATAATTTAAACGGTCAGGACTGTTTAGAAAATACCAGGTTTACTGGTCAGGACAGTATAGAAAATACTCATAGTCCTGTTCCCAGTACATCTGCTATTTTAGAAGAGTTGAGTCCTCTTCCAAAACCCAGTACAGCTAAACGACAAAATCGCAAGAAACAGAAGTCTGAAATATTGACAGATACACCAAACAGAGAAAAGTTGGAAATCGCAGCAGCGAAAAGGGCAGAAAGGCAAAAGAACTTAGAAGGAAAACAGGAAAAACGTAAAACAGGAAAAAGTATAATAAAAGGCACTAAAGGTAGTCAAATTAAGAAGAGCAGTACACAAAGAAAAGTTTTCGAAGAAAGTAGTAGTGAATCTGAAGATATTTCAGAGAGTGAGCTATACAACGATGACGAGTTAGACGATCTTGAATCGGATGAAAATGAGATATGCGTCATTTGCAAGGAAGGTAGTATAAAAAATGAGATGTGGTTCAAATGTTCGGTTTGTAAGAAATGGGCACACGCACTATGCACGGGAGAAGATACCCCTGAGGGATATATTTGCGATTATTGTGACACGTAATGAACAAGAACATTTGTATTAGTTTCATTTTATTATAAGAATTTTTTTATTTTTCGTTTTACTTGATTTTTTAGTTGTAGGTTAATGCATTTTGTCTTTATTAAAGAAATAAATATATTATTTCTTTCAATAAATTGTGCTATACATTTTTCTTTTCAATGCGCACGATTATCCTACCTATGCGCATCATTAGCCGCACACGTAGAGTAATTGTGCGCAGTGTAATTTTTTCATAAATCGTATTTTTAAGTCACAGTGTGCATTTTTATTTTAAATGTGCTACGGAATATTACAGTCAATCCCTGGAACAATGTTGATGACAACTCTGGAGGTCTAATCTTTTGTCAGTTCAGAAATATTACAATCTTGGCTTAGGTGCGCACCAATACCCGACTCTCCCCTAGGGGTGGGAATTTTTTTGATATGTATTCTTACACGCATAAGCTAACTATCCTAGAAATGTCAGCTTATTATAATTGTTCTCTTCCATTCCGCATAAATTCGACTAATTTCTTCTGATTCAAATTTGTCTACATTTGCTCCGATTCCCTTGGAAAATTTTGCAAACACGCCCATGGACGGCTCCTATTGAATGTAAGCAGCGTGCCTACATGCAAATGCAATTTATTTAGGGAATGGTGCATTTCAAAATCATCAATCAATTGACTTTGGATTAAGGTGAAAACAGGTATTAAGGTAAAACCATATAATTCCGTTAAGAAACCTCCTACCAGATTCATGTTACCGAAAAATTACCATTTGACCAGGCTACAACTATCTAGGATTAAAAGTTTTTAATAATATACCTGATTGTCTAATATACATTGACAACCTTTAATAGTTAAAAAATAACTGGAAATTATTTTTATTTTCAACCACATAAGTAATAATGACATTACTGACTTTTTAAAATTTTTGATTTGTCCCATTACTGTCTTCTATATCCCGTCCCGACTTCCATGCTCGATTTCCCGTCCTGAATTCCCTGCTCGATTTCTCTGCCCACATACGAAGATTAATCGGTGAATTTAATTTATGTAATGTAAAACTAAGGGGGATTATTATAAAAGTGAAACAAAAATCTAGGTAGGTATGCATTTATTGAAAACGAATTCCTATTTATTTAAAGCAAACAAAATCAAACCATTTTTATTTGTGATAATGTTTAATACTGACTATTACTTGTTAAAATTAATAACGGAATTGGTATTACTCATTACAAGCATTGATTGAAATTTTAAGCCCTTCTTGATGCTGCTGTTGTTGCAGATTTACGCATATCAATATATTCTTTACCATCTTGACCCAATGCGGCTCTGTAATCATAAAAGAGCTACTTTGATAGGGAAAAATTCCGCAGGCGCTTTAGCCAAAAATATTTTAAGTGCTATTCAGAAATTCGTGGTTGAAAATGAAATAGTATACTTACTCGATGAGAATTTTCATGAATGTACCGAGATTTTATTTTCATTAATGTCTCGAGATATTATTTATCTCGACGCTAGGCGTCTCGATAAATATCATATTCTCTCGACGGTAGAGAAAACCTTCCCATCTCGTGTTGTAATATACTATTAATCGAAATTCCCTAGATTAGTTTTTGTAGCTTTTTTTATTTTCATCAATTGCATTCATCACTACTTACTAACACTATTTTTATGCAAGTTTGTAATTTTTTCAAAGAAAATAAGTTTATTGTTATAATTAATTCCCCACTGGGCGAATTAAAATGTCCATTAATTTATCCCCAATTTATATCTAATAAGTTGATCATGATGTTTGCTGATACATGAGATAATAAATTTATTTTATATGCTAAGAAACAATAGCACATAATCTCTAGACGATTTACATGTTTGATTGATTCGACCATTTACTTGATGAAAATCTAATTCAAAATGCTTTAACAATAAAATTATTGACGATCCATCGAACAGTTTGACGACATTGATGAATGTAGTGGAAAATACAAAATATGTTTCCATGCTGATTTTTATTTCGTAGGCAAAATGCAATGTATATATGTATATAAATGTTAGACAGTATTATTAACTAACTAAATCTGAAAACAAACAATTTAAATTCATAATAATACGCAACAATAATAAAGTACACTAAATACTTATAAACACATAAAATTACAAATAAACAAATATACTCAATAAGTGACTTAACACTTGTTTTGAGGTAAGATAAAAAAACTAAGATAAAATAGAACTAGGATAAATAATATAATGATACCACTAGTATGAATTACAATATAGAGTCACGAGTATTTACAATTTACGAGTGGTTACGAGTAGTACGAGTATGTACGAGTAGTAGTACAAAAATCTCAACGTTTCAGTTATAAAGATTATAAGGTAGGTAAGTTATTTAAGAAAAGTAATTGTGAAATATGATTCTTGACTGTTGAAATATATAATATTTAAGTTTTTTTTTTGTATGATGTAATATTAACTGTATTTTTAATTTCGACAGGAACTGTGTTATAGATTTTAGGAGCTAGATATTCATAAGATCGTTGTCCAATAGATGTTAACATCAAAGGTATAGTATGGAGGTGTCTTTGTCTAGTATTGTAGGTATGACCCGGCAATGATATGTTATTTTTTACCCGGTGATACTTTATGTTGAGATTGTAATAGTACAATTGTCTAATATCAAAAACTTGTACCTCTTTATATAATAGATTACTAGGGTGTGTTAAGTCTTTATGTAGTACTATTCTCAGGAATCTTTTCTGAATAATTTCCAGAGGACGTAAATGAGTTTTAAGTGCACTGTCCCACGCTAATATACTATAGCGCAAATGGCTTTCCACCAAGGCAAAATAAAGTATTCTTAATTGTTGTATGTTAAAGATATTTCGTAAGTATTTAAATCTATAGAGTATCGTCTGTAGTTTCCTTATAGTATATTTTATAGTATATAGTATGTTTATCCCATCGTAAGTGCCTGTCAATGACAACTCCTAAATATTTAATTTCTGTTGAGGGCATGATGATATGTTCTTTCTTATGAATTTCAATTTTTATTTGTGAAAATGGAGGAAGACCAGAAGCGTAGCAGCTAAATGGTAAGTAATTAGTTTTTTCGAAATTTATTGTTAGTAGCTTGTGATCGAACCAGTTTTTAATATCCGTTAAGTCCTTTTCAACATTTATTTTTAATTCTTCCCATGAGTTGGCTTTGAAAAATATTGCAGTGTCATCCGCGAATCCTATAATGTCTGCTCTACACAAGGATAGAGAAAATAGATCATTTATATAGATAGAGAACAAAACCGGACCCAACACTGTACCTTGTGGCACTCCATATTCTACAGGTAGTGTATCACTTATTACATTATTTACTTTCACGCTCTGATGTCTGTTGGTTAGGTAACTTTGAAACAGTTTTAAACTATTCCGTCTGATACCAATGTCATCAAGTGATAGTAAAAGTAAGGAATGACTAACTGTATCAAACGCTTTTGATAAGTCAATAAACGTACAGAGACAGGGTTTTGATTGATTTAGTGCAGAGTGGATTTTTGTTGTTGAAGCTACTATTGCATCTTCAGTCGACACATTCTCTTTAAATCCAAATTGGTTTTCAGAAATTATGTTATATCTTGTAATATAAGCATTTAGTCTCTTTTTTATAATTTTTTCAAAAACTTTGGTTACATTTGTTATAAGAGATATGGGTCGATAGTTACTGCCGTCCTCTTTATCTCCTTTTTTATAGATAGGGACAATAATGGATTCCTTAAAAGTTGTTGGCCAGTGACCAATTTCCATACATCGGTTGAAGATGAATACCAGGGGTGTCAATATGTTTGGCTTATTAGTTTCAGAGTTTCAGCATTAATATTGTCCACTCCAGGTGATGTCTTATTTTTTAATTCTGATATTATTACATGTTTAATTTCAATTAGACGAACAAATAAAATTTGAATAAGTAATAATTGTTGTACCAAGAATGTTATCATTTGTTTCAAGGCGAGTATATAGTCTACTCAGACACACAATGATTCGTCTGATGTTACTCAATCACAAAATAGAGAAAACAAAAAGAAAGATAGTAAAAAATAGATCTCGACGATGTTGATCAAGTGATAATTAATTTTCGGTTTCGAATCAGATTCACTTCCTGATTACGCCAGCTATTTATTTACAGTAATTGTTAATATACTCTAATATATTTAATATATCTACTATATATCAAAATATAGTATCCGTCAGACATAATTAATATTCGTAAAAAAAGTGTCTTCTCTTTGTTTGGATCCCCCGACTTCTCAAGATATCGGTTTAATGCATCGGATTGCAGAAAATATCGAGGTGTTAATGTTTCAAAACCTGGCAGGCAAACAGTTTTGAACAGGCTTGAAGAAAATGCAGATGTCAGCGCAATACACAGAGCCACCAATTTTCGTTATCCGTTCACACATATGGAAATATTATAGGAATTGTGGTTAAAAGTTACCTGGTAAGGATTGGTTACAATCATTCTTGAAGGGGCATCATGATCTCACGGTTAGATTGGCACAAAATATGAAAGGATCTAGGTGTGAAGCTACAATAGAAATGAATGCATATTTTGATAATCTAACAGAACACCTTGTTGACGTAGGTCCCGACAACATTTTAAACTATGACGAGACCAACTTGACTGATGACCCAGGTCAAGTAAAGGTGGTTGTCCGTCGAGGCGATAAAAGAGCTCTTCGTGGTATGGACCATTCAAAAAGTTCCACGTCCCTTATATTTACTGTGAGTGATAGTCTACAAAGCGAAAAATTTATATCCTGAATGGTTAGAAGTTGAGCCAGAAAATCGTCTTTATAATCGGTCACAAAGTGGCTGGTTTGACAGTATAATATTCGAGGACTGGTTTTTGAAAGTGGTTTTACTATATTTTAGAAACCGTGAAGGCAAGAAAGCTGTCATTGGGGATAATTTGGAATCTCACCTTTCCGCAAAAATAATCGAGGACTGTGAAAATAACGATATCATGTTTATTTTCCTACCACCCAATAGCACGCATGTGTGTCAGCCATTGGACGTTGCCTTTTTCAAGCCACTGAAAACAGCCTGGCACAAAGTGCTCACACAATGGAAAATGTTACTTCGAGGCTGCATTCCGAAAACACAGTTTCCAACATTCTTGAGGGACGTTCCAAAATATTGAAGATAAAAGTGACGACTTCTTAAACGACTCCCTGGCTTTCTTCCAGAAAATGTTGTCGATGAAAATTTTAATCAAAACATGGAAAATGCGTTTGAAGCAATAATACAAAGACATGTTGCAGTGAAAGAACAACCAATTGCCGAAAGAAAAAGAAAATTTTGAGGCCGAAAAGACAGTAAGATTGGGGGATAGTTCAACACCTTCAATAGACCCGATTGAAGACGATGATGAATGTGCTGACGTATAAGAAGACGTTGTCACGATAATTTTTAATATATTCGATGTTTCAGTTCTTAATCTTGATTTGACATCTGATAAAATGAACATACATTGTTTAAAACAGTTAGAGGGAAATTTTTGGAAAACTCTGAATATTTATCTTTGTTAAAAAGATCAGCCGCTTGTAAATGACCCCAGTAAGAAAAGCGTTCCTTCATTCGTACTGTAATTGTATCATAAACTTCTTTGGCAATAACACTTCGAAAATTATCATCCATTCGCCTTCTTTTAGATGTTGGATATTCTGATTCAACCATGTTTTTAAGAGAATCAGTTTGATTTCTATTGTCAGAAACACTTTTCTCAAAATTAGTAGGTCTTTTTGCAACTGTACGCTGTCCTTATTTTTTCATTGCAATTGATTATACATTGTCAACATGTGGCAAAATTTTATGGAAGAATTTTAACCAAAATATAAATTCTGGATCTTCCAATGCCCTTGTAAGACCGGATGCTTCATTTGAACACTTTTCTCACATCTGGTTTCAATTTCTTCGAGCAGTTCTACAAGGTGTTCAATATTTTCGTGAACAAAATTAACTGTGCGAATATTATAATTCCATCTAGTTATCACCTTTTATTATCTCTTGCAAAACATTACAACGATGAGATGAGTTTGATAAAAAAACAGGTACGGCCGACAGATTATTTAAATGTATGTCTCAAGTTATCTTATTCTTTGGATAAATTGAGGCAACCCAAAAAATATTAATAACAGAAATTGTTTTCAAAATTTTGGTGTTACAAAAATAGTAGGCTGTACCTTACAATATACCTGACCCCTTTGCGTACATAGCATGGGCGAATTTATCTTTCTGTAAAAGTTATTTAGTACTACATAGCTAGCCAGACAAAAAGAATTGGATGAAGCTCAATGGGAATAGTAAAAACAGTAGAAGTAATGTTTAACGATGCCGTAAAATGGGTCGATTATCACGTACATGGTTGATGTATAGATTAAAACAGAACAGAAACACCGACAAGTCACATTAAATAAATCGGAGTACCGACGCAACGACGGTCTGGGTGACTTAAATCGACCTATACAATTAGTAAATAAAATAGAAACAACGACGTCGGTCTCCCCGACCTATTCCGTGATTCATTTATTATCAGTCATTATCGTTATGAGCCTAGAACAAGGACCTCGACTATGCCGACGTCAATTCGACGTTGCTTTGATCTTAAAACCATACGGAAAAATGATACTGATCTCACGTAGAGTTCCGTTTTCTGAATACCCGATTGCCAAAAATCTAATGATTAATACTTATATAGAATGTGTTAAAAAGGGTTTTAATAGCTCTCTCAAAGATTTTATGGATCGAATATTATTTAAAATTAAAGCGATTATACCACACACAACTAAGCACTCCAGTTCAAAAATAGACGTGGTTTAGTTGCTTTTTAATTTGGACGGTGCGTATCGTCGAAAAGTAAAGACGTGTATTATACGTCATACGTCTACATGTTTCTATTTTCAGAATTGAACACTATGAAAACTAAGGCAAAAAATAAACGAGGCAAAAAATAAGGGTAGGATCCTTTTAAAAAAAGGCGTGATATCATAACACGTTCAAATACAACAGAATGAACTTATGTACAAAATGATGACAAAATGTGCACAAAAGAAAGCAAAAATTCCATATCGGTATTGTCCAATCTCATTTAAGAACAATAATTAAAATTAAAAGTTGTTCAAATAACACAATTCTAGTAGGTATATTCGGTGTAATATTTTTTGATGTAACGAAAAGTAATAATGTATCTATACAACGAAACCGTCGCAAGTCCTCCACAACCGTATTAAAGGAAACATTTGATGGGGTAGATCAAATTGAATTTAAATGAAATCCAGACATGATACATCAATGATTTACCGAGGGGACGTCATTTCTTTGTCGCGGCAATTACGTAACGTTCAAAAATACATTGACATAGCTAAATGACTAGGAACGGGGGCTGGTTCACCGCATAAAGCGAAATTGCTGCATTGGGTCACAATGCGACATAGTCACGCCTTTCTTAGAGACAGCTGTCCCCGCTTTCGCAGCAGCTGCTCGTTCTCATCCACCATCCAGAATCATTACACCACCATTAATTTTATAAGCTGTGAAAATGAAGGATAAATGTCCCGTTCAACATATTATCAATCAGAAAGTTTGAGGCAGTCAAAACTAGATCGATGATAGGTCATCTTGAAACGATCCGCGAAGGGTGGGAACTGAAAATCTGGTTGGAATATTATATTACGGTATTTTATACTCGTTTGACTCAGTTATTTTACTTACTTTTGATACATATTATAATAAAAGTAATATGGATTGGCGAAATCGAATAAATATCTTCAAATGTGGCAATTTCTCCATTCAGTGAAACAACTGACTGCGATATATACAGAGAACTAAACAAATTAACACGCTAAATATCCGTGTAAACACAGAAATTGGAAGATGGTGCAAGCGGCATACATGCTTCGTCCGGATGCTAATTATAAAATTACATATTTCATCAAACGGCTGAAGAAGATACCTAAATCGATAGATACGGGTGCATCTAGCTGGGTTTCTGGGCAGACTAAACTTTCGTTAAGGTTTGGCATGGCAGACTGCGTCATAGATTGCGAAAAAACTTCCTAATCGACAACTAGCAAACTCTTCAATATTATCTTAGCAACAGACATTCAAACTATTTCATATTATTTTCTCCCAGCCTTTGTAATATTATTTTTGTTAATCTGGCAAAATGGGAAATCTCTATTCAACGCAGTATTGGCAAATAAAGCCAAAAGTAAACGAATTTGCGGTTTCCGTGATTATTCGCAACGCAAAAACGTCGGAAGTATACATATCCCGCAAGATAATATGGCAGGAACTGTAAAAAGCAATATGTCAATTTAACCCTTTTTGTTATTACCAAACAAATCGTCATACATTGAGGTATCAAGTTAAGTGTTGACTTGATAAGTTGAGTTGCAGCCTTTTGAATTTTGAGTTAAATAAAATGAGTCATAAAGGGATAATTAATATATTTACTGGTTTTTCAGAGTCTAATGGCAAGATCCATTCGATTTATCTGTAAACTTTACGTCAGATGACATAGGTCATACTTATAAATAGAAAATATAATAAAAGGGTTGCTTACTTCTTAGCAAAACAGTTTTATTTAGCTCCTATGAAACATTAAATTAGGACTTATCCCCCATTTCCCTTTTGCCACATAAATGACAATATTTCGTAGTCATATACCAAAAAGCAATTCTTAGAGGTACTTAATACCAAACAATGGGAAAAAAGGCAAAACTGTTTAAAGGTTACCACCGTATCATTGTATTTTTCATCCAATCGAACTTATGTGGTCACAATTAAAAATGAGAGTTCGTAGAAAACTATAACAAATTCTTATCAATGGTGGTGAAAGATTAATTATCAATCTGGCAGACGAATCGGATGATGATACAGATGTTTTTTCAGATGAAAGTTTCAATTGAGGACATAAAATAAATTATTATAAATTGTATAAATGTATAAATTATTAAATTTTGTATGTACGTATAAAATAAAGCTTTTATTAATTGCTATTATTTTTCAAATAATTCATAAGAAATGTTTTGAAGGTTTAACTAGTTTTTGCATTAAAAATAGTTCAATAAAGTTTTGTTTTTTGCATGAACGTAGACAAATGATTAAAGTATTTTTTAAAATATGTAAAAAAAATATTTTGTGAAATGCGAAAACAAAGGGAATTCGACCCTGGCTGCTATTTGAAATTGGTATCTTTTTATACGAATAATTTTTATATGAATAGTTTTCATACGAATATGAACTACTTCCAGCCGCGCTGTCGATTTGTTGAAAAAAAATAACCTACTGACTGCTTCATAGCATACATTTAGGTCTAACAAGTCAGTTGAGACGGTATTTTCTCACCTGCTCGAATTAGTGTATCAGTACTTGGATACTGGTAAGTATACAGTCTCATTTTTGTTTGATCTCTCCAAAGAGTTTGATGACGATAATGAAATTTTAACCCAGAAATTATATAGCCTACATGGATAACTTCATACATGGAAAATAGATCTCTGGTAGTTAGTATGAACGAGGAAAAATCTGACATACATAGTGTTGCACTTGGGGTACCTCAGGATTCCGTACTAGGCCCATTACTCTTCGTGCTCTATGTTAATGATCTACCAACATAAATTGAGTATGAACATGTAACAATGTTTAACTAACTAACTAACTAACGGTTTTGTGGTTTTGTTTTGTTGTGGTTTGGTGGTTTTGTTGTTACTATCGATTTCATTGTCTTGCTATTTGACACTGACACGTCCATATGTTTATAATATATGCATATATTATTATATGTATTATATGTGTCATTTATAAATCGTTTATTATAGTAGCTCGATTCTATCCTGTGGGCTGGAGCTGCTAGCTGGCCCACAAAGAACTGGTAGAATCAATATATGCTCCGACAGTAGAGCTGCCATCTTGGCACTTAGTGCCGTTGAAGTGCGCTCAAAACTGGTTCTGGAATGCAAGACCGTCCTCGAGACGCTCTCTCAGAGGAATAATTTACGCCTTGTCTGGGTCCCAGGACATGCTGGTGTATCGGGAAACGAGAAGGCCGATCAACTAGCCAAATTAGGCACTTTAGAGACACCTACTGGGCCTGAACCCTTCGTAGGGATCTCCAGAAGCACAGCGGTTCTCTCAATGAAGACTTTAGCCCAACAAATGTTTCAACATTGTTGGACAACTGCTCCAGGCATGAGACAGGCTAAAGGACTCATATCTGGTCCCGACGCTGGGACGACCAGACAGCTGCTGAAATTAAGCAGATGTAACTTAAGAACAGTGACAGGCCTACTGACCGGTCACTGCCACCTAAGACGTCACCTTTACATAATGGGTCTTGTGGAAGACCCTGAGTGTAGGGGATGCTTGGAAGATGAGGAGACAGCAGAGCAGGGCATGTTCTGATGAATTGCCCCGCTTTCCTGCATACACGTATGCAATACCTGGGACAACTGATGCTGATGCCCAGGGACTTTAGAGAGCTATGTCCCAGCCGCCTCGTTGGCTTTATTAAGGCAACTAGACTGGTATAGCTCTCGAAAGGCGGGACATGACGGGCCCATACTGAGGCCTATACGTCAAAGGGCAGAGCCCCCGCCAATCTCAATCAATCATTATACTCTACCATATTACCAGTTTGTAATTTAATGGCTTATTTTGACTTGCCATGTGTACAATTTTGTATATTTTTCTTGGCTAATAAAATATTATTATTAAGTATTATTATTCTTAATTTATAACGAATCCCAAATAGTAATTTGGCTTCGTATTTTAACGAATGTATCAATCAATAACTGTGGTTTATCTTGATGCTGTTTAAAGTAATAATATGAGTGTAAAACGATTTGTACAATTTTTGCTTTAGAGAATAATTTTTTATAATTTACATACCTACGTTACACGATATGCACTGTCACCCAAAATAAATAATTTATTAATGAATTCTAGTATTATGTTGAATGTTTATTTTGACTACCTTTTCCAGGTTGCTCTGATTTTTGCAAGTTCAAATTAATGACATGCTCGCTGCCAGCCAAATTTGCTTGATATTCATGAAATCGGCCTTATCTAAAAATGTTGAGAATAATGTTTTAATAATAAACTTTATCCTTTATTTTGGGCCACAATGTATGAAACACATTTTATATATAGTTTGTAACATCGAAATATGAGACATAAAAACCCGAGCAAAAACCTCCATTATGTCGATAGGAGCCGTCGACCCCGTTTTGTGGTAAAGTGGAGTCAACAATAATTCTTGAAATAGAAGTAACACAGTTATTTATTAATTTAGTGTATTATTTTGATGGGTTTTGTGTTAAAATTGATTAGTTATCAGTATTCTATCAAAACATAACAACTTGTTGAATGAAAGCGCCTTTCTAGTGACATTTTTAGCTTGCTGTAAGAAAAGTTATACTACCCCGATCTCCCATTACGGCAATTGTGGGTATCCTTTCAAAATTTTTTATGTCTCATGTTTCGATGTTACAAACAGTACTTATGTATGATTGTTCATATTACCATGTTCAGAAAGCTGGGGCCAGTGTCTTGGAATATAGGAAAGATCTTGGGATGAGTACATTGAGTTTTCTGATGAAATTGGAACTATTTCTTGACTGTTATTTCTATCGAGTTCTAAAATATCGCTGATGGCAAATCCGGCGGGTTGTCGTTGATTGCCCAAGGTGCTGCCGGTCATTTTCATAGAATCTAACAACCTGGAAAAAAATTAAATTAAGTATACTCGTATATTCATGGGCCTCAACATTTTATAAATCATACATCATTGTAGATGGCATATAGATATAACTAACAGCGCCAATATTCAAGAATGGCTACCAGAGACAGTCCTGTGCATTGGCCATCAAGATCGTAAGACATGAATCCATTGGATTACTTCATTTGGAGTTATTTGAAGGCAAAAAATTATCAAACTACAGTCGAACAAGGGAAGAATTCATTTTAAGTATACAAAAAGCATGCTATGCACTTAGGCAAAACGAATTACAATTAACATCTTCAATAAATTGTTACATTGCGATGCCAGAAATGCATTGAAGTAAATGGGTTACATTTTGAGCAACTCCTTTAACGCGTTTATTTAAGTTTTGAGTTACTGTTTTGTTTGTATTTGTATATGAACTCTTACAGTAGTTCTAAGAGATATACAAAGTGCACTGACCGCCTAAAAGACCAATTGCTGTTACCGCATGTAATTCTCAAATTTCTCAGTATTGTCATACTTACTTTAGTGTTTTATTGTGATTGTGGTACAATATAATATCAGTTGCACGATGGAAAATATTCTAAAACGTAGGCACTATCGAACGGTGGCCGAGAAGAAAATTATTTTACTGCATACAGAGAGATCATCCTCATCGCGACGAGGATAAATTGGTGGATATGTGTTCGGATGCATCAAAGCCAAGCATATACTCACTTTTAAGAGAAGAAAAGATACATGGAAGTAAGTGTACAGCCACCGAAACCAAAAAGTGGTCGAAATAGGATTGTAGTGAAAAGGTCGCTGTTTACACAACGCATATTGGAACTGATAGTGGATTTTTGCCTAATGGAGAATTGATATTTCAATCCAAGAAGACCGGAGACTACCACGAGGAAATGAATTCCGAAGTATACGAGAAATTGTTTGCCTGCATACTTAACTTAAACATTTGAAACCAGGAAGTGTCATGGTTATGGATAATGCGCCTTATCGTAACCGAAAATTTCACATTTTTGGCTACCGAAACACCCCAGCAATCGTGGACGTGGACAAAGAGAAGAACTCAAGAATTGTTAACAGAAAAGGGCATACCTTACCAAGAAAATTGCTTGAAGGCGGAATTATTGCAAGGTACATGTCCATAAATATAAGAAACTGGCAATGACTGATCTGGCATTGACGCATAGAGTTACATTGTTGATATTACCTCCTTATCACGGTGAATTGAACCCCATTGAATTGATCCGGGCACAAGTAAAAGGGGAAGTGGCGAGAGTGAATCGAGCTGTTAAATTAGCCGACGTAGAAAGCCATTTTCGAGGAAAAAATGGAAAAAGTCACAGCAGAGAATTGGCAAAAGTGTATTAATCACGTGATGAAAGAGGAACAGGTAATGCGGTTGATCAAGCCATAGAACACATTGTGATTAAATTGGAAATGGTGTTAGCCACAGTGAAGATGAAGTAGAAAATGAATTTTCGCTTTTTTTTCAAGTTTCTTTCCACTGTTTCGGCATGAAACATTTTTTTTGATATTCGGAAAAAGCTATTCCTATTGGAAATTTGATTCTCTCTTCAAAAAGTTTCATAAGAGATATATCGAAATTTTCCTTTGTTTACGAGATATATTGAAAAAACAAAAGGCGTGGTTTTTCACCCCTATATTCAATTTCCACCCTCTAATTTAATAGCCTAGTTGTAAAAATTACGATCAGACCACCGTACGAGCAAGGTTGATTACCTGCATAGAGGGCAAAAAAAAATTGGCAATTGTAGCAAAACTATCCCTCCGACAAATCCAGTTTTTGTACAAAATAATTTACATGTTCAAATTTGCTCTTGCGCGCAACGCGGACGCCGTAGCTTAATCATTGTAAAAGTCACCAATTTTCAATAAATCAGCCAGGGTGTTCCGGGATAGCTCATTCTGTAGGTTCTTCAATTCTCTACAACTTTTGTATTATAGTCAAAACGATTGCACTAGTAGTTATTGCTAGAAACTCAAATAACTATTTTTTTGCATTTTTTTAGTTTTTCGGACGCCATTTTGTTATGAACAACAATTGGCTGTTTAATCTGTTCATCTGTGTATTACCTATACTTTTAAACCCAGCACAGTTCGTTACCTATTTTTTAAGTTTCTTTGCATTTTCTGAGAACATTTATCATAGTAATGTATATTTTTTTTACACCATCAGAAAGTAGAGATTTCAACGAACAAAAAGCCCATCGACTTTTTTAAAAAAGCAGATATTTTTCTATTGAAAATTAGGGTGTTTTTTCGATATTAAGTCAAAATAAGGTGAAAAAATAAATATTTTAAATAAAAAAAAATAGTATGTTTGGGACATAAAAAGGTAAGTTTTCACCAAATTTCTTTAAAAAAAATATTTTTTTTGTAAAAGAAGTAAAAAACCAAAAACTTGGTTATTTGAATTTTTCACATAGGTTATGTGAAAATAAGGTTTTTGAGGTTATGTGAAAATAGTGTAAATACAAAAGTTGTAGATCTTTTTATTACCTACAACTTTTTTCCATAGGACTTGTAGTTTTGCTAGAAATCGAGATTTTTTACCCCTAAAAACTCACCCCTTCCACATCCACACCGGGTGTGCGGTTCATACTTTAGATTTTCGTGACGTCATTTCGATATTCTCTCAGCGAATGGCCTTATAAATAATGTAGTAATGAAAAACAAATAATTATCACCTGCTATTATTTTCGTAATTTAATTATTCCACTAAATAAGTATTTAGTATTGCTACAGCGTGGTCTGCAATGTATTGCTCTGCAATCTATTGCCTGATTTTATACATTTATTTCGACCTGTCATAAAAAATAAACAATGTATTCAAGAGCAGACTTTCGAGATGCCATTGAGAACGGTCAACATTGAAACGATCCGCACCTATTTCGGCAGAATTATTGTAAACCTATCAAGTTAAAGTGTTTATTGTTAATAATAGCGTTAAAGGACACCTGTTTATGGCCCGCTAAATTGCCGGAACGTGACTTCTTGCGCTTCTTTCGGATTTCCTTCGATTGTCACCTGTGAATGAAACCGTAAAGGTAAAAGCTTCGGTAAGGCAACGTCACTAGAAACCCCCGCATCTCATGAATGGTCAATTTCAGGTGTCTATTGAGCCGTTTCCTGTTTCCCATAGAAGTTCCGACTTGACCAATTGTTCACAGACGAGTGGCAATTAATTATAAGTCATATTTTCCGACGGTTGCTATAGGCTACTCAAGTACCTACTTTACTTTTCTTATTAACTACTAACAAAGCGTAACTGTACTCATTTAAGTACATATTCAAAACAAAGTTGACATTAACAAATCTATTATTTATTATCGACTATTTCCCTCGTCTTAATTTCCAGCAATCACAAACGCGCAATTTTGAATTACAAATGGCTTCTAGATGGAAAAACTGTATGGCAGCACCTGTCAGCAGTTTTTTCGAGTTTACCCGCGGCAAAAGTTGACAGCTGTTGCCACCAAAAATTACAATATCTTTGATAACAAGTAATTATGGTCTCCTAGGACACCAGAAAACGACGTTAAACTATTTTTCTGATTTCATTCTCAATAAATTTTGAAATATTGTTTTTAAACAGTGCTAGCCAGCTTATGTAGTGAAAATGAGTCGCTTTGGCAGTGATTCTATGACTAATATTCATCTGGCGATTGAGAAAAGTGTACCGTACAATGCCGTTAAAACGTTAAAACCCATACGTCAATATGGAAACAGTTTACGTAATTCTGCAAGGCAAAGAAGTACGAGCTTTTGGAAACTACAAGTTTAGAGCAACTAAACCTAATCCTGAAAGATTGGGCGTGGAATATGAAGAAAGGAAACGGTGAAAATTACAAAGAACTAGTTGTGAAGACAATGTGGAACACCGTTACAAAAAAAATGTATTTTATGAAGTGGAGAATAATTTTTGATCCATTTAAAGATGTTGCAAAGAATGTAAAGTGCATTATTTTCAAGAGGCAATGGATAATTCTGGGATTAAAACAGGTAAATAACATAATTAAATATTTTTAAAATAACCTACTTTTTAGTAAGAGTAGAATATAATCCCCTCTTCAATAAAACGGCCCACGGTGGAAAAAAAATGGCCGTTAAACGTTCATCTAGAATAACAACTGATAGATTACTCTCAACAGTAAACCCATCATGGAACAAAGAACAATCAAGTGGATGGTACAAAAACACCACAGTGGGCAAAACGAACTTTCGAAATGGACTAAAGAAGCAGCAGAGAAGGCAGGATTAAATACAAAAGAAATAAAAATTACAACCCACTCTATGCGGTCGACAGCAATTAAAAGTGATATTAGTTACCCGTTTTTAAGGTAAATATTAACGTATTAAGGTGTTTTTATTTTTTGTTGATATTTTTTTGTTTTATTTTGGAATATATATGAATTTATTTCTTGTTTTAATTTTTTGTTGGGAATTTTCTCTTTACTTTGTATTATATATTTATTTTATTGTTTCTATTTTTATGTTGAAAAATTTTTGCAATGTTTTGGAATATAAATATTTATTTTATTGTTTTTATTTTTTGTTGAGAATTTTTTGCTTTATTTTGGAACATTATTTATTTTATTTTTGCGATTTCAAGTTTCTTTTAACGACTATTTAGCTGTTTTGTATATACTTATTTTTGTTTCATGTGGGAAATCTGGCGAAAAAAAACTAAAATTTTGAATTACATTGTAAATATATTAATAGGCTAAATGGGTTTAACTTTTTTTGGAAAAAATTGAAGACCTACGGACGTCGTTCTGTGCTTAAATTGAAGCTAATTACATTCGCTATATCTACCCTATGACTTTACCCGTAAAATTTTTCCGATTTCGTGGACGAAGTGGACAAATCTTGAAATTTCACTTTTTTAGAAAAAATACCACTTTTTGGAGGGCTATATCTTGGTAAATATTATACCTACAGAGCTGGTTCTGGTCTCAAATTGTAGCAAATCAAATCTGCTTTAAAAACGTAAAATTAAAAACTCTTCATAAAAACGTAATTTAAAGTCATTGGCATTTTTTTTATCTACAGCAAATGGCAAGTTTGGAGATCCTGATACCGATGTTAAGTCATTAATAAATATTAAAAATAAAAGCGGTCCCAAATTTGAACCTTGCGGAACTCCTGAGCTGGCTACATACATATTCGATTTAAAACCACTATAGCAACAACCATAAATTGCATTCTGTTAAGTAAGTATGATTTAAATAATGCAAACAAAATGTTAGTAAAGCCGATCGATTAAGTTTAGATAATAGGAGATATTGATCTCTTTGATCGAAGGCTTTTTGTATATCAACATAAACTACATCTACTTGTCCTTGTTTACCTAAAATTTCTGAAAGGTACTGTGATACTTACGTATCTCAAATTGGCGATTGTTTATGTCTTTTCCATAAATCAATGTTGAAAATGAATTATTATATTCTTCACTGAAATATAGATATTATCATATAATATTGTTTCAAATAGTTTTCCAAAGTTACGCAGAACTAGTATCACGGGATTCGTTTTCCATATTGCAGGATAAGTAGAAGTTGAAAGACAAAGATTGTACAAAATACTCAACGGTTCAACAAAAAGCTAGGAACGTCGTCAATTCCAGCCGTTAATATATTAAGTTTTTTTAATGCCTGTATGGATATCTTCACTGGACACACTTGAAATATTAATCACATTATCAAAATGATTGATGAAATATCGAGAAAAGCCGTCCACTATAAATTGAATAAATAGTACAAATAATATAAACATATTTTTCTAATTTTGACATGTAAAGGGCACTTTTCAAAACCCTTTGACGCTAAGAAATGTCTTACTTTTTCCATGATTCCATGAATTTGTTACATGAGGAACACAAATCGAATTCTAGTGTCTCTTCTATCTAAATATTCTGTAGCCAAAATATATAAAGTTCAGAATTATGATGAAGAATATATTATAGTAATATATATCATTACACATACATATACGGCATTAAATTGATCTCTGGTAATATTAATAGTAGAATTATTTCCTTCTCAAGCAATATTAATTCTTGAAATGATAATATAATAACAAATAGTTATAGCAAATATGCCTAATTCAATATTTATATTGATATTCTCCTTCTGAACATGGCCATAAAATGTTATAGGTAGAAAAATAGTAATTCGTAGTATTTAAAGAATTGACAAAAAAAATTGTATTGCCCTATCATGGCGGTTACTTAATTCAATAGATTTAGTTAGCATATGATACCAAAAGCAAATACAATCTGCTAAAATTATGACTCATCAGATAAGATACAATATATTTGCTACTAGGAATTTCTTCTAAAATTATTGTATCGTGTAATGTTTATTAAAATTAATCATACGTGGGAACATTTTATAGAATGCTCATCGGAATATCTTTCACTGAGCTTATTTATCTGAATCATTTTCACGTGCTTTACGCCTATAGTATTTTAGTTAGAAAAGTTAATGATAAATGGTTGAAATTGCACTTATAAAGAGACTAAATAAAATGTGATCATGGTAAAAACTAACCCCGGTAGAGCCGACCTTATGGCGGAGGAGCACCAGGCCCCGGGCAGCAGGGCCGGCGCCCACGGATGAAGCAGAAGAGGCGGCCACGCCAGAAAGGCAGCGGCAGCGGTGGACGCCGAGGTCGCCGTGGACGTCGGACTCGCTCTCACATTGGGAGCCGACGCTGGCGGCATTTTGGCGTGTCTGCCGCTGGATTTGTCCTTATCTTCTGCCACTTTTACAATTTTTATCACAGTCACTCACTGATACTGCCTCCGGTGCGCGGTGCTGTTTGCAGTTGCGGTACGCTCTGACACTCAAGTGGACTGACACGCGAACTCTGGAGAGCTTCTGGAGAGGCACTGAAGAGCGCTGAAGAGCCACCCTTCACTCGAGGGTCTCTCCAAGGCTCTCGACGACTCTCGTTTCCACCAATAGCACGCGAACACCGAAGGGTGGAGTTTCGAAGGACCAATGAGGGGTTTTTCGGTGAGGAGGAGGCTCTTCAGAGCGTGACTGAACTGTTTTCATAGTCGAGTTTATCCAAAGGACGCTGGGGCTTGGGGATTTAACTAAAGTGCTAGTTTTTCGAGAACGTGTGTATGACATTGTGTTTTCAATGAATGATACTTTCAATTATTGTAGTCCCGTAATGCAAAATAGCCATAAATAACCCGCCCATTATTCATAAGTTACAGGACGTTTTCAATCCTTTGCAACAACTGCCGATGCTGCATCCACTTAAATTTTATTTACTTACTAATGTGGAGCGTCTATGAGGGGATTAAATAATACATAAGAGGGATTATAATTATTAAGTAAGTAGCGGGTTAATTAAGGTTTCCTAAAATCATTTTCACCATTATATTAAGGGTCCTGCACTTCCTGCACCGCGAGGCACCCACTTTGTGCTATAATTTTGTAAAATTTATGTTTGTAATACGTCCCCAGGCAGCATGGTTTCGTCATTATGACGTATTTTCGTCAGTTTTTAGGACATAAATACGTTAAAAGATCTACAAAGGATACGTCAAAATGACGAGAAACAGTCACAGCCAAATGACGTCATTAACTGACGTTTATTTGACGTCATTAACTGAGGTTTATTTGACGTCATTAACTGACGTTTATTTGACGTCATTTCCAAAATACATGCAGGGAAACGGTAACAACTACAACACACGCGAAAACAATACGATTCCAACAACCTTTTTCATTTTATCGAGAACGCATAGCATTCTATTAAATTTAGTCACGTGTCCCCAGCGATGCGTTGTCAAATGGATATACTTCTAGCGCATAAGACAAATAGCAAATTATGTGTTTTATAGTTAAAAAATACGGAAAAAGATAGTATTTATTATATTTTCATAAATTTCGAAAATAATGCTACATCTGGCAGCGCGGGATGAGATAGAAGTATTATTTTATGATTGTTAGCGTCTTTACACAGCATAAGCTAGACTATGCTGTTTTGTACGTTTCTTTCAAGTAATTGACAATTTTTCAATTAATTGGCAAAAAAATGCGGATATCGAAACCATCCCTTGTATCGATATAAAATGATTGCTGATATATATTACAAAAAGATTTTTTAATTATAACCGTTGCAGTGCTTTTTATATTTTAAATTTATAAATGTCTCGATATTAACATGTAAGTATAAACAAATAATTATAAGCAAAAGGAGGAAAAATGTTCGTCGAATATATGACGCCAGGTTGACGTCAAATTCATGACGTCTCGTCTGTCTTAGTAACATTAGATTAAGAAGGCACGTCTGAATGACGAGAAAAAAGTGACATTTTAAAGACGACATATGTTCGGCTTCATATTAGTCACTTGGCATCTTAGCCCTAAAATCACCTTAAAAGAACGTAATAATGACGTCACCATGCTGCTTGGGTCGTTACGTGTCAAGTTGTTAGGTATACCTATAAAAAAATTACGTTCACATGCTTGCAAATATAGGTAGGTACACTAAAAAATAAGGAAAGGTATGCAAAGCATTGTGCTCTTTTGCTATGGCCTGTTTTCCGTCTGGAAAACTTATGCCGGATTTCTTTGTTGGTATTACTAATTTCTTGCTCTTGGCTGATCTGTCTATGACCTATGGCGTTTTAGGATTTGACGGGATGTTGCGGGTAGTTAGTTCGTTAGTTTACAAAAATTTAAGGTATGCAAAGCATTTCTTAGATATCTTATATACCTAGTAGTGAAAATATACAATAGGCTAGTAACTGTTTAAACCCAATTGCTGATTAAATAGGTACCTAGGTAAATAGGTAATACGTCAACCTGTCGTTTCAAAATATGACATTTAATACTTAAATATTTTCCAAGGAGTATAATAGTTTGTTGCAATTATTAATTACAGTTACAAATACGCTACTTTTAAATGAAAATTATATAGCAATAAACAACAATAATTGAAACGGAAATTGGTACAAAATACAAAAGTTTAATAAAACCCAAAGGAACTTTTTAAAACTTTTTCGCAACTGCACAATAATGTATTGTACGTACATAGGTATGTAATCTAACAGATTTCAACTTATAAAAGTCTTGTATTTCAGTATGGCTTAATATAACAAATATGTATTTTGACTACATTGGAAAGAGATAAAGAATAAGAGATTCCGGTTTCTATAATCCCTAACAAACAATATTTAGGTAGATTTCGTTGAGAGAATTAAATATTTAGCCGATAATTGCTAATAAATGTTCAACAACGGACACCGATCTCTACCCCTGATGGTAGAGCGAGATCATATGTACTCCCTGCCAGATAAAGTAAAACAGAAATGGAATTATTAAAATATTAGAATCAGAACTGAATTCCACGATCGCAAAAAAGAACAGAAAATTGAGTATCTAGTATAACAACAATGATAAAATCAAAATATACACTTCGCATCAAAATTAACGCACCACTAGATCCGTTTTCAGGTTGCGTATCGCCTTTAATAATAGAGATAACTGGTTCCAAAAAGAACGAAAAGTAAGGGAAAATGTGGCTTCAGTCTAACATCAGTAAACACCGAACGTTTAATCACAGCATTCCACAGGGTGTTGCAAAGTTCGTGAAAATGACTTTACACCCTATATATGCTCAAAACTGAAACTCGAATAAGAGATACTACCATAGTGCCTTTGCTGAAGATGTCTACAATTTTTAAAAAATCATCGAAATCGGGTTGACGTTGCGCTAGGAAATTCAGTTTGATTTTTTCGGTTTTTCTAAGTGGTGCGTTAATTTTGAAGCGAAGTTCTATAGAGAAAAAACAGAAATAAGGATCTCTCATCAGAGATGAGAAAGAAAATAATGTTTGTGTTCTCCGAAACACGGAATTTGTTGCATTTGAAATCGAACTGTTATCAACAGGAAACATGTAATATTTTTAAGTAAATTAAATTTTGTATGTAATCTTAACTCTTAATTCAAATAATATTTTTTTCAAAATGTAGTTTTTGATTTACTAATTCCAGTAAACTTCTTATAATTATATCTACTTTGAGTTAATAATTAATTGTATTACACTTTCCCGTGATTTTATTGCTTTTGCGGTGTTGTGTGAAATTTTACTACGGATGGTTAGAGCCACAACGTAATATATCCTGATAACCATTTTATATTATCTAATTTACTATAGTATTTACCTACTATATTCGCATCATAATGGTACGTTGCACAAAAGGTTTCCATTGACAAACTTCCGGTTTACCTGAGATCTGCTATTGGAAAAAAATACAACTTTTACACCATTTTAAGTGTGGCGATTCAACCTATTATGCAGTATTTTTACGGCGTGTTTAGAGTAGACGGACATTTCCGACCTGTAAAAGGAAGCCGATTTCTCACTGACCGAAATTTTCTATGGGTAAAGGGACACGGCATGCCTACCAGAAACACAAACGAAGTGACTATCAGGTGAACACGATTTGTTCAGTATTAACTACAGTTTTAATATCGATTACAAATTATTATTCAGATTGCCGAATAAGAAACGATTGAAATGCGGTGAAGCCGCGGTGAAAATCATAAATGAGAAATCTCTAGAATAATAGCAGTACTGTAACGTAAATAAATTCCGTTCCGTTTTACGGCTAATTTTTGAATTCCTATTTCAAATATTTGAAATAAAACCGCGCCAACTTGTAGAAATTTACCGCGACTCACCATCTACCGTTATCCCTATCTTTCCGTCCCGCTAATGTCACGTGCCCCTCAGGCAACCCAATTGTTAATTTTAATATCAGAATCACTGTGAACCATCAACTGGTAATATAAACTGCTGTTCAAAATTATCGCACCACGTTAATATTTGCTAAAATTTGATGTCTCATAACTTTTTTACTTTTAGTCCAATTTTGATAATTTTTTTAGAATACAGTAGATAAAACGACTAATTTCAACTTGCATATCCAGTCTTTTGTTAACTGAGGACGGTTTAGGTATTATACAGGGCTAACTAAAAGGTTGTTATATAACCCTAATTTTAAAACACTCGGTGGAATAATTTCGTAACCAAATTCTTTAAAAATACCAATTTTTGTTAAGAACCATTCTTTTCCTACATTTTGTTTTTTGGTCCATGTCTTTAGATGCATTGGCTCAAAATTATCGCACCATACAGAAATCAATTGAAAAAACTTTCGAGGTGAGAAGAAACATTTTTTAATTAACAAGAAAACAAAGAAATAAAATTATGTGAGCTGATCCCTAGTAGGTTGTGTTGCCACCTCTAGCTCGGATTACAGCCTGAATTCGCCGTGGCATACTTCTAATGAGGTTTTGAATGACGGGTTGAGGAATATTATCCACTCATGAAGAGTAACCTGTTGCAGCTGTTGAAGGTTCTGTGGGGCTGGTAGACGTCGTCTCACTGCTCTCTTAATGATGTCCCATAGATGTTCGATGGGATTTAAATCCGGGCTTCGTGCTGGCCAGTTCATAACATCAATATGGACTTCATTCAAATACTCAACACAAATTCTTGCTACATGTGGTCTTGCATTATCTTTCATGAATATGAAATCAGGACCAATAAACGGAGCATAGGGCATTACATCCTCCTTTATTGGTCTTATAGCCTCTTCATCAGTTAAACGACGTGTTAAACGTTGTTGACCATTCATTTGGTGAAGTAATTTATACAAAGAATCTGCAAACTGACAGTTTGCAAAACTGATTACACTATCTTATTTTTTGTGCAATGCCTGCTACTGACTTTTTTCAATATTAAGTCTATCAACAGAAACATGCTGTGCTTAAAAACTACGTATCTCCTTTAATAACAGAGATAATAAAGTGAACCAAAAAAGAGAATGTTACTGAAAGATGAGGCTTTAGTCATCAGCTATGAATTGTAACTTGCAGTTGTTGCAGATGAACTCCACAGGGCGTTACAATTTGTCGGAACAAAACAACAAACAACTCAACATTTGAACTAAAGCTGCTTGAAAATAGCCGCTTCAGCGTTAGGTTCATACTATTAGGTTCAGCTACTATTAGGTTCAGCTATTTTCGATGGAGCAGCTATAGTTCAAATGTTGAATCCTTGTTTAGCAAAAACATTTAAAGACTTTTCACACCATACATATCCTCATATCTTGAGGAAAGCAACCGCATTGACATTGTTTGGGACACGTATCTACCCAATACTCTTAAAACGGTAATGAGAGAGGAAAGGGCACCGGGAAACGGGTGGCTCTAGAAAATGCTATGCCAAAGAATTGGACGGATTTCCTGCGAGTAGACGACAACAAGACACCAGAATGATTTTTCATCTGGCAGACTCTGTAAAAAAGGGAGCAGAATACGTACCGTGGACACCGACGTATTAGTCTTAGCAGTAGCTTTTTTTAATAACTTAGACCTTGAAGAACCGTGAATTGCCTTTGGGGTGGCGGTAAACTTTAGATACATAGCCATTCATAAAAGGGTGGCTGAGATGGATCCAGTGCAATGCCTCAACCTGCCAGTGTTTCACGCCTTGACCGGATGTGATACAGTGTCATAATTTGCAGGCAGAGAAAAGACTGTCAGAGGTCAAATCTGACTTGCCTCCACATCTTAAAATAAACCTTATGGTACCTACTACCCATGGTAAAAATTTAATGCTTTTATCTCAAAGTGCACAATTTTTTTATTCATTCATTTAAATAAGTGTAGACTTTCTAAATAGTCACGGACATAGATTCATCATAGGTGGCGATTACAATGCCAAACATGTCCAATGGGGATCTAGGTTAACCAATACAAAAGGAAAAGAACTTCAACAAGCAGCCAATCAACTAAAGTGCGAAACATTATCAACTGGCAAGCCAACATATTGGCCTACAGACCCCAGCAAAATCCCAGATCTAATTGATTTTTTCATAACTCGAAATGTATCAGTAACCTATATACATGTTGAAGAAGCTTGGGATTGGAACTCTGACCATTCGCCCATATTACTTACGCTCAGCGACAGCATTATACAAAGTGAATTAGCCCATAGATTAGTAAATAAACTAACAGATTGGAAAAGCTTCAGATTAAAACTTGAAGAAAGTATCAATTTGTCAGTGCCTCTAAGAAGTGAAGAACAACTAGATGAGGAAGCAGAATCATTAGTTAATATTATCCAAAAGCTGCATGGGATAATACTCCAGATATTACTCCAAGAATTAAAGGTAACAACTATCCCAAAGAAATCAGAGCTCTTATTTTTGGGAAAAGAAGGCTCGGAAGAATCTGGAATCAAACTAGATCACCAGCCGATAAAACTATGTTAAATAATGCCACACAACAACTCAAAAGAGAGAATAAAAAAATCAAAGATAAGGCTATTACTGACTACCTAAGTGAACTGTCAACTGACTATTCACTATGGAGAGCTACCAAGAGGCTAAAGAGACCTATTGGTCTCCAGCAGAACCCACCAATTAAAAATACAGATGGTACGTAGGCAAAAAGTAATATACAAAAAGCCAACAGGTACGCTGAATATCTTGAAGAGACTTTGCACCCGAATGAGGGAGAAAACACTCTCGACTGGGAGAATCTTACCAAGGAAGAAGGTGCAATCAGACCTGCTACCCCGAAAGAAATAGCAAAAAAAAATTAAAGAAAACTTTAACCCGAAAAAAGCCCCGGATTTGGCTTAATTACGGAAGAAATTCTAAAACATCTCAAACAACAAAAGCCATTGTAAAACTTACCTATCTTATTAATGCATCTTTTAGATTAAAATATGTACCGAAGACATGGAAAGTAGCAGAAATGATAATGATCCTGAAACCCGGAAAACCACCAAATGAAGCTTCGTCGCTACAGGCCTATCTCCTTGCTTCCTGTAATATCAAAACTGTTCGAAAAAATATTTCCTAAAAGATTAAAACCAGTCATTGAAGACAAAAACATAATCCCCGACCATCAGTTTGGATTCAGAGAGAGAGAGAGAGTCATTCAACTATAGATCAGGTCCATAGGATCACAGATGTAATTGAAAAGTCGCTGAAGGAAAAAAAGTTTGTTCTACCGTCTTTCTTGATGTAGCACAGGCTTTTGATAAAGTATGGCACGAGGGACTTCATTATAAATTAAGCAAGCTCCTGCCTAATCAGTTCTCACAATTAATGAAGTCTTATATTTCAGAGAGAACTATTAGAATTAAGCAAGAAGACGCTTATTCTGAACTTAAGGGCGAAGACGCTTATTCTGAATTAGAGTATGACACGATAGCCACCTTTGCTGATGACACTGCTATAATGGCTGTAGGCAAAGATCACCAAGAACATATCCCTGTTAACATAAACAATATCCAAGTATCATATGCTGATACAGCAAAATATTTGGGTATAACACTAGACGCTAAGCTACGATGGAGAGCTCATGTAAAAAAAAGAAGGAAGAATTAGATATCAGATTTAAAAAAATGTATTGGCTGCTTGGACGAAATTCCACGCTGTCAATATATAACAAAGTACTTTTGTACAAATAAATTCTCAAGCCCGTATGGACATAGGGCATCCAGCTGTAGGGTTGTGCCAGTAAGAGCAATCTAGATATAATCCAGCGATTCCAAAACCAAGTATTAAGAAGCATTGTTAATGCCCCCTGGTATTGCAGAAATAGTGACCTCCATAGGGACATGGGAATGGACACCGTTAAACAGACCATCAGCGAATGCGCCAAAAGTCACGAACAGCGACTTCATCGTCACGTCAATGTTGAAGCAATCCAGCTCCTCGACAGTACAAACCAGATTAGAAGGCTCAAGAGGATCAAACCCTTCGAGCTAGTATAATTTTGTTAGTGCAAAAGCAGACGTAATTAACTATTAGAAAAATTTTAGATGTCAATATGTATCTCCGATAACGTACATTCATTTTCCATATATAATACAAGGTAAATTAATACTTAAGGCATGATGAGTTCCTTTGTCAGGGGACGCGGTAAACCGTTTAAACTTCTATAAGAAAAAACACGGACAGTAATCGTATTAACTTCAAGCTTTTAAGTGATGGAAGTAAAATTCTTCCTTGCGGCACCGCATAATGGGTTTAGATTTGTTTGCTTTACGGACGTCCACAAGTGCCTTATGAAGCATGCGGGCATGAATATAAGAGTTAAATGTAAAAGCAATTTATGAATGAACCGGATTCTTACTACAGCGATTACTACAAGAACCCGGGTGGTCTGCGGTCCGGCGACGTCCAGTCTAGCTGGGACATTGGCATACCTGGCCTGGGTCCACACAGGTGTCTCCCTGAAGCGAACGGCAACGAACGCGATGTTTATAAGGGTTTATTTATTATCAGAATATTTGCCTTGGAAGTTCGAAATCTAACAGGTACAAGTTAAATTTCTTAACGCGATAAAACAGGTCAGGCAATTGGCTTTTTGCATTTTATTATTATTGTAGTGGCCATCTGTGTTAACTGCGGGTTTTTCCAAATTCAAATAAAATTATAGCAGGTACTTATAGCATTAATATTCCCAAATGGGCATTTCAGGGAACGTCTATTATTAGAGTGTTTGATAATGTTATTATCCGAATTACTTAGGATTAAGATTCGGTTGAGAGCTGTGTGGGATAATTACCAGAAGGGATCTTTGAAGAGAGGCCTATGATGTTACAGGATTTTCTTGTTCGGTGTTTTCTTTTATATGCATATATTTATTTCATTAACTCCATAAATAAAGGCACATCAGACTGAAAATTCAAAATGAGAGTATTGAAATGAACTATTTCAAGAATTATTGTTGACGCGTTATTTATTTTCCAACCTATTAGTGTTTGTATTTGTTTATATTTTTATATCTATATTGTATAGAGTGTTCACCTGTCTTGTTTTATTTTTACTTTAAAATATATTTTTTTAAGTTGTTACTTATTCGAATTTATTATATATAATTTTATAAATTTGTTATTTTTATATACACTGGCGGACAAAATTAACGCAACACACAAAATTTTGCCCAACTTTGAAATACATTAATTTTTGAACCCGTCGCCTAATTTAGATCATCTTTTTTTTAAATTGTAGGAAATTGTATAGTGAATTCGCTCAACTTTGTTGTTTAATCATAAAATTATATAAGTATGTACTTATATAATTTTGGCTGTACCAATGACGATAGTTTTTTTTCTCAAACATTGAAACACTCTATGGGAGATATCAGACACAAATACTGTAAACCATAATTGATTATTGCATAGCCTAATGCTTTCTTAACATTTCCTTTTTTTATTCGCTTTGATATCTCCATTTTTAAAGAAAATATAGAGATTTTAAAATAAACATGTTTTCAAGTTTATCAAAGCTTTGGTCTGTGGTAAAAAATTTGGTAGAAAATTAAGAGTAGGCTTAGAGTAAAAATAATGAAAATTAATAAATTGTCAAAACGTTGAAATACAGAATTTATGTTTTGACTATGGAACAAGGTAGAAGAAATCTTAACCATGATGATTGTGTTAAAGCAGTGACATATAAATGAATGGTTAAGTATGCTGATAGACTAGGAGTTTCTGTTTCAACCATATCCAGAGTCGTACAGCGGTGTCGAGAAACACAGAGTTACAAGGAAGACCTCGTATTACCACAGCGATTCAAAATCGTTTTATTAGAGTTCGCGCTCTGCGAGAACTATTTGTTACCAGCTACAAACCTTGATGATAGTGCTAAGACAGTAATAAGACAGAGCTGCATAAACTACTTTTGAAAAGTAGTTAACTACGAACTACATTTACAACTACTTTTTGTACGTACAATTTTTTACAATTTTAAAGACAGCGTCGGTTAAACAGAGAAAGTTTTAGAGAATTTTATTGAGCAATGGCATTTCAATGGTGGATTGTGCATTAGATTTAAATGCAGAATGCACCATTGAAATGCCATTGCCCAATAAAATTCTTTAAGACTTTCTCTGTTTAACCGACGCTATCTAATAATAATAATGTAGATAGCAATACAAGTAGCCTCAATTTAGGACACAAGACACAGTATGATACTGTGTCTTGTAATACTGTCAGTATCACTGGCACTGTGATACTGTCAGTATCACAATGTATATTGGAAAATACCAAAAATACAACTCATTTTACAATTGGCCGTTGGCCTAACACTAACATTTCAAACATCACTAACATTTCATTAGAATCTGTTAATGAGCTCCTTTTTGGGGCATTTATCAGGCCCCCAAACGAAAATAGACGCTCCACGGGAGCTGAAGATGGCAAAGGCGTATTATAATATACAAAAAAAATTTTAATGATTGGATATTAATCCAGCATTTCAATGTTGCTCCGAGAATCATCCAAATATGTAAGAGTTCCAATTTTATTTTATTTCTCAATTCCAATCCAGTATTTTCATAATTTTGGACGTTATTGTTATTGATGAGGGCGGTATTGGCTGTGCGGGCTGTGCCTATGGGTTCGGTGTCAGTGAGTTCATCAAAATCAAATTGATATTTTTTGCATTTGCCCTCGGTTCTACGAGTCACAGGCCGTTCTGTATTAGCCTGAATATCATTTTTTTAAATATTAAAAGCAGAATTTACAAATAACTTCTCAACATCATCTCTTGTGAATGTTACATCAATAAAATCTTTAATTGACTGTAGCCATCTCAACTTAATATCAGGGCAGCACACAGCCGATAAAAGTGTTATTTCTTGATTGTCAAGATACCTTTGAAATCGGGTTTTTACCTGTTCTATAAGACGTATTAATACCGTATTCATAAATTTCAGGTTTAGTAGTTTAACTACTTTTAAAAAGTAGTTTGAGTAGTTGAATAGTTCACAACTACCTTATAAGTACTTGTAGTTAGTAGTTAAATTGTAGTTAAACTACAATTGTAGTGAACTACTAGTCAGCTCTGTAATAAGAAGACTCAAAGGAAGTAATCTTCATATACGAATTCCAGCTACAGGACCCACTCTTAATGCAGAGCACAGAAGAGCTAGGTTACAATTTGCTAGGGAGCATTTAGAATGGAATATTGAAGACTGGGGAAGAGTGCTATTTACTGATGAATCCAGGTTTTGCCTATACAGTTCTGATCGTCGACAAAGAGTTATAAGAAGGAAAAATGAACGTTACGCACAATGTAACATCGTCAAACCACTCTCTTCAATGGAGGTTTCGTGATGGTGTGGGGAGGAATTTCATTAAATGCACGTACAGAATTGTTACCAGTACATGGAGGTGCACTATATAGCGAAAGGTACATTAGAGAGATTTTATCAGAACATGTTGTCCCATTCGCACCTTACATCGGTGACAATTTCTTGTTAATGCAAGACCTCATGTTCATATTGTCGATGTGTATCTCGAGGAAGTATATGTTGAGACACTAAATTGGCCAGCACGAAGTCCTGATATCAATCCTATTGAGCATATATGGGATGTACTCGGTAGGCAGTTGAGAAAAACACGACCACCCCCTATGACGTTTGGAGAAGTACAAGAGGCGCTAATCCAATTGTGGAACGCTTTGGACCAGGAGGAAATTAGGCGATTATTTTTAAGCATGAGGCGACGATGTGAAGCTGTAGTGAGAAGTAGGGCCGGAAATACTCGTTATTAGTTTTTAGTTAATAACATTAATTTTTTGGTTTTTGTTTATTCTTTTGTTTCTATTTTGTTATTTCTAAATTCAAGTTGCTATTTTAGATGTTAATGCGTTAATTTAAAATGAAAACGTAAAATCCAACTTTATTTCCGGTGCTAGTTTTCTGGTCTACTTAATTATTTTTTTAATTAAAAGGCTTCGAAACATCATGATTTTAAAATCTCTCTATTTCCATTAAAAATCTAGATATCAAAGTGTATTATTTATTATTTGTTACATAAAAGAAATAGTATTTTAGAATAGAGAAAGTCTAAATTTTTATACACTCCCCGGCACAAAATTCCGTCACCCTAAAATTTTGCCCAATTTTGATGTTTTATTACTTTTTTATTTTTCATCTGATTTTCATAAATTTTTTACCAGTCTGTAGATCAGTTCATTGTGTGTCTTTTTAATTATTGTAATAAGTCATATTTTTCGTCCAGGCAATATTATACAGGGGTAAATCAAAGTGTTGTTTTTTGTCGTAAACTCAAAACACCCTGTGGAAAAATTGAGGCGAATAATTTTGTTTACAAACTGTTTGCTGCCATCTTGGACGTATTGTAAACATTTTGTTTTTTGATTCATCCCATTATCTCATTTCTTCTGCGAGCAGCAAAATTTTAAATGAAACGCTGATTTCAAGCTTATTTTTATTAACAAAAACATCCACTAGGTATATCACAAAATTAATTAACAAAGACAAATTTTAATAACGTGTATGTCGTCCTCTCGCAGCAATGACAGCTTGCATTCTTCGTGGCATCGAATTAATAAGATTACTTATTCTGTCTTGAGGAATAGCCTGATATTCTTCTGTCAGCGCCAGCCGTAAGTCTTGCAAGGTTAGTGGTTGCACAGGACGGCGACGGAGTGCTCTTTTAAGAACATCCCAAAGATGTTCGATTGGGTTGAGATCCGGGCTACATGCGGGCCAGTCCAATCTTGGAAGTCCAACCTCATCCAGATATTCGCTCACTACCCGTGCAACGTGAGGTCTAGCATTATCATGCATTAATGTAAATTGGTTCCCAATGAAAGGAGCAAATGGAACAACAATTTCTTGGAGGATTTCCTCAATGTAACGGTGGGCGGTTAGTGCTCCATTTTCAACAAATACAAGGTCAGTACGTGCATCGGTAGAAATACCCGCCCAAACCATGACTGAACCACCGTAATATTGCAGTCGCTCAGATATGATGCAGTCTGCATATCTTTCATTTCTACGTCTGTATACCCGTTCACGACCATCCGGCGACCTTAAACAAACCCTGGATTCATCTGTGAATAGTACGTTTCCCCACTGTTCTACAGTCCAGTCAGCAAAGTTCAGTTGCAAATCTCAGTCGGTGTTGTCGATGCCGAGGAAGCAATTTTGGACATACTGCTGGCCTTCGTGAATGCAATCCTGCTTCTAACAATCTTCTACGTATCGTTCTTTCACTTACACTTACTCGACGTACCATTTGCAAGTCATTTTTTAGATACACAGCAGTAGCTCTTCGATCTCTTAAAGAACTCATAATGACAAAGTGATCATCAGCTTGAGTGGTCATTCTCCTTCTGCCAGAGCCTTGCCGCCTAATAAAGTTTCCCGTCTGTAGATACCTATTCCAAACATCACAAACTGTAGACCGCGCAATTCCCAGAGTACGGGAGACATAACTCTTATTGCGGCCATCCTCTATTAAGGCAACAATTCTACCTACGTCTGCTGTAGTTACCATGATGACAACACACTAAATTAACTGTACTGTCAAATATTCTGTCACAATAACCGCGTATTTAGCCAACGTCGATGTTTTTTAATTAAAAATGATAAAATTAACAGCGTTTCATTTAAAATTTTGCTGCTCGCAGAAGAAATGAGATAATGGGATGAATCAAAAAACAAAATGTTTACAATACGTCTAAGATGGCAGCAAACAGTTTGTAAACAAAATTATTCACCTCAATTTTTCCACAGGGTGTTTTGAGTTTACGACAAAAAACAACACTTTGATTTACCCCTGTATAATATTGCCTGGACGAAAAATATGACTTATTACAATAATTAAAAAGACACACAATGAACTGATCTACAGACTGGTAAAAAATTTATGAAAATCAGATGAAAAATAAAAAAGTTATTAAACATCAAAATTGGGCAAAATTTTAGGGTGACGGAATTTTGTGCCGGGGAGTGTATAAATCAATTTTACATTAAAATTGTGAAGTGCCAGGAAAACGCGCGACTTTGAAAGTTTTAAAAATTTTCGCCTGCGGCGCCATCTTTTTCCTCGGCGCCTATAGTTCCTTGATCCGCCGCTGAGCGCGCACCACCACAGTTTTATACACGCACCGCCACTGTAATTGCACCCCAAATTCTTACATGAAAAAGTACGTGGTTTAAGGAATAGGGAAATTTATAAAAAACCACCTTAAACGTTCCAAAAAAATGTGCAAAATGCAACCTCTTTTCGTCTTTACTTTCTTCGTTTAACATCCGTCCAGTGTTCACTAGATTGATCTTTACTCGGTTATTTTCTATTCGCTCTACTCTTTGTTCTGTTTTCTAGTTGGCCTCTAATCTCATTTACCCACGGTATTCCAAATTTTATAATTCTTGTAAATATTTTTTTTACAAAGGGACAAATAGTGGGAATTGTTTAATTTATTCATTGTTCTGCTCCAACAGTTCTATGTTGCAGCATTTTACCAAAACATACATCGTTTTTTATATTAACATTTTGTTAAATTAACATAATACCTCGACGTATACATCGACAAATCACCACGGCGAATCATCAGAAAAATGGTAACAACTTATTGCGCACCCGACTTAAGTGCTTTTAAAAACATGAGCAATATATATACGTAGATGTTTTAAGATTTTATGTTTGTTTTAATATTGTATATTTTTCTTATCTACGATTCGACATCCACTGCAATTATTCACGGATTTCTTCCCAGAATAAGCTCAGGCAAGTGTACTTGCTGTTAGTTATATTAATCTATATCTTCTAGCATATGATATTTACAAGCCATGTATTTATATAAAATATACCTGCGTTACTATTTTTCTTATCGGCTATTTGAACACTATTTAATAATTCGAGATCTGACAGGTAGATATAATGTAAAACTGTCATTCAATTTCAACCAAGTACCTACTATACACGGTCTATAATATGTACCTAATCGGCAAATTGTATCTACTTAATATCTTCACAAATATAGATATAGATCCTTACAAGTTTGCATGCATATATCTACTACATAGGTAACTAAATACTTATATAGTCTAATGGCCTAACTATGGTGACACCTTGTTAACTTAACAAGTTGTTATTTTCTATTGTTACTTAATTGAACAGCGAAATCGAGGGAAAATTATGAAGTTTTTTTGACGTTGAACCAGACGATAAGTTATGTGTTATTTAAAGTAGGTTATTTGGAAGTTAGAATTGGTGTTTTAAAAACTGCGTTTTTTACGTTTCCAGCGTCATATCTCCAGATCTACGTAAACTATCAGCTTAATTTTTTTTTTAAATTCGAGTATAGAATTAGGCGCTTCCAACAGTCTCATTATCATTAGTGAATATTGTTTATTATTGTATTTAAATAACCATTAATTTATTACTTCCTTAGAGATGTATTTATATTTTCGATAAGCGACAAACTTTTTTATTTATGGAAATTTTTACATACACGCTGCGAAGAATTTGAAGCTAACACATTAAAGAAGTTCTGAGTACAGAAAAAAATCTGCCGGAATTAACGGTTTTTTTGCTACGATTTTTTTTGTGGCGCATAAATTATTCAGCACAGCATTATAACGTTGATTGAAGACGATTATAAGCTACATAAATTATTCAGCAACGTTTTGTTACTGGAACGTGTTACATTTTAGATGCGTATATGGCCCGTGGCTCTGTACCGAATCGCGTATTATTACAAATTTTGTCTAGTTGTTATTAGATATAACTTGTGATTCCTGTAATGTGGAGTGTCATAATTATAAAAATCTATATCATAACTTCATAAATACTATTGTTTATAGCTTTTAACTTGTTTTAGACTAAACAGTGTTATTATATTTGAATTAAACATCCTGCAAAATGTGTCGGAGGCCATATGTTTGTACTCCCCAATAGATGGCGTCTGATTTGTAGAGAATTTTATGCTATACAACTTTTCTAGTAACACCAAATGCCATTTAGCACCAAGAGAATGAAATATTTACAGAAAAAAATGATTTTGCGACCTTTGATTTTAAATATTTTGACTCACTGCCATGTCAATACAAAGATTAATGTAAGTGTCTAGCTTTTTATCTTTCATTCTGAGGTTTGGGTACCTACTCCTTTTTCCACCTTATATTGAAGGAGAAAATTGACGATAGTATTTGATGATTCATTTTATCGGGAGCTTCAGAATAGTTAATTATTATGAGTTGTAGTTTTGCCCGCATCGGAATGTCTTAACAATGTCAAGAAGAGCAGTGGCACATATAATTTTGACGGAAGCCAGCTTGATTTGTAGCTGTAATTAATGTCGTATTTCTGCTCTGTTCTGCCTGTTCATAAATGTTCAAGAATTTGAGATCTATAATAATAGTAAGGGGGTATCAGAGAAAAAAACATTGAAAATAATTTTGGTCACTGTCAGCCTCAACTCAAAGCTATCAGACAGATCAGACTTTGG
Source organism: Tetropium fuscum (assembly GCA_964058915.1). Classification (NCBI taxonomy): domain Eukaryota; kingdom Metazoa; phylum Arthropoda; class Insecta; order Coleoptera; family Cerambycidae; genus Tetropium; species Tetropium fuscum. Next base: position 482,109 of record CAXKVY010018649.1, read on the forward strand.
TGCCTTTGGTGCCTTTGCGTCTAGTTGTCTGACATGCAAACGGTGGGAAGATAAACACACATCTAGTGACGCTAGTAACTTCTAAGTTTCATTAATTACTTACGAGTAACGATATTCATCTTCGAGGTGCACGTAGTCCGGTGGTATGATGTGCCAAGTAGCGTCATAAGGAGGACATTCTTCGTATCTACTATCTGCCATAGTGCGCACCACAAGTCCCGATTTTTAATACAGAGCACTTACAACCACACTGGCACTGTTTATAGATAGATAGGAACTTATCAATACATTGCCAACCTCTGCCAGGTGGACGACTCTTGTACACATATTTATATAAATGCGATAAGATATGATATAAAATTATTGACAGGTGCCTCGGTATATTGTACATATTTATCCAATAGCTCTATAGATTTAGTTTCACTTAATATATTCCAAAAATACCGTACCAGAATAATGAGGTAGGTAGTCATGAATTAACAGTGATATTTAATTTGATTACGCTGATTTGATCGATATAATTATATTTGGCATGTTGTTCGTCATTTTTTGACGTAAACTTTTCGTCTCATACCTGCATACCAACGTACCTACAATAGATTTTTTTTAGAGAAATTTTAAATTCAAAATACTAAAAAAACGTTGTAATAAAGCGTTTACTTCACAAAAAAAACAAGATTCAGTATGATAAAACATGGGAATGTTATCTCCCTCTCCCTCTCCCTCCACCCCTCTCCCTCTCCCTCTCCCTCTCCCTCTCCCTCTCCCTCTCCCTCTCCCTCTCCCTCTCCCTCTCCCTCTCCCTCTCCCTCTCCCTCTCCCTCTCCCTCTCCCTCTCCCTCTCCCTCTCCCTCTCCCTCTCCCTCTCCCTCTCCCTCTCCCTCTCCCTCTCCCTCTCCCTCTCCCTCTCCCTCTCCCTCTCCCTCTCCCTCTCCCTCTCCCTCTCCCTCTCCCTCTCCCTCTCCCTCTCCCTCTCACTCTCCCTCTCCCTCTCCCTCTCCCTCTCCCTCTCCCTCTCCCTCTCCCTCTCCCTCTCCCTCTCCCTCTCCCTCTCCCTCTCCCTCTCCCTCTCCCTCTCCCTCTCCCTCTCCCTCTCCCTCTCCCTCTCCCTCTCCCTCTCCCTCTCCCTCTCCCTCTCCCTCTCTCCCTCTCCCTCTCCCTCTCCCTCTCCCTCTCCCTCTCCCTCTCCCTCTCCCTCTCCCTCTCCCTCTCCCTCTCCCTCTCCCTCTCCCTCTCCCTCTCCCTCTCCCTCTCCCTCTCCCTCTCCCTCTCTCACGCAATACTCCCAAAAATATTGCATAAAACAGTAAAATAAAATTGAAATATCATCATAAATAAAATAGTTATCGCAGATCTTTTGATATTGTCGTTTGGCTCTGACAAATCTATAAAGACAGCATGTATGTTTGCTCGGTGTTCTAATCTGCTGTCAAAGGTACATCCGTGGTCTTCTTGATGATGCAAGTGTGGGAGTGGTATCAGTCTATTCGTTTGGCCTTAGAGAAACTTAATTTTGATGGTGGCCCTCTCAAAAATGGTGCGTTTTGGCACTACCCTTCAGAAACAAAATCGTCGCCGTCGCAAACATTTTCCCCTTTATTTAACCGTCCATTTCTATCTTTATTTAACCGTAGCTGTCCATTTCTATTAAAAAAAATTATAATTCATTTCCACATAGAAAAGGTTGTTATGAATTTTATTGTAAGACCTACCATTTTCTCAACGAGTTTTCAAATGAGAGAGGGGTACCAAAAATTAGTAGATAGTGCCATATTACCCAAATTGACTAATTCTTATTCTGTTTACCATTCCGGCATAAGCGAATAAACAATGTCAGGTGTATAAAACAATAATATACTGATTAGGATATTTAAGGTCTAGGTCTAGGCCTAGAAAAAATGCATTTTTGCATAATAAATATGCATTTTAGAAGTGCATATCGAATACAATAAATAACAAAAATACAACTGGGTAAATGTTGATGGAAGCGATGTTTGGGTCGCTGAACACGAATATCACGACGCCAACGGTCTCGTAGGTACCGTTGCCGTCGTGATATATTCGTAAAATTATTAGGGTGAAGTGGGGTAAGTGTAATAAAAAAAATTATGGTTGCACTTTTATAACAAGAAAACCAAAAGAGATATCGGGTTCGGTTTTTTTTTGCAGAACACAACTTATTTCATTGTTAAATCAATATCATATTTATTTTTTTTTTACCATCCATAGTTTTTTTATAAACAAAAATAAAAAAAACATTCCGGCTGATTACACTTGCCCTGGCTAATGGGACAAGTGTAATCAAGGCTCGTAACTGTCATATGCCTACTGTGTGTCTGGATCTGGAGAAAGTGTAATATAGTATGAATATAGTTCTGTTAAAAATAGTTCTATATCTGATGCAGCCTGTGTGATGGTCCTCTTGTTCAGGCCAGTGGAAAACTGAATTAGTACGAGAGTTTTGGTCGGATTTTTTAAAAACGCTTCGTTGTGATTGTTAAATTTTTAAATAGTCTTTGGTAAGCATTTACACTATTTTTTCGATACATTGTTCTAATTAGCCTGTCACAATCGAGTGAATTCAAGGTTATAAACTATAAAGTCACGGAGGGGGAAGCTGGGGTAAATGTAATCAGTGATTGCATTTACCCCATATGCGCATGTCGGTGGTGTAAATGTAATCGCAAGTTTAAATTTTTTTGTTAGTATCCAAATCTGACGGCAGAATCAGATTCCTTGTTGAAAATTACCTAAGAGAGTAAAATATCACAACTACATAATATTTGCGGTAGTAGCAGGGAATTCAAAATCGTATAAGACACTCACATAATTAGTATAAATGCAATCAAAATAAAATAGATACTAAAAGAAGTTAATGAAAAGTAATATGAGTATAAAAGGGTAATATTTTCGCATTTTGGACAAAAAAGTTCCAAAACGTTATTAAAAAAATGACGAAGGACCTGATTACACTTGCCCCATGATTACATTTACCCCACTTCACCCCAACATCTAAAATCGTCTTTGGGATTTTCGTTTTTTTGAGCAGATTCCTCCATATTATAGGATTCGGCAATTCTGTGAATCTGAGTTGAATTGTGTCGCTTTTCGACCCTCCGTGACGTTTAAAATGTTCTTTACTGCCGCCTGTGTTGGCAAAGAGAGTGAATTGCTATTTTTTATCTGCTAAATGATAATGTATGAGAACCATTGAATATTGTCAAATATACCGTATTAAGCATTCAGAGCTTTCATACGAATTTGCATCGAATTCAACATTCAACTGAACAAAGAACAAACAAATTGGGAATTAGAATACGTAGCAAAAGCTCAATTTTTTAATAGACAATGTTGAAATAAGAAGAAAGTACCTACAAAACAAAATGATAAACATCAGTTTTTATTTTTCAATAGTTTACCAATTACATTACTTCTGGCGCCCTCTGCATATCAATAGCATAACTGGAGAAATTATCTGGGAAGTAGGTAGCTATCATAATATATACAGACGATAAGTTCCATAGTTCCACGGGTAGGTACTATGGATTCACTTCTTCAATCAACGGTACTACCTTTGGTCATTTTATGCTTTGGATGTTTGGCATAACCAGAGACTTATTCATATACCTTCATAAATCATTGGTATAAGCAATGATATATGATAAGTCTCTAGTATAACTGTTAATTGAAAGATCAACGATATAACTTCTCATCCGTAGTGTCTCTGTCCGTAGAGATTGGTCGGTATCACAGAATTGTTAATTCTGGATCATTGTGGTTTGTGGGTGTTTGATATTTTATCTTTTTAACTTTTCTCGGTTAACAGTAGGTGTAATCAGCAGGCTAACTCTGTGATTTCACGATTTCAAATCCCATTACGCCAGGCGGAGATGGCCTGATGATTGTTTAGATGTTTTGTGGTTACTAGGTAAGTAGCAATTAGATTCAATCTCATTGGTTTGTAGCGTTCTCTGTGACATATGTTTTGATGTTTGTATACATGTTTGGTGGTGTGTTTCATGTAACACGTTTCTTGTTCCTTGTTCCCTGTTAAAATAATCAGTTCTGTGTTTTCATGTTTTGTGTTTAACTCATGTTTTGTTTAACTTTTTTATCTAGTTGGAATTATAGTTTGCATTTTTTGTAGTGAGATTAGTGAGTCATTTGTATTTCAATTTAGCACAGTAATCATTCCTTGATTAGTAAATAGTAAATACCTAGATATAAATAAGTTACTTTAAATAATATACCTAGAACTGGTTATAAATCAATGCAAACCATAGCAATAAAGGGCTAGGCACAAATGGCAGAAAGACGAAGACCGATATCACCGCCGCTAGTAAAGGGCCGTGGAGCTGCCTTATTAGAGCTCCTACGGAAAAAGAAGGAGGCAGAAAATGCCAAGGTTGGTGGGGAGGCCCCAGAGGAGCCTCCAAAACCCAGAGGACGGGCTGCCTTGCTTTATAAACTACAAGAAAGTCGTTTGAAGCGAGTTGGAGCTGATGCTGGTAGTGGTAGTTCTGCAGAACAAGCAGTAATTCCATCTAAACAAACGGACCTTCCCCATAAACAAGAGGAAACATCGTCTGCTTCACGAGCATCAAGCGGATTACCGCCAACTAAAGTAGAAGATATAACAAAACAGATTGCCAATGTTAGCCTTAAAGAACGTGATGTTATCACATACAGAGGTAAAATTGTTATAATTATTATAGTTGCTATTGTACTCTAGTTACTTGAGTTGTCTATACATACAGCCCATATCCATATCAGTTATTAAGCTATAAGTTGGGCACATGGTATATTGGTAGGACATGAATATTATTATCAATGACTTCCTGAAGTCATTAAATATTATTCTTTTTTACATCAATGTTATGATTCATATTTCTCACTAACTAGGTATATAGGGGGCCAAAATATACCGTAGCAATATCAGTATGAATGGTCACCTTAGGTAGCGGTTCGATTTCGACTTTAGCTTTGTAAATTATACACATATTGATACTCGTACAGTGAGAGACATTTGTCAGAACTGGATCAGTTTAGGTTTATTTTATAATTGATTTCTAATAATTTCCTACACAAAAACTATGTATCTGCCAAAGGGAAAGAGCATAAACGTCATTTAGTACATTTAAAAAAACGAGCAAGTAACTTATTATTTATCTTGAAGGATACAAAATGCAGCTATAATTTGTTTACTTTTTCAACTATATTTTTAGTTTTCAGTTCGGTTTGCTATAAAAGCGTGTTTTTTATTTTTTTTTAACTAAAAAACTTAAAGTCTCGAGTTTTGTATCTAAAAAAGAATCGGCATGTTTTAAAAGCAGGATTAAACAAATAGCTACTACAGCTGCGACCAGTAAATTCTTTATTGTGGCGAATGCGCCAATGTGAGACCCATTCTTTTTACATCTTGGTTTTTTATTTGATAAAAAAATGGCGCTTATGTTAAATTACTATAAACAAATGAAGAATATATGCAAAAAAAGGCCTATGGGGGTAGTACATTTTACTTTACATCAGATAAGGTAGTTCTGATTTTTTATATTTTGTTGTAGGTATGTATGTGATGAAGCAACAAAATGAAATAAAAAAAATATGAAAAAAGTGAAAATTTTTCTCGTTTTTTTGAAACGGTCATATCTTCGTGACACCAAATCATTTTCTCACGAAACTTGTTGAAAGTGTAGCTCTCTACTAACTGAAAAAGATTATTTTCAAAAAATTTAAAAATATTAAAAACTTTTTGCAAAAATTGATTTTTTCGAAAAAATCACGATTTTTTTAAATCTCGATAGCTCATACACGCTTTCATATTTGGAGTCAATTTTCAGCTTAAAATCGATCTTTTTTCAAGAAAATCGATTTTTTTTCCCTTTTTTGTTAGCAGCATTGAACAGCTGATATTTTTTTATAAATTTAAAAAAAAAATATCTGCGACCCTTTGGAGCTGAGATAATTTTTTTTGAAAAAAATCTTGTGTCGCTATCTTCTAATATTAAGGGCTGAAATTTACAGAGTTTGTAGTTTAATACTTGTATTTTACATAAAAAAATACTACAATGACATATTCGCCCTTTATTCTAATCCCACTAATCCCACTTCTGAAACTGTAGTAGAGTGAAAATGCTTTAATTATGTTGTGGTGTAATTGGAGAAATCTATTGGGCAATAAATGTATTTTTTTTTTTTTTTTGTCGAGAGTCGGTGGAAAAATCTTCAAAAAGACATTAAGCAGGGTCCGCACTGCTTAATAGTGTGGACTGCTGGATCCGCATCGGCCTCACTTACGAGTAACTGAGTCCGACGGGGAGCCAGCGACCTCACTAAAAAACCACCTCCCTTTCCTTCGCAGAACACCAGACCGGAACCGCTTTCGCATTACTTCAGCCTGGGTCTTCTTTCTTGCTCTTGCGAGCTCTACCGTTTTAGCTCGTAGCCTCTCTGTCCTTTCGCTTTTTCTTCAGTCTGTCAAGCAGCCATCATCTCTCTTTGTTCGTAGCAGCCCCTGCACGTAGGTAGCCACTATGTTCCATCAGTTCTCGTTATCAAGCATCAGCTCCACGATGTTCTCTGGAGTGATTTGACCGATTTCTGCTTCCACACGTCTCCTTTCGTCGATCCAGCGACTGCATACGAAAAACGTATGCTCTGCGTCGTCCCTTTCATGTCCGCAGTATTTACATTCCGGCGTCCTGACCTTGCCCATTTTCCACAAATAATGTCGGAAGTATCCATGCCCACTCAGGAACTGGGTCAAGTAGAAATCCACCTCCCCGGATTTCCTATCCATCCAAGGTCCGAGTCTTCTGATAAGCAGGTGTGTCCACCTACCTCTTGGGTCGTTCATCCATCTTTCCTGCCATTTCGCCAGGGTTCGGACTCTCTCATCTTCTACTGCCCGTTCTCTGCCCATTTCCACGCTAGCGTCATAGATTCGCTTGCGCTCAATAGCGAGCAGGTCGATGGGTAGTACGCCTGCTATCACTAGAATTGCGGCTTCGGAGACTGTGCGATAAGAGCACGCGATCCGTAGTGCTCCCCTTCGCTGCACGGCGCTCATGCGTTTTCTGTATTTCTTTACTCTCATATCGTCGGCCCAGATCTCCGCCCCATAGAGCAAGATCGAATGCGTCGTCGCCATTAAGAGCGTGCGCTGGCTTGGCCGCGGGCCACCCACGTTCGACATGAGTCCGCTCAGTGCGGCGGTCTTCGTGACGGCTCGGTCGGCCGAGCTCTGGGGCAATAAATGTATTATTATTATCATAAGTATCAGTTATGAAATGAATTTCTTTTAATTAATTTGTGTCTTCCAAAAATATGTCCATGGAAATAGTTTTATATGGTCGCTTCCGAGGTAGTTAAGTTCTTGTGTATTTCAAATTTGATTTCAAGGTTTAGCAAAAAAATGCCTACAGAAAACATTTTTGCTTTAGGAACAATCGGAAAAGACTTAAAGGTGTCGGCTAACTACATAAAGCTGAGTGTTCAAGAAGGCCGTGGGGTCTATGAATATGAAGTTAAATTTAATCCGGAACTAGACGCGAAAAATATTAGGATAAAGATGGTCAACCTCATCATGAAAGAATTAAGAAGCGTAAAGGTCTTTGATGGGGGGAACGTTCTGTATTTGCCGGAACAAATCACGGACACACAGAAATCTTTTACCGAGAGTTTACCGGGCCCTGATGGGGATCAGCAAATAACTACAACTATCATATTCAAGAAGAAGAAGAGAATGGGTGAAAGCGAGTGTCTCCATTTATACAACGTCTTATTCAAGAGGATAATGCACGTGCTTTTGTACACTCAGATGGGACGCAATTATTTTGACACGGGGCACAAATACCTTATACCGCAGCATAAATTAGAGGTGTTCCCTGGTTTTGCGGTTACCGTTGACGAGCTGGAGGATGGCCTCTTACTGTGTCTTGACACTCAGCATCGCGTGCTCCGTACCGAGACTGCATACGAGTTATTAACTCTCTTAAGGTGTGCAGACCCTCATAGATTCAAAGAGAGTGCCTCGTCTAGTATCATAGGTTCCTGCATATTCAACAAATATAGCAATAAGACGTACACAGTTGATGATATCGCATGGAATATGTCACCGCAGGATACGTTTCCAACGAGAGACGGCGGCTCAGCTTCGTTTATTGATTACTATAAATCCCAGCACAATATCACAATTAGTGACATTAACCAGCCACTTCTCATCCACAGAAGGAGTATGAAAGTAGCTGGCAGTGCAGAGACAGTGGAAAAGATGGTATGTCTCATACCAGAACTGAGCTACCTTACGGGACTTACTGATACGATGAGAAGCGATTTTCGGGTAAGAGATTTTCAAGCTGTTTAGTTTTTTTCATTGGTTTACCCTATATTGCTTATTTAAAGTATACCTCAGTGTGTTTACTTAAAAGCGCGCATTTTAAAGTTACCATGGCAACATCAACGACTCGAAACGTGAAGTCTAAATGTCAACTTTTTAATTATTGATCTGACAGGAGTAGGTACCTTGTACTAGGTATGTCAAATAAAATATTACCAACAACGGAGCTGTCACAAATCGATAAAAAACGATTTAAGGCGGGGACTCAAAATTCTCATGATACCGATTTTAAGTCGAATCGCACCATATATGGCAAAATTGTCCGCCATCTTCGAGTCGCCACCTTGAATTTTGACAAAATATTCGTGATCTGTGACCGCAAAAATCCCCGGGACACCGATTTTGAGTTGATTCTGATGATAAATGGGAAAAATGTCCGCCATATTGAATATCTATTTGGACAAAAAATTCGTGATCAGCGACTTACATACTTTCATATTTGGAGTCAATTTTCAGCTTAAAATTTTCTCGAAGTGTTGTACTAACATTTTTATTTATAGCGCGCTTTTTAAAGTGATCATAAATATGCGAAAAATAGCTTGAAAAATTGTTTTTTTGACCACTCAAAAATCGATCTTTTATCAAAAATTTTTTTTTTCCTTTTTTGTTAGTAACATTAAATAGCTGGTATTTTTTATAAATTTAAAAAAAAAATTATCTGCGACCCTTTGGAGCTGAGATAATTTTTTTTTGAAAAAATCTAGTGTCGCTATCTTCTAATATTAAGAGCTCAAATTTACAGAGTTTGTGCGCGTTTTAAAGTTACCATGGCAACATCAACCACCCGAGAAACATGAAGTCTAAATGTCAACTTTTTAATTATTGATCTGACAGGAGTGCTTACCTTGTAACGTCAAATAAAATATTACTAACAACGGAGCTGTCAAAGGCCGGGGCTACTAAAAAATTATCTTTTTGAAGAATTTTTTTTTCCTCTTTTGTTAGCAGCATGGAATAGCTAGTATTTTTTTTTAAATTTAATTAAAAAATATCTGCGACCCTTTGGAGCTAAGATAATTTTTTTTTGGAAAAAGTCGTGTGCTATCTTCTAATATTAAAGGCTGAAATTTGCGCGTTTTAAGGTTACTTTCAGCTTAAAATTTTCTCGAAATGTCCTGACATTTTTATTTATAGCGCGCTTTTTAAATTGATTGTAAATATGCGAAAAATAGCTTGAAAAATTGGGGTTTTTTTGACAACTCAAAAATCGATCTTTTTTCAAGAAAAATTTTTTTTTTCCTTTTTTGTTAGCATCATTAAATAGCTGGTATTTTTTTATAAATTAAAAAAAATTATCTGCTACCCTTTGGAGCCAAGATAATTTTTTTTTTGGAAAAAATCTAGTGTCGCTATCTTCTAATATTAAGGGCTGAAATTTGCAGAGTTTGTGCGCGTTTTAAAGTTACTTTCAGCTTCAAATTTTCTCGAAATGTTGTACTAACAGGTTTATTTATAGCGCCCTTTTTTTTGACAACTCAAAAATCGAACTTTTTTCAAGAAAACATTTTTTTTTCGTTTTTGTTAGCAGCATCGAATAGCTGGTATTTTTTTATAAATTTAAAAAAAAATTATCTGCGACCCTTTGGAGCCGAGATTTTTTTTTTTTTGAAAAATCTAGTGTCGCTATCTTCTAATATTAAGGGCTGAAATTTACAGAGTTTGTGCGCGTTTTAAAGTTACCATGGCAACTTCAACCACCCGAGAAACATGAAGTCTAAATGTCAACTTTTTAATTATTGATCTGACAGAAGTGCTTACGTTGTAACGTCAAATAAAATATTACTAATAACGGAGCTGTCACAAATCGTTTAAAAAACGATTTAAGGCGGGGTTTCAAAATTCTCATGATACCGATTTAAGTCGAATCGCACCATATATGGTAAAATTGTCCGCCATCTTCGAGTCGCCACCTTAAATTTTGACAAAATATTCGTGATCTGTGACCACAAAAATCCCCGGTACACCGATTTTGAGTTGTAATGATGATAAATCGATCTTGAATATTTATTTGGACAAAAAATTCGTGATCAGCGACGTGAATATTCCCGGGACACCCATTTTGAGTTGATTCTGATGATATATGGCAAAAATGTCCGCCATCTTGAATATTTATTTGGTCAAAAAATTCGTGATTAGCGACTTACTTACACGCTTTCATATTTGGAGTCAATTTTCAGCTTAAAATTTTGTCGAAATGTACCTACTAACATTTTTATTTATAACGCGCTTTTTAAATTGATCGTAAATATGCGAAAAATTGGTTTTTTTTTGACAACAAAAAATCCCTTTTTTCAAGAATTTTTTTTCCTTTTTTGTTAGCAGCATTGAATAGTTGGTATTTTTTATAAATTTAAAAAAAATACACTAACATTTTTACATTTAAAGTACATTTTTACTCATTAAGGGGGTCACTGCGGCACCTCTTAATGTTGACCGATTTGGTTAAAAATTGACGTGCATTACTTTTAGGTATATATGCACAATCGAGACACAAGCATTTGCAAATTGCAATTTTCATATTTTTCACTCCACCCTACTGTATAATATGATATTAAAAAAAAACCTTCTAGGTTAAAACACAGAACTGCTGACTTAAAATTATGTGCTGCATTTTAACGACAAAGTTTTGTTGCATTCAACTATGAAATTACATACTTGCAGGTTATGAAAGATGTCGGTATGTATACACGAGTTACCCCAAATCAAAGGATGGCCGCTTTAAGAACTTATCTAGATAACATCATCAAGTCAGAGAAAGCGACTCAAATTCTGGACGATTGGGGTCTGAAAATCGCAGGGGGCACTATCGATGTTGTCGCCAGACAGTTAGACAACGAGGTTATCTGGTTTGGCGGAAACCAAACGCATCAAACTAACAACAACGCCGATTGGAACAGGGCCATCGGGGAGCACAAGATTACCGGACCTGTCGATATGTTAATATGGATCGTTTTTCATACTGAGAGGGATTACAACATAGCGCAGAATTTTGCGCAAACTATGACAAGGTTAGGCGGCGTCATGGGATGCAGAATTTCTCAACCTAAACTTATCAAACTGGCCGATGATAGAACGGAGACATACAGGAATGCGTGTATGAAATATATCCAGAAAGATATACAGGTGAGCATACTATAGTTGTTGTAATGCGATATCGGCGGCGGCCCGCGAGTTTCACTTCAGACGCGCAGGCAAAAATGGGGATTCAGTTATATTTGAGGCTTACCAGGGGATGAAACCCATTGGAGAAGGAAGAGACTATAACAATAATGAAAGGAAAAATAATTTACGGGCGATCTGAGGTCGGGAAGTGGAGGGGGTAAGTTTTTAAGGGTAAAAAACGGTTTATCTCCATTTCCGGCAAAACTACAAGTCTTATAGAAAAAAGTTAAATAGCAAAGTTGTAGGTAATAAAAAGATCTACAACTTTGATATTCACACTTTTTTTACATAACCTCAAAATTTATGTGAAAAATTCAAATAATCAATTTTTTGGTTTTTTATTTTTATCTTATACAAAAACAAAAAATTTTTTAAAGATATTTGGTGGAAACTTACCTTTTTATGTCCCAAACACACTGTAATTTTTTCATTTAAAATATTTATGTTTTCACCTTATTTTGACTTAATATCGAAAAAGCACCCTAATTTTCAATCGAAAATTCTCGTGTCAAAATATCTGCTTTTTTAAAAAAGTCGGTGGGCTTTTTGTTCGTTGAAATCTCTACTTTCTGATGGTGTAAAAAATATACATTACTATGGTAAATGTTCTCAGAAAATGCAAAGAAACGAAAAAAACTCGAATCCGAATTTTTTTTTAATCATGTACAATTTCGAGCTATTTATTAAAATTTAATAAATAAAAATAATAGTAGGATGAATCCTATTTGAAAAGGAAGAGAATATAACAAAAATGAAAGGAAAATTAAGTTACGGGCGATCTGAGGTCGGGAAGTGGAGGGGGTAAGTTTTTAAGAGTAAAAAACGGTTTATCTCCATTTCCGTCAAAACTACAAGTCCTATAGAAAAAAGTTAAATGTCAAAGTTGTAGGTAATAGAAAGATCTACAACTTTTGTATTTACACTTTTTTCACATAACCTCAAAATTTATGTGAAAATTTGAAATAACCAAGTTTCTGGTTTTTTATTTTTCTTTTACAAAAAAAATTTTTTTTAAAAGAAATTTTGTGAAAACGTACCTTTTTGTGTCCCAAACACAATGTAATTTTTTTGATTTAAAATATTTATGTTTTCACCTTATTTTGACTTAATATCGAAAAAGCACCCTAATTATCAATCCAAAATTCTCGCGTCAAAATATCTGATTTTTTAAAAAAGTCGGTGGACTTTTTGTTCGTTGAAATCTCTACTTTCTGATGGTGTAAAAAAATATACGTTACTATGGTAAATGTTCTCAGAAAATGCAAAGAAACGAAAAAAAATCGAATTCGAAAAATTTTTTTAAATCATTTTATACAGTTTTGAGCTATTTATTAAAATTTAATAAATCAAAATAATAATAGGATGAAACCCATTGGAAAAGGAAAAATTTTTTTTGCTAAACGATAAAAGAAAAACCAAAAACTTGATAATTTGAATTTTTCACATCCTTTAAGTTAGTTCACAAATATTATGTTACTTGAAATGATTTTATTTCTACGATGATACAATTTTTGTTGTATTTTCATTAAAATTTGTATCCTTTCTTTTCACATGTTTTGGTTTTGTCGTTTTGTGTATATACCGTACATTAAAATAAATAAATAAATAGATATGCCCTTATTTTTAGCGGGAAATTCGAGTTAACTTGAATAAATTATGATTATAAATGCCCGGAAAGCGCCAGAAATATTCCCTGCGGAAATTTTAGGCGCATTTATATATGACTGCAGGAAATGTCTTTTTTATAAATAGATGCCTGATCGGATTTTACTCGGAGAGTCAATCTCTAAATATTATCATTAATACCGTTAATAAATTAATTCGCACATTGTTATATTTCAGATTGTCGTGTTCATATGCCCCACGATGAGATCGGACCGTTACACGGTCATTAAGAAAGTCTGTTGCACGCAGATCCCCGTCGCCTCGCAAGTGATAAACGCAAGGACGTTGAGCAACCAACAAAAGGCAAGGTCGATAATACAAAAGATAGCCTTGCAAATGACGTGCAAGCTGGGAGGCACATTATGGACGGTACGTTTTCCATTCAAGGGATGGATGATCTGCGGAATCGACGTGTACCACGGCGCTCCGGGAAGTTCGGTGTGCGGCTTCGTGGCCAGCTTAAACGAGAGCATTTCCAGGTGGTTCAGCGTCGCCCTGTTCCAGGACAAGGAATTGGGCGATTTTTACAAGATGGCCTTCACGAAGGCCTTGGAGATGTGGAGGAACGAGAACGGGCAATTCCCGTCTAAAATAGTTATTATAAGAGACGGCGTGGGCGACGGTCAGCTGGGCTATTGCGAGCGGTACGAAATCCAGCAGTTCGAAAGCTGCTTGAAGGAGTTCGATTTAGACATTAAAATATGCTTCATTGTCGTTCAGAAGAGGATAAACACGCGCATATTCGCCCTGAACAGGGAAGGCAGCGATAACCCACCTCCCGGCACCGTATTGGATCACACCGTCACTCGCAGATACATGCAGGACTTCTTCTTAGTGCCGCAGACCGTCAGACAGGGTACCGTCAATCCCACGCATTACATCGTCCTGTACGATACGTGCGGTTTGAGGCCTGACCACGTTCAACGATTGTGCTACAAGCTCTGCCATCTGTACTATAACTGGCCCGGTACCATCAGGGTACCCGCACCCTGCCAGTATGCGCATAAATTGGCGGCGTTAGTAGGCCAGCATATCAAGAAGGCGCCCAGCGTTAGCCTTTGCGATAAACTGTTTTATTTATAAGTTTCAGGCGTGCTTCCTTTTTGATTTTCGTATTTGTGTAACTGTTTAGTTTGTGAATATAAGTGTTTATTTGTTTTCTTATCAGAACTTTATATTATTTCGTTTGTTTTTACTAGAAAGATGCTGCGGCGTCAAGCGATTGAGTCGTCCTCGAATTATTTCTATTAAAACAAAAATGAGTATTGATAAGTCAAGACATGGATCTCTAGGGAATTAAAAAATGACGGGTAACCAACTGTGCACAGGGCTCTCAGAGTGTCCTAAAATCATAAAATTGGCCATTTTGTCCTAAAATTCGTAAAATGAAACAAAGCAATTGCTAGTTCTTAGTTTATTTCATATCTTATAATAAGTATGTACATGTACACGAGCATTTGAAGAAGAAGATTAGGTTTGACCACAGACTACTTTCTCTGTAGTCTGTGGTATAACTTAGAAAACTCTGTGCCTGCAGAGACAACCAAGAGACGCGCAAGTCAATGCAAATTTTGTATTCCCAATATAAAACTGGCCGACTGTATTGAAACGTATATGCAGAGGGCGCGCGTGTTGCTTTGGCATTTTTAAAAAAGCGCGCGCAGAATCCCACTTCCATAATTATTTTATTTTGTATCAAATAAATGAAACAACAATGAAAATAAATCATTTATTGATGAAAAACCAATAGTTCTTAAGTTCTGCAAATCCAATAATTCTTAAGGGATACGCCAGGCTCGTGTTTCATTCCCATCATGTCTTGCCAAAGATTAGACCTAAAAGAGTGTGAAAATTTTTATTTACATAAATATACAATGGAATTTTGTAGGAAAAACTTACTTACTGGTCATTTATTGGAAAACGATGCATTTTCTCTACTTCATCTGCACTATACCCACAAATAAGGCACTTTGATGGCATGTCTATTGATTATATTGCAATGGCTGCAAGTCCGATTATAAAAATAAAACGTATATTCACAAAATGCGACGAATGTCAAACAAAACGATCACTTAATATTATATTTACACTACTATAAATGCTAGTCCAAACAATGTAAATAATGTTCACAAAATACGAAGATAAAGAAAAATTGTGAAATTGATCACACAACTGTTGTTTTAAAAAAATTATACGTTGCAGTCAATTAATCCACACAAAATGATGAAAAAATATGCATAACAACACAAAAACAATAAGAATACGTAAACAAACACTGAAATGGAACAAACCTAAGATGGCGGCATCACAACTTTACTGACAGTTCTGCAGCGTTGGTAGCTCCATCTGCGTTTACGTTTATCAATGTAAGACAAAGATGTGTTGATTGAAACTTGTTCAGGTCAAATCTATTATTTTCTTGAACAAATTTGCTGATGAACTTGCGCGTCTCTTGGTTGTCTCTGGTGCCTGTGGTATGACTGACTGACATAAACATGATTACTGGTACAATGAAGTGTTGTTTTGTCTCTGGATGCATATCCCATAGATAAGACAGCATATCCGGTTATAAATCATCTAAGGATATAAAAAGAAGTATTTTTTCTGCACCCAAAGTATTTTTGAAACGTCAGTGGAAGTGGTGGGGTCTGCAAACAGGTCATAGAAGGATTCTTCTTGATTCCAAGCACAGATCACTGATTCCAAGTGACGGTGTCTGAGTGCTTGCAACGATTATACACATCGTTGGTGTCGCCAAGCATAAACAAGTGTGTGGATGATTTGTGTTGTGATGCTGTCAAAAGCGTTTTGTGGCTGTCAAGTTAGGAGAAGTTCCGTGTTCCGTGGTTAAGTTAAGTGAAGTCAAAACAATACAATAGTATTTTATGTAAACATGATTATTGCAAATACAATTTCTTAAAAACCTCTCCTACGACTGGACTAGGCTACGGAGTGATTACAATGGGCGCCGTGACTAGTTCTCAGATTCAAGATACTTTTTCACAAATTTTAAGTGAAGAACCACTTAATACTTTGCTTTCGGATGAAATCCATAGCTTAACTTATCAGCAATTCTTAGAACTACTTGGGGAATTAAATTTATTGTACGTATTAAATATAGTGTGAATTTTTATAAATGATTTACGTTACAAGTGATCAATTTTTTGATATTAATTGCATATTAATGTTTTAGATCTAAGGAGTGTTTGGATGCAAATGGAAACAAACTTGTTTTTGCAGTTAAGAAAGATACTGATTCTACGATATTTTGGAAATCGACTGTACAAATTGCTTGTGTAAAAGTTAATCCACAAACAGAAAAAGTAGATGCATTTAGACTTTTTAGACTGGGTGAATTTTTGAAAGTTTTTAAGACCCTTAAATCCCAAATGGCAGCGGCAGAAGATTGCAATTGGTAAGATTATGATATTCATACAATTCCATAAAATTAATGGCATGTACCGTAACTTTCAGTAAGAGTGGGCCCTCGCATATGACTATATCAAATTTATTTGATGAAGTGGATTTAGAAAAAAAGTCGGGGGGTTCAGAAGAACCAAATGAGTGTTGCATTTGCTTTGAGAGGAAACACGAGGTCATTCTTCCATGTGCACATAGTTACTGTCTACCTTGTATTCAAGAGTGGTAGGTACATAATAAATAATTAATGTTTGTCAGTCAGTATCAGTGGCGGTCCACGTTTTTTAATCACTTCTGAATCAGTTAATTTATTTATAAAAAACCTGTAATATTTGTGTAGTGACACAAAAAAATATCCAAATCGACATGTGCAGTTAGCTTAAGGTTTCAATATATTTCAAGAATATTTCCACAATATTCGGTAAATATCACGATTAGAACTTGCCGAGCTAAAATTAACAGAACACATTTATAACTTCCTACCTATTATGATCCGGTACAAAAGCTTTCTCGCTATTACAAGCTGGGGCTTTATTTCACAAAAGTACAAGTTTTTTGTTGCGAACACGATACACAAAGAATGGTATGTTAACGCGCAGGTCACTGTGACGTCAGGTGCGATACATTTTTGCAACAACTTGAATCGAAGTATTCAACGTTAAATAAAGGAAAACCGGGTAATTTTTTCGGAAAAACATAAAACTTGTAGTGCCAAACCTTTAAAAATACACTGTTAAAAGTCGATTGCATTATAACCACGTGGGTTAAGATGCGAAAAGCGTGTGCCACTCAAATTTTTGAGAAAACTCACAAACACACATGGCGCTTTTTACCATTTTCAAAGGCCTCAGCCCTGGTCTATATATGATTGCTTTGCATTTGTGTTACCTATTTGTATTATTAACATCCGTTTAACTGCAGGAATGAAGCCCACGACACATGCCCCATTTGCCGAGAAAAATTAGATAGCACCGATGATACATGGGTGATGTCAGAAGTGCCGAAAGCGGAAGAAATTAGTAAAGAAATACGCAATAGCCTTCTAAAATTAACAGACGATAGGTCTCCAACGTGTACACCTTCTTAAATTTGTATTTACGGAGTTATTAAAGTGATATTTTTATTAGTGTACATTTAAAAAGATACTAGCTTCTATTGGAAAAAATATTAAGTACCTACCTCTCAATTTTTTTATAATAGAATTTTTGTGATAGATCTATCAAAGTAAATAGGTACCATATAAACACAGACAATGTTTGTGGTGAGGTGATTCTTTTATATCATTGGACATATATTATTATAACTGTCGATATTTCAGTTTGTTGATGATCGAAATTTGTTATAATAATTAATTGGAATTTAAATGTTCATTTAATCAGGCGAAGACCTGTCAACTAACGTTTGCAAAAAAACGAAGGGGGGTAAATTGAATGTGCCAAATAACTTTCTCTGCAATCTTCTAAGCTGGATGCCTCGTTTTCTTCTTCAGGTAGAATCAGGTACATTGTTGACACAATAGGGTAAAAGCGAGAGATTCTCCATTAATTTATCTACAATATTTTTCAAAATTCGATTAAATCCGACATCAAATAAAAAAGTTATTTGGGAAAATTTGCGTGGATTGATTATTGAGCCTGTTAGTGTATATAAAAATATTAGCATTTGATTGTGAATTTTTTTAATCTCGACTTAATATACTAATTACATATTCTTATATAAGTACCTACCTAAAGATTGTTAAACATTATGTATTGTAAAAATGCTGTTGCATGAAATAAACTTACTATTATTATAAGAATTTTGTTGACAAAAATAAATGTGTATTATTGTGTTGTTGCATTATCGTGGGGTGAAAATCATCTGGTATATAATATATTAATCTATGGTATGCTGCGGAAACAGTTGCCAAGTGTCCAGCCGTAAATATGCAAATAATAGTTCCAAATCCCTCCAGAATGGCGCTAGAGTAGCAAAGGGGGTATGAAATGAATGTAGGAGTTGTTGACGGAGTGAAGTGCGCTGAGTTGATAAATTTAATAATTTGGATGACGAGTAGTTAATGAAACTGTAGTATACAAAACCTCAACTGTTTTCGTAGCCCGAAATAATTTAGTAAATAAGAACTGCTGTGGAAATTTACCCACCTACAGTAGCACCACCCTAATTTAACGATTTCAAAGGAACCTTTTTGATACACAGAGTCGGTTCTCCTCCTGCCATAAACCAAATTGTGTATTTAGTTTATGCCTCTACGGATTCTAAGCGCCAATGTTTTTTAGATAAATTTATTCTGAAGAGAAATCTATACAGTTCTATATACAAAATTTCGCTATTGACACAACGATGGCAGCACAATTCAATGTGAAGATAGCACTAAATCCACGTTTTGACACAATTTTTAAAACCATAAGCACAGAACACTAAACCTAAGGCTGGTTCATGACAAGGATTTTTTACAGTAAAAAATCCTTGGGTTCATGATGGATGCAACTTATGCTGTAACCGATAAAATTGTGCTAACGCAAATCAATACATCGGTTGTCGGTTCACGATAGATGGAATAAGACGTTAACTTATGCCGGGAACTTAATAGTTGTCGATAATTTATTTTTTAGAGCACACGGAATGAGTTCGACCAATCACGTTATTTCATGTAGGAGGAGACCAAGATCTATTAAATTAGATAGGTTGCCTCATAACTTACAATCCGACCGCGCGACGTCATTGTATAAATATTGCTGATATAATTTATTATATTGTCCTATCAAAAGTGTCAAAATATAATCATATAAAATTAAATAGTATTTACATGTAAAAATCGCCAAATAACTCGGAAGAAACGCTGAGAAACTTGGAAATAAACTGTACGTCTGCCAAAATACAACGATGACATCACATTTTCCCCTGTCGGATCCCGCCGCAAACGTTACGGGACAACCTATCTAATTTAAACGATCTTGCGAGGCGCCCAGCTGTTACCTGTCATTTGGCACTCTCCAGAGAACACACGCGCTATCTGTGACACTCAGCTGCTTTTGCGTTTTTTGTGGTTTTTTTGTTTTCCAATATTCAAAATTGGTTATTGTTTTTAAAATTAAATTTTATAAACTAATCCGTGAACCATGTCACAATAAATTTAGAGCATAAGTCACCGGAATAAGTTAACATCCATCATGAACCAGCCTTTAGTGTTCTGTGCCATAAGGTTCTCTGTGGGTTCTGTGACAGATGTTAAGAAAATGTTTTCTCAGTATTTTCGTGTTTTTTTTTAAAGTTAAAACAATGAGTTTCAACTCCGAAGATTCTTTTGAGGATTTTGAAAGCTCTTGATTGGAATATGTGACCAAGAGAAAGGGCCCAAACTGTTTGTTATTATAGCAAACCCTGAAATAATTTTTCTCACCTAACTTTGCACTTCAGAACAGCTTCTGATATAATGCAATCAGAAAACCCCTTAAAATTCCAAGTACAGTGCCACAGTTCTCAGTACATTGGAGTCCCTTTTAATCGTATTTTTTTCAGTAAAAAATTAAATCAAGTGAACATTACTGTAGGTGTTGAAGTCAAATCTCCAAAATATAGCATACCTATTTACTTAAACTAACTTCTGGACGCAAAATATTTTGTGTTACTTTCAACTTTATATTTGTTCTCCTGAAACATTTTATATTTGGCGTTTGGAACCCTCTGGTTTTCATCTCATGTTATATAACAAGGATATCTACTCCAGCCACAATGGTTAACCAGGAAGTAAGAAACGTGTCCGTCTCTGTCTTTTGTTGTATAGTTAGATTTCCTCAGCTGTCCAAATCTTAAAAATTGACGGTTACGAGTGTAGTTTAAGCAATGGGACATAATAATGGACTTCTTGTTATCTCTCGTTTTATTATTTTTTAACGAAGAACACGAACAGCATATTTAAAAATAAATTGGTGAGGTAACCGGCAACTCTCAAGATTTGGATAGTAGACGAGAGCACTAGCCATCCTCGAAGTGCGAGAAAAAAAATGCAGAATAATTTTTAAAATAATTCGGTTGCGATTGATGGAGATTGCTTAAAAATCCCACTGTGAGAATAAATAATAGTGTTGTTCATCTTGCTTGTAAACAGAATAAAGAAATGCATTTATTAATCTTCAGAAACAAAATATTTCCACCGTACAATAAATACAAGGTAATATATAAAATAACAAGGTATAATATTTATCTAAATAACGTATAAAGTTACCGAAAAGTTAGTTTATATTAGTGTATATGTATACCTAGCAATTATATTTAATTAAAAGGATATAATAGATATTTAATTTTTATTAATATAAATACCTAAACTTATCACAACTTAACCAAATTCAAATCACAAATGTAAAAACCTACCATGAAAGAATTAATCCTATTATAATTTTATTTTTTTTCTCATTAAGGCTTTCCTTTTTTTCTCTTCTTCTTCTTTCTTCATGTCTTCTAAATCCTCCATGATACCTACGGTTATGGATACAACGGTTAAATGAAAATTATAGTGTCAGATAACCTATACACAGAAACAAGTGAATTTGCAATGCCAGTATTATTTATACATAGTCTCACAATGTCTTATCGCTAAAATTATTAATTTCTAAATTGTTATAAAAAAATTAACACCACACTCACCAATCTTTCTACTAATACTCTCCTCCTTCATTTGCTGCACAAAGGAAGATTCCATATTATCAACGTCATCATCCATATCCTTATATCTCGATTTATCATATCCAAATATTTCATTGATATATTTGGAATAGTCATCTTCTGGCTCATCGTCATCAATGAAATCGTCCATCTCAGAATCATATTCACTATCATCATCGTCCAATATCCTTCCTTTAATATATATAAAAAATTATGGTACAATGTATGTTAACACTTTTAGTTCATTTAAATGTAGAGGGACCGGCCTTCCGAGTTAAGGTGGACGCCGGATGGGTGACCTAAGCGGGCTTGGGCGGACAGACTGTGGCAGTCCACCTGATACCTGGCAGCGCTCAACACATCTGCTGCAGGCGTGCGGTCCCCGATAAACGGTTAAATGAGAACAGAGCAATAAATCTCAGTAACTCAGACCATGATATCATAAATAAAAATTTTAAAGACTTTGCCACCAAGCCAGCAATAATAAATAGGATAGGATGGTAGTAATCGAGACATAATAAACCTAAATTTTTTAAGGTTAAGAAAATGGCACAAATTACTATGGTATATTGTTTTACCTTATCCTTCCAACGCATGTAAAGCAACTTAAATTGAACAAGTTCAAGTTAAAAACCTCTGCGAAAAATTCTTTACTCAGATATGCATTTTAAAGCCAGTCGATGATTTTTTAAACAAAAAAAAATAATAGTAGTATTAAACCCATAGGAAAAGGAAGAGAATATAACATAAATTAAAGGAAAAATAATTTACAGACGATCTGAGGTCGAAAAGTGGAGGGGGTGAGTTTTTAAGGGTAAAAAACGGTTTATCTCGATTTTCGGCAAAACTACAAGTCCTATGGAAAAATTTAAATGGCAAAGTTGTAGGTAATAAAAAGATCTACAACTTTTGTATTTACACTTTTTTCACATAACCTCAAAATCTATGTGAAAAATTCAAATAACTAAGTTTTTGGTTTTTTATTTTTATCTGACAAAAAAAAATTTTCTTGAAAAGAAATTTGGTGGAAACTTACATTTTTATGTCCCAAACACACTGTAATTTTTTTGATTTAAAATATTCATTTTCTCACCTTATTTTGACTTAATATCGAAAAAGCACAATCGAAATTTCTCGCGTCAAAATATCTGTTTTTTTAAAAAAGTCGGTGTGCTTTTCGTTCATTGAAATCTCTACTTTCTGATGGTGTAAAAAAAATATACACTATGGTAAATGTTGAAAATGCAAAGAAACGAAAAAACTCCGAAAATGCAACGAGATATCTGAATATTCTCAAATATCTCGTTGTATGTTACATTCATATGTGGCAGATTTTAAAACGATTCAGAAAGTACTCACGTTTATTCCCCACAAGCGGTTTCTTCCTAACATCCTTCGGCGGGAATTCTATCCTCCGAACATCGGGCGGAGGGAACTGCTTACGTTTCAAATCTTTCTGATTCAATTGTTTAGCCCTAAGATCGCCTGGAGGGATCTGCTTCTGCTTGAGATCATCCGGAGGAAATTTCTTAGGTTTAATATCGTCTTGAGATTTCTTATACCGAATATCCCCAGGCAAGTATTTTCTCGTCGGTACCTCGTCCGCCTGGGGTTTCTTCGAGTTCAGATCCTTGGATTTGCCATTTATGGTATTTAAAGATTTTGGCTTGTTATCTTTTAAACTAGCATTTGGTCTAACTTCATCCTGATACCTCTGGCTTGCTTTGCTGGTTGACTGGGAGGCGAGTGTTTTTGCAGAGCTCAACATTGGTTTATCACGTCTCTCTGGATTCGGGGGGAACGATGGTTTACGAGGCACATCTCTACTCGTAGCTGGCTTATTATTATTAGCCTTGGCACTTGGGTGAGGACCATTCACTTTCGGTATCCGGCCGTCGGCACTGGCAGGTGCCGGTTTTTTCCCGCTGAGCTTTGGAATTCTGTCGGCACTCGGTTTTATGAATTTGTCGGCAGGTTTTAGAATTTGATTGTTATTTGACTTTTGAACTGACGGCGGGGAACCCCGACCTTCAGCCTCTTTCCTAGCTTCCTTTCTTTGGATATAATCTCTTTCTTTCTCCATCTCTCTTCTCTGTTTCTTTGTTAATAATTTTTCCTCCTCTTTTTCCTTCTTCTCTATTATTATTGGCTCAAACTGTTTCTTTTCAGCAATTTTCAACAGCTCTAAAACACCACAGAAATGGAACATCAATGCAACCGAAGTACAATTCAGTTGAAAGTCATTTAATTATTAAATCGAAGGCCAAAAAAATATTTACTACCCCATCTCGAGGAAATTTCTTATAGTAAAGTTACTTTAAATTATGTACAAATAGGACTTTGCAATATCGTATTACTGCTTTTACATTGTTAACGAAAATGTTGAGGAATAAAGGACCAATTTCCATTCTCTCTTCTTTTATAGAGCAATGTTTGTTCTCAGAACATTTCCAAAACGTTCTTACAACACTTAAACCATAAAAATGGGCACCGTTCTATAGAACTTTATAGTTCTTTAAGCTGCTCTGTAAGGTCTGCAGAAAACACTTATATAATTGTTGTATAAACGTTCTCACAGGTCTTAAAGAATTTTTATAACACAGTTACAAAGCAATCTCATAAAAATTCTATAGCAGTTCTAAAATGCTGTCATTGAATTTTGGTATAGAAGTGCCTATTGTTTCGTTATACAATTTTTTTGTTGCATGGTGTTCTATCTAGATGACTTCAAAATCGTTTAATTGTATCTTCTAACAACAAAAATGTTTTTGTATCGCATCACAATGCTGGCACACGTCAAAAACAATATGGATGGACACCATAAAATAATAAACCTGCACCAAATATATATAAAATCAAACCAGGCTAATGTCTCTCTCACCTGCGAAATTCAAAGGAGGGGGCGCCGGCTTTGGTTTAGGCTTCGGTTGGGGAGATGGCATATCGCACTGTGGTCTCTCATAATTAATGCCCTCTTCTTCGCCGTCACCTTCCTTATGCTCCTTGTCCTTATGTTTTCGTTTCCTGCGATGCGGCTGCATGGCCTCTTCTTTCTCTTTCTCCAAAGCCGCCTTGACCCTGTCCTTAGTGCTAGTCAGGTTCGTACTTACTTTTTTTTTTGTTAGATTAAACTTGGGCTCATCCGGTATTTTGCTGTACTTTTCCATCATTTTATTATAATATGCCGATGCTTCCTGTGAAACATAACCGTAATCATCCTCATCCGGTTGCATAGGACCTGCCAAGGTAACAGCGGTATTGTTATTATCTACTGCATCTTGTATGACCGATTGGTTTGCAGACTTCGTCCTTTTAAGCATCACATTTACACGACGAGTTGCTTTCTTGTCCTTCAAATTCAAAATGTGATAAAAATAAGCATAATAGAAAAATTATTTTGTTACCTGTGACCTGAGGGCTAGTAATTCTTCCCGTTTCTTTTTCTCTTCCTCGGTCTTACGTTTCTCTTCGGCTTCTTTCTTGGCCAAAAACTTTTTAATATTACTTGATAGTTCTTTAGCTTTCTTCTCCTTCTTAGGAGGCTCAAATTTGGTGCTATAATAACGACCCTACACAAAAATAGTTTCATGGCGATCTTCTAGAGTTGATATATAGCTAATTAATCATTCTTGCACATCAATAATAAACTAAAAATCATATAAATACCTGGCCTTTGTTGAGCGTTTCATTTTTTTGGGCAGTATGTAGAAGCTGCCCGAAGTCCATATTTATACAGTTATGTTTTACCTTTAAAATAAGAATAAACTAATGTAGAATACAATTTATGTCACCACATATCGAAACTTCCCATGATACATGTCGACGGCCATCACAAAAACTGAAATAAAGAGAAGCTAGCAACAAAAGGTAAATATGTCATGGTCAACAAACTAGAGGTGGGCTATCGTAGTAAAATTTAACCATGGATATTTTCGATTTCGAAAAAATGGTGTCGGGTTGTCAACTTATAAACGCTATCAACCAATTAAAAGCCAGAATTAAGTGAACTGAACTGATGTGAAATGCGACCAGTATGTTCACTATCTGTGATGCGATGTCAAAGATAGATATTTATAATCATAATTAATTTATTTATATTGTTATTTTATGCCAATTTCACAAATACAAGACAGAGACACTGATAAAAGGGTGCCCTGTGGTGGTTCGATGGTGCTACCGTTGCCATTATCGATATTTCCGATAGTGACTAGATTTGTTTTGCCATCTACTATCGATAAATTATCGCACTATCCACTATCGCCCACCTCTACTGAACAAACATGTAGAAATTAATACGTATATTATACATAGGTAGGTATTAGGCACACTTGAATGATAAATAATTATACATTATCTCATATTCGCGTGATTAACTAATGCTTTAACTACTAATAATAATTTTATTTGTATAATTATAAAAGAAAACATACATAACGTTTAATGGTGTGTGGTGGCTCTGAATCATGTCTGCCAAATGTGTTTATGTGCTAAGATAAAGCTGACAAACTTTTCCACCGAGCTTTTTTCAGTATTAAGATATGGGATTCTAAGAATCCGATGTTGGCAACATGGGAAAGTGGATTTTTTTAAAAATAACAATATTTATCAAAAATAATATCAAAATAAATATCAGATGCGGAAAAATAAAGAATATAAATAAGTACCTAGTCATTGCTAAATGAGAAAATAAATAAAAATATGAGAAAGTTTGCGGATTTCTTTGCACAGAGAGCTTGTATGCTCTTCATGTTACAGAACTTTAATTGGTGTTCTGTTTTTCAATGTTCTGTGATTGTGTAGACAGCGCGAAATTATGAATTTCAAATAACGGGCTTTTTATAAAACAAGGTTTATATAAAAAAGTCAGACTATTTAACGAATGGATTAGATTTTATTCGTTTACAAATTATAGCTTACTTGCGAATATTATATAAGCCTAACAATACCTACACAGAGGAGCGATTCTAAGTCTTTAGTATAAAATATATCTATAATATTACGCCATATTTGTGGCAAGTCATGCATGGGTATAGAGTATAGAGGGATATGGAAAGAACACAATTTTTGTTGTGAAAAAAACAACAAAAATTAAAGTGCCCGGTAAGCACCGATGTATATATATTTATTTACATATACCTAATTTTAATATCTTATAAAACATCTACGTACATCATACCTTTATTAGGTAGGTAGGTATATCCATACATTACAAAAAAAATATTTCCTTACATCACTTATCCTCATACAAATCATATTGCGGCAGATTCTATGCAGCAAAAACCTGTGACTTAACCCTATTCAACATACCTATGAGTATAATATAAATTAAAATTTCTGAACTTCAGATTTTTGCTGTATTTGTCTCAATCAAGAAGATGATAGTCGATGTTCAATAATGACATCATGCGACATTTATTTGACTATATAAATGCATACAGAGAAATTATTATGATTATGCAGATTGAGAAAATTATTAATTTATTGTTGCAAGCATTCATTTAACCTAAAATTTTTGTTTTCGCATTTGTCGAATAGGATCCTTCATGCCCAGCAAATACAGCAGGCTAACTTATGAAATCAATTAATCAACCAATGAATATTCACTTTCAAATGAGACGGATAAATACAAGTTGTAATGTAAATAAAAAAAACCTAATGGTAGATGTATAAGATGCACGTCATTCGTCACTGATTTGACAGAAATGTTACTAAAATCTAGTGATTTCCCTAATATTGTATAATAAGTTGCCTAATAACTGTATAAACTAAGCATTATATTATCTGAGATTATATTTAATATTTATGCTAATACAGAATGACGGATTGATTTCTTACGCTGATCTAGGTATATACATATATACGAAGCCAATCTATATATCCGAAGTCATTTCATTCCAATAAGGGAATATATTCGTAAATTCGATAGGTTCTGATCTGGCTAGAACATGTCGGATCGGCACATTATTACCGCTCTTTGATTTTTGCTTATGATTTGCATAGTTAACTGCAGTCTCCTTTGCTAACTTCAATTCTGTCTTAAACGAATCTGATGTCTTTTCCGTACTCCAGCCTTCCCACAACCAAATTTCGTGATCATTGTCCAGTAAGAATAGAGCTGAAAATAATACGCATAGGTACATTGAAACTTATCAAGGATAATATAAAATAAAATCAAATGAAAAACAAATAAGGTGATCCATTTTATGTAAAATACAAGTAGGTATTTTTTACATATTTTTGTTTACTGTATCTCCACATAAGGGTCAAAATCCGTAGGCAGACTGCACTAAATAAAATAGTCATAGCAAATCAACACCTTATCTATGATCAACACAAGAAAAACACACACGCTACACGCCAGAAGCAATACAAAATGACAGTAAAACTAAAGGAAACTGTTTAAATATTGTAGAAGATGGTAGAAGTAGAAATCTTTTGAATTTCATAGTCGGCCGACGCAAATCAAATCACCGCCGCATGTCGCTCCAGTTGTCAAACAGACGGCCACCCCTATTATTGTCATAAACTCGCCCGATACGAAAACACGGTTTACGCGCAGAGATGACGCAGGTGTTCATTTCAATTTACCTTTGCCGTTACCGTGTCTTATCTATGCCGTTAACTCTCATAGTTTTGATCGAACGCGCATGCAACACTACATTCACCAAGAAATAAGTATACATATGTCGGTGTAGCTACTAGTTGTACTCCCGTTTAATATACCATTTTAGCCTACAAAAACTTACCAGGTTGGTTGGCTGTATATAGATGGGACTGCACAAATGGAAACGTTGCAGTATGCTCTTTACTTCTTAAAGGATATTCAATTTCTGTTGCTAAGAACATTCCTGTAATCGAATTAAAATAAAAAAGTCTAGGTGTGAAAGTGGTAATATGTCGTATTCTACAGTAATCTCTATTGCCGGACGCCACTAATTTAAGGAATACATCGTCTTCATCTTTTTCTTTGACACGTGTCTTTCTAAAGGTTTTCCAGCATTCTTCATATTCCTCAAGCTTGATGTTACTCTGAATAAGCGTTCTGTACTCCTTAGGAACTGCACTACCATACCAGTAAAATATAGTATTCATGCTTGTTTCGATTAATACGAAAATACCCCTACTGCGTAAGTGTTCTCTTTTACATGGTACCTCGTATAAATGAATTTCACTTTGTAGCTCGCCCCTCACCATAAAAAGTCGGTTCAGATGAGGATTAAAATGTTCTTGTTGACCGTTAAGAACCACTAAATTCCTAGGAAATATGTGGAAAAATAGAGCTGGCTCACTCCATTGGCAGATTCTATTTACGGCGGGATTCTGATTTTCAACTTCGGGCGGTAAAGGGGAATAACCTTTACTAGCGTTACTGCCTTTCCAGTAATAAAATAGTGTTTCTTCTGATATTGTATTGTCTACAATAAATTGAAATATCCACTGGACCAAGTATGTTTCGGCTGCAAATAGAACTGCATTGCCAATATTCACCTGCTGCAATTGGTTGTCAATAATTTTCCAACAGTTAAGTCCTTTAGTACTTATTATATATGGCTGATTAGGCGAGTTCACATTTTTGCCAATGATACCCCTTCCCAGGTTATGAAAATCAACAAAAAAACATGGATCATCGTAATCATTTTTCAGCATCTCTTGAACATTACAGGACTGCATTATTTTTGGATTTATTCCTAAATCGGTATTTCACTAAAAAATATGATTAAAATGATAGACGCTATGAAGATGAGAAATATTTTGCAGTAGGTATATAATACCTATTATACATAACTAATATGTATGAACCTTGATCCAGTATAAAATGATTAACTGATAAAGTGTGAAATTGGATATCTATATAGGTAATTAGCCAGGTAGATACCGAGTGTCTTCAAATCTGTTTTCTACTTTTTTTACTTTTTGTAATAAAGTAAAAATTTAATGGTGAGGTATAACACAGTATAATTAACAATATAGTACGTTGGGTAGATGGGTCTACCAAACCCAATACCGATGGACAACCAAATAAAACATTTATCATTTTATTTAGCATGTTTTTTACATAAAATGAATGCTATTCTTAAAAAAAGTTTTTGTTTACCTAAAAATAGTGTTGGCTTTGTCAAGAATTGTGTTGTATATACAGGCTTAAGAATTGCAAAATCTTAAAATTTGGTAAGAGTAAACTTTGTGATTTTTGCTCACCCCGTATAAAAATATAATTGTAGCAAAATCATGATTAGTTTTTTATACGTGGTGATCAAAAAGTACAAACTTTACCCTTACCGAATTTTAAGATTTTGTAATTTTTGACCACCCCGTATAACAGACATAATTTTTGTCGACATTACTATACGCAAGCAAAAACTTTTATAAATAATAGCGTTTTCCCGAAAACTAAACATTTTTTGAGAATTTGTAATTTGTGACCACCCCGTATAAAAAATATGATTTTTGTCGAAGAGTAAACTTTGTGCTTTATGATCACCCCGTATAAAAACATAATTGTGGCAAAATCATCATTAGTTTTTTATACATGGTGATCAAAAAGTACAAACACTATTACCGAATTATAAGATTTTGTAATTTTTGACCACTCCGTATAATAAACATAATTTTTGTCGACATTACTTTAGGAAAGCAAAATTTTTTATAAATAATAGCGTTTCCCCGAAAACTAAACATTTTTTGAGATTTTGTAATTTGTGACCACCCCGTACAGAAAATATGATTTTTGCCGACGTTTATGATTATGATTTTGTCGACAAACTTTTTTCTGTTTCCGGTTTTAGCTTTATAACACCTTATGCCTAGCGACAGAAATATTTTCGGACGCCACTGTATTCATTTGCGGAAAATTTGAAATATACCATTGAACTACGCGTATCATGACGTAATTTTTATTAAAATATCGACTCTTTTGTATTTTCGGTTTTTGCTTTATAACACGTAATATCCAACGACGAAAATAATTTCGGACGCCACTGGAAATACCGGAAAACAGAAATAAAAAAAAAAAGGAAATAGAAAAAAGTTCACATTTTAAGTAAAATAACGCAATGATACCCGTTCCAAATTTGAATCCAGTGGCGTCTGAATTATTTTTGTCGCCGGAAATAAGGATGCAATGAATCGAGCGACCCTGTTGAAGCATGCATTTGTTGACACCCAGTATATTAGCATTTTAAATAGGTACTGATAATAAGATATATGGACATATCTTATCTATAATCTTAGGTTTTACTGATATTATTTAATCGGTATTTTAGGCTAGTTGCGTATTTACCCAGACTTATGCTTTGGAGAATGAGGAAAAAGATGTAGTGGACATACACACAACTACAAATATATCTGCTGTGACAGCAGGCCAAAATTTTGAAATTGAACGGGAAAATACAGCTCAAGATTTTCGACGGCGTATATAGTAATCCTAATACCGTAAGAAATAAATTTTTAAAATATCTTTGCTAGGCGTGATTTTTTTAGGAAATTAATTAACGTATTATGTTATGAACCAGTAGTCTGTTTTTCATTCTATATAATGTAGGTATTACTATATATCTATTACTTTATTTACGTTCAAATTCCATAAGCTGGTCTGATTCACATGCTGCGATTTACACTTACATACAATTAAAGGCTAAAACTTGATACTTGTACAAATAAATGACACTCAAATATTTTTGGTTATAATTTTTATAAATCACCTCGTATCACAGTTCGGATGAGATTTATTTATTCAAATTTAATATATTATATATTAATAGGTATGCAAAATAAGCATAAATTTAGTGAAAAACGTTAAAAGCGTGAAAATAAAGTTAAATGCAGAGTTCGCATACATAGTGCTTTGCATTATAAGTTTTCCATGCTAATAACCAACCCATTATTCCGGATTTGACAGATCTACTTGCTGCTTTCATGCTATCTTTCATTATATTAGAAGCGATTTCCTTTTCGTTGGTATTTCCCAACCATTTTAAATTGTAACAATAAATAAAACGAATAAATAATTTAGACAAGTCAAAGTTAGACCAGTTTACAGACGTTATGTAATTGTAAGGTTAGGTTTACCAATCGTTTTGATTGTTTAACTTCGAAAAATATTAGGATATTTATGTTTTGTAGGAAATCACAGTAATTAAATGAGATTAGATAATAATTAAAATTTGTTACCTTCAAGAACTACTTAATGCATATAATGTCTTTTCTTTTTTAACACAATATACAGTTTGTTGTGTCTCATTCAAAGTGGGCCACCAGGAGGCTAAAGTAAATTGCGCCGCAAAATTTCTAGTCAAAATTTCAGCATGCCAATTCGGGCACATTTCCCCTATGTCGTTACTTGCTATATCAGGGAGGGAATCGGCATTGGCTATAACAACTTAATGATAACCCCCGTTGTAGATTTTGCATATTATAGTGATACAATTTCGATATAAGCAGCTTTACATTAATTTGCGATACAAACTATTGAAGTGTAGGTAATGCGTATCACACTATAATCGTAATTACAATTGGAGCTATGTGTGAATTTCGAGGATAGTAATAGCGTTGGACCACCTGACGAGATATTGCTGATAATAAATCAATAGCGAACGCGGGTGATTCCTGTTACATACCAGCGTAAAATAAATATCGCGAGGGGTTGCTATCACCTTTAAACTCTATAATCGGCTCTAGCTCAATATTTTGTTGTCCGTTTAAAGAAATTTGAAAGCAACACATATCAGTGGCGGGTATAAGAGTCCTGTGAAGCTGGCGCTGCTTTTTTTAAAAAATCATTTATTTCTTGAGAGTTCCCAATAGAAACAAAAGAGTTCAGGAGTTCAATGTGAAAAACAGCACTAGTTCTAGCAATTTAGGTCGAGAATCGCGAAAACCCATTTTAAGGAGCTAACTTCACGCTGCGCTGTTTTTTCAACGAAAAAGAGTTCACGAAGAATTTTTCGGTAGAGAAGAGTTCAGGAGTTCACAACAAAAAAAAACAATAGTTCATAAAATTAGCAAAAGTTGTTAAAAAAATTTTTTTAGAAACATTTTTTTTAAATTTTCTTCTATGCAATAGGGATTGAAGAGGTCGATCGAATACCAAAAAAAAGGTTATATCGCGATAAATGCGATTTTTATTGTAAATTATACGATCGAAAAATGTTTATTTAAAAAAATTTCGGAGTTTAAAGTCAAGTTCAAATAGTTCAAAATCGAGATTTTTTGAACAAAAAATTTCGAAGGAGTTCGAAGGTCGTTTTATGAGAGTTCAGAATGGCGAATGAAGAGTTCGTGCGACTACCGAAAGAAAAAAATCACCACTACCTGGTGATCCCAATAAATCACCACCACGACAGTGTTTGCGGTCATTTACTAATGCCACCTAAATAAAAAATTTTCTGCATTTTGCGTAAACGTAGAAAACATATTTTATGAAAGTCGTACAAAAAGTGTTTATTGCACTTGTTGTATAAATAACTATTTGTTATTTGTCACTGAAAAAGCATTGATATGAAAGTGTTGGATAAAATAAATGTTGTATTAGACACGTGAGTTATACATATAAGGAAATTAAGAAAAATAGAAAACTTTTAACTAAAAACTAAAGCTAGCTTTACTTATACGTAACATAACTCTCTAGCCTAATAAATAACTATTATGAACTAAGCCGACCCTGTCCACCTAAGAAAATATAACATATCAGTCAAGTATACATCTTTTTTTTATTCCACACTCATTCAACTCAAGTCGTAGTAATTAACCCAATGAATTAACTCAAAGCTGCTGACACATGTCATAGCTGTTAATGAGGGCGGAGGCTGCAATAATAAAGTATCCACTAGTAATAGCAGGGCTACCGCGCATATGCTAGCCACCTGTGTGCAAATAAAAAAATTGCCGCCCCACTCCCTAAAAATATTTCTTTGCCGGTGGAAAATGTTTAGAAACGCAAAAAATTATAAAAATCAATCAAAACAAATGGCACTTACATGAACGATGAATTACAAATTTGGAAGTTAGAGGTGCGAAGGGCCCTCGCGCCATTGGGATTTGTTAAGTTTAAGTCAAAAATTGTATTGAGTGACCTTAAACATCGCAAAGTTTCAAGTTTGAGACAAATCGGTTCATAAATAGGATAGTCTGCCATTTTGGATGCGCCATTTTGATTTTTTTTAGTTTGAGTCAAAAATTGTATTGAGTGACCTTAAACACCGCAAAGTTTCAAGTTTGAGACAAATCGGTTCATAAATAGTATAATCCGCCATTTTGAATGCGCCATTTAAAATTTTTTAAATTTAAAAATTTTATTGAATGATCTTAAACACCGCAAAGGTTCAAGTTTTAGACAAATTGGTTCATAAATAGAAGGGTCCGCCATTTTGGATGCGCTATTTTGATTTTTATAAGTTTGAGTCAAAAATTATATTGAGTGACCTTAAACACCGCAGAGTTTCAAGTTTGAGACAAATCGGTTCATAAATAGGAGAGTCCGCCATTTTGAATGCGCCATTTTGAATTTATTAAATTTAAAAATTTTATTAAGTGACCTTAAATACCGCAAAGTTTCAAGTTTGAGACTAATCGGTTCACAAATAGGAGAGTCCGCCATTTTGGATGCGCCATTTTGATTTTTTTAAGTGTAAGTAAAAAATTGTATTGAGTCACCTTAAACACAGTGAAGTTTCTCAAGGTTCAGACAAATCGGTTCGTAAATAGAATAGTCCGCCATTTTGGATCCGTCATTTTTTTTTAAGTTTCTAACAAAAATTGTATTGAGTGACCTTAAACATTGCAAAGTTTCAAGTTTTAGACAAATCGGTTGATAAATAGGAAAGTCTGCCATTTCGGATCCGCCATTTTGATTTAAAAAAAAAAAAAATCAAACTGTATTGTCACCGGAACTATACTATACTATACTTACACTATACACCTACCAAATTTGAAGTCTCTAGCTCATCGAGAAGTAGTTGAAAAAGCTGTTGCAAGATTTGAAACAAACATAAAAAAAACAAACAAATATAATATGTCAAGCTAAATAAAACCGTTTAAAAACCTTTACTTCCACGGTAAACAAACGGTGATGACGCCATTGGCATTTACACCAGGCACCAGAACAATTTAAAGGATAAAATACCTATTACATAATAATTAATATCACGTGTCATAACAAAGAAGAAAGGCGCCCTGAAAAAATATAAAAGTAATCGACGTTTATACATGATTTTTACCGAACGTCAAATAACTGTATTACGGTTACCACCCTATCACTGCCAACTCCCTTTGAACAGGTATGGGCATGGGCAGCTTTAACCTAAAGGTTTTGTTGCCCAATCCTTTGGAACGAGTGACAGCACTGACTGCAAATTTCAAAGCAGGCAAGTTGTATAATTAAATCTCGTACTAAAAGAAGATGCTCTAAAAGAAGATGCTCTTCACAGAATTAGTTCTATAGGGCAGTAGTAATGTATGTGTATCATTAATCCGGGACACCCCTGTTTCCGATTTCCCCGTTTTTTAATTTTTTTTTACTTCTTATTTGGCCGCCCCTAATGTGGCCGCCTGTGTGCAATGCACACAGTGCACAATAGGACGCGGCGGCCCTGAGTAATAAAATTAAAATTCTGCCCCATTTGCTTCCCACACTATGAAAATCAAATAAACCACCGTCGTGCCCACTTACTATTTGGCGCGTCAATTTAGGTGATAATCGGCTAAACCAAGAAAGAGCACAGGAGATATCTTTTCGTTATTGCGGTGAGTAATGCCTCCCGGACCAACTGTTAAGGTAATGCATTCTGCCTTCTATTCCAGAATTACTGGGCCCCGGGATTTACGCAGTACCGCACTCCACTCTAACAAAAACCGGGGCTCCCTAAATCAAATTGGACTGTGCATAGAATTGCTCCAAACAATAATTAAATGATCCCCTAAATCATAATATAAGCGGAGTCGGCAATAGAGGGCGTTCTCATCAGGTGGCAATTCTGTCTTCAATATCATGTATTCACAGAGTTTCCCAGATATTTATAAATTACTGCGGTCGCGGTCGGAGGCCAATTAACATGTGACGCCCAAATTTCACGCAAAGTTTTGATTTATGCTGTTTCGTAAATAAAAAGTTTTAAATTGCTACATTTTCCGGATATTAATATAAATTAACTGAGTAAAAACTACGAAATGTCTAGATGAGTGGGTTGGATTTATTGGGAATAAAAATCAGATTTGTCTCAAATTGCTTTTCAATCAACGTGATTAAGAGGCCCACAAGTATTATTTCGAAGCCGGAAAGTAGCGGATAGGAACCCTGGCTTGTTGCCAGTCGCTTGTAATAACCTATATAATATTTTATCGACTAAACCTATATAGAGAATTAATTTGAAGACAGCACACTGAAATAAATCGTTTCCAGATCCACAGTACCTATTAATCCGAGAGCAAGCGGTCTTTTTACCTTATCATGTGATAGAGATTGTTTCCAACACCTGGTACGATGTCAGCCAGAGGACTGACAAATATTGAATTGACTGAAGAAACTGGTCGCATATACGATATATCGGGTCGAGTACATACGGTTATAAATACATTAATCCTCCATGAGTTGTTTATGCGGATAACGGCAACTCT